>PVLA01003388.1:0-215601 GCA_004027455.1 Hydrochoerus hydrochaeris
CCCTGGGCCTCTGGGGAGTTTCCTGCTTGGGGCTGGGGGTTGTTGCCAGGGTTGGCAAATATATATTCCAGCTTCTAAAAAATAAAAGCGGATTCAGATTCACTCACAGACTGGTGTGCAGTGTTTTCTGTCTCTCAATCGCCGACTCCCTGACCACCTTTGGGAAACCCTAGCCCTGCCGCAGCTGGACTCCGGCAAAAAGTTAATTCTGTTCAGGTATCTAGTAGACAATTATGATCACTGTAACAGTGTATATTGACCATTCAGACAATGCACCAGAAAGTTAAGCACATGCTTAGCAGGAATGCCTACATCTGTCTCAGCTCTATAGGCTTCACTTCAGCATCAATTCAATGCCTATAGTAATAATTCCTATTGAAAAGCATTACCCTGATTAACTGGAGCCTAGTGTACAGGAAGCCTCAAAAATTGTGGGATCTTACCATGTTACAAAACTGTACAATGATTAAAATAACTTAGTTGTGGGAATTCCCTCCTTTGCTAGTATTTCAAGAGTATTCATTAATGATCAGCATCTTTAGAAACTTTAAATAATTACCCTGAAAATCCTCATTAAAGGATTATGTTCTACCCAGAAATCGACAGCTCTTGATTTTTGCAAGTTTGAAATTTATGCAAGTTGGAAGCCTTCTTAAAAAAATACAATGAATCAAAACTAAGTGAAAGGCCTCAGAAATTAGTAATACAAAATTAGATAGGAGGCTGTACAAATAAGGGGCCCTAAATTTGAACAACTTCATTGTAAATCCACCTGGAGAGCAATTTTAATATAGTAATGCACAGTCTATGTTTCATTTATAATGTTTATAGTCTGAAAAAAAGAAGTATCAAACAGTACACAACATAGTACTTGTGGGAAAGGCATGCTGCTTTGCATATTATGTAAACCGTAATACTACCATAATTTGAAATTTGTTTATCAAAGTAATTTTTATCTATAAAAGTCAAAAGATTCTATAGTCAGTATCTTTTATAATGTCAAGAATTTTTATGAAATGAAGAATCCCCTTTTAAAAGTTCGGTATTTGTTACTTGTTTTGTTTATAACAGTAACTATCATCTGCTTTGAAGTTTTCTATTAGTCACCGTAAGCTAGAACTACCTAGAAACTTATTATATCTCATACATTTCATGATTCTTAAAGACATTAGCCTTAATTCTAAAAAGATATCTCCTCTGGAATAAACATTTTTACATTCTTGCATTATTATTTTCTTCATAATATAGAAAATAAAAGAATAAATTAAGAGATATTTGCCTTTTGTTCTGCAACTGCCCATAAGCCCTAATCCTATATACATCAAGTCAACCTCCTTCACTCTTGTAGTTAGTAAAAAGTTAAAATTAATACATCACAAAAAAATACCACAAACTATTCTACCTGATGGTAACTCCATCATTTGTTATTATGGTCAATTTATAATGTCATCCTCATTCTATAGGTTAAATGACACATAAATTTAAAATGCTTCAGAAAGCAAGTAACTTCTTAATGGTAACCACTGACTCTATTCCATCACTTTTTGTTCACTCTTGAATCTACTTTAGTCTGGTTTTCAATTTCACCTCTCCACATACAACTACTCACTTGAAGGTTTAGATGATTTGTTTCTAAATCCAGTCTACATTTTTCAGTTGTAAACAAACCTCCTTCAGGCTGTCCTAGACAACACCAAGCAGCCAAGGTTACCTAGCCTGGCAAAGAAAGAGCTTTATAATTCAATCCTAATTTATTTACCCAGATGGATTCCTTTTTTTTTTCCTCCAAAATCTTTCCACCTCATTCATGCTGAACTGCTTATTGTCAGTATTATGGTTTAGATTTTCAATGTCCCCCAAAACCTCATGTGTAGAAGACTTAGTCCTCAATGCAGCAGTCTACAGAGGTGGGGCTTTTGGAGTAATTGGATCACAATTCTAACCTTATAGCTAGATTTATCTATTTATGGAGTCATAACTCAGTGGGATATTAGGAGATGGTGGTAACTTTAGGAAATAGAGGACGTAGTTTGAGGAAGAAGGTCATTGCAGGCATGGCCTGGAAAGGTGTATTTTATTCCTCACCCCCTTCTCTATCTCTATCTCTGCTTCCTAGCCAAGAAAACACTACCAGCACTACTTCACCACATTTCTCACCATGATGGTTTGCTTTGATACAGACCCAGAGCAATGGGGCCAACTGACTGCAGACTTAAACTTCTGAAACTGTGAGCCAAAATGAATCTTTGGTTTTTTATAAGCTGATTATCTCAGATGTTTTGTCATAAGGATGGAAAGTCAGAATGATGCTTTGGGCAATTCATCCCCCAGTACTTGCCTTAAATATCCCTCATAGGAAACAAATAATCCCTGACCTTCCACGGCTGATGAATTATTTGTCTCTTCCTGATTCTCTTTATTGCTTTCCTCATCACATAATGTTATAATTGCCATCTCCTTAATGACGAGGTGATAAAACCAATGCTGAGTACATAATCTATGTTCTATGACTATCTATATAAAAATTGAAGGACCAATAGAAAATAAACAATTTCAAATATAAATAAATAACATGTTCAAAACAGCTGGTAGCATAGATTTTGAATGTTTCCAATACAAATAAATGGCAAATATTTAAGGTGATAGATATGCTAATTACCCTGATACTATCATTACAAAATATTGCATGTTTAAAAATATATACAGTACCCTTAAATATGTACAATTACATATTATTTTAAAATCACACACAAATCATTCAGATGACTTTTACATTTGACTGTTTCATAGTCTATTCAACAAGCTCAATTACATAAGCCAAAATGTATTTAATTTCAAATAAAATACATTAGCAGTTAGCCAGCACATAATCACCTAATTACGTATAATCACTAAATTAAACACTGGTATCGCTGTATAATAGTAAAACCAATAATTTAGTCTATATCACTGCTCTTAAGTAATTTAGTTACTAGGTTTTATTTTTTACATAATTTACTGACTTAACAGGCTACTTACAGATCATTCAGTAATGGGCTTGTTAATGATTTTATAATTTACTAAGTCTATCAGTTTGAGCTATATAACTAAGAACTTTTGCATGTAAATTATATGTAAAAATTTACACAAATTGGAGGCAAGTCAGACTTACTGCCTTACTATAAGCATAAATAATATTAGAAATACATGGTCACTTTATTTGCAAAGAACATTTGAGCTTACGTGTACCTAAATCCAAATGTTTTTTTAAAAAATCACAATTATCCAAAAGAAATGGGGAACCAAAAGAATATGATGCATTTCAAAATATTCAGTTTAGCCAGGACATGGGTTACTCTTAGTATGCAAACTATTGAAGTGGGAGGATTTCAAGTTTGAGCCCAGCCTGGAGAATTAGAGAGAGCCTATCTCAAAATAAAAATGAAAAAACTAAAAGATCTGGGGATGTTGCTTAATTCAAAAGACAAATCTTTAGTGCCATCATCAAAAAAAATTAAAAGAAAGACAAACATAAGCATTAAAGTAGACTCACAGGAGAAAGCTGGTGAGCATTTGCTGAAACTGTCAGTCCTTTTTTTTTATTTTAAAGAGAAAAAATAAAAACAATTATACAGAATTTCAAAACAAGATAATAGGAAATTAACCATGATTAACAATATTGCATATCACTATCTTCAGAGTAGTTGCTCAGATTATGAGACATAGGCATGCAAAATTGATCAAACAATATAAATACAAAATGTTCTTTTCAATGAACTAAAAGAAATTAGTAGTATAATTATCCTAGCTATCTTATGTGTGTGCATTTTTTTCATTCTCTTCCTTCTTTTCTCCTTTCCCCCATTCCAATGTTCTTTCCTTTTCCAGTTTCTTCCCCTTTCACAATATCTACTGTATATTTTGGATATTATTAACGTTTTGAGTTTCTTACACAAGGGAAACAATATGATGTTTACACACACATCTGATTTATTTCACTTTTGAGTATGGTCTCTAGTTTCATCTGTTTACCTTTAAGAACCTTAAGTTTATCCTTCTTTATAGCTGAGTAGTACTCAATTGTATAAAAATACCACATCTTTTATCCATTACTCAGTTGATGGGCATTAGGGTTGTTTAAAGATTTAGCTATTACAAATTGTGCTGTCATAAACATGTGTGCACATATATCACTGTGGTATGATACATTCAATTCTCCTGGGAAAATATCCAGAAGGGGCATAGCTGGATTAAATGGAATCACCAATCATAGGTTTTTGAGGAATCTCCACACTGATTTCCACAGTGGTTGTACCAGTCTACACTCCCACCAACAGTGGAAAATAGTTCCTTTTTCCCCACAGTCCCACCAACATTTGTTACTTGTTGATTTCTTGATGATAGCCATTCTTTCTGGGCGAAATGGAAATCTCAGTGTTGTTTTAACTTGCATTTTCTGACTGATCAACAATGTTGAACATTTTTTCATATATTTATTTGCTACTTGCATTTCTTCATCTGAGAAGTGTGTATTGATTCAGATACCCATATTTGGGTTGAGTCTTTGAATTTGGGGTGCCTAATTTTTTTTTCAGTTCTTTGTACATTCTAGATGGAAGTCCTTTGTCTGAGGAACAGTTGGCTGAAATTTTTTCCCACTCTGTGGGTTTTCTTTTCACTTTGTTGGTGATTTCTTTTGATGTGCAAAAACTTTTTAGTATGATGAGATCTCAATTGTTGATTCTCTGAAGTACTTCCCACAATGTTTGAGCTTCATTCATAAACTCTCTGCCTATAGCTACATCTTCAAGATTTCTACTAACATTTTCTTTCAATTTTTAGTGTCTCTGTTTTGTCCATTTATTGTGATGTTGATTTGTCATAGATGGCTTTAATCAGATTGAGGTAAAGACCATCTATTCTGATTTTCTGTAGGATTTTTTATCATGAATGAGTGTTAGACTTTATCAAAAGCTTTTTCTGCATCTATTGACGTCATCATGTGATTCTTTGGTTCTGTTAATATGATGTTTTACATCTATTGATTACATATGCTGAACTGGCCCTGTATTCCTGGGATGAATCCTCCTTGGTCATGTAGTCTTGAAGATTTGCTGCACTCTGTGTGTGAAGCTATCCATTCTTGACAAAAAAGATTAGAGAAAGGGTGATAATATCTTAACCATGTGTGTTCTTTGAAATTCTTCAACTAGACTACAGATTCCACAACAAACCTAACCACTCAGTAGTTCGTTTAACACATTTTTGCTGAGAGTCAGATGTAATAAATGTTGAAATATAAAATATGCATTTGAAGGAGAGTTACTCAGGTTTGGCAGATAGTTTTAGTAACGGAGTAAAGTAATAAGATGTATTATTGAGGGTAAGAGTTAAGAGATTTTTTTTGGTTTTGGGGTTTTTTGTTTTTTGGTGGGGGAGAGAAATAAGCTACTCTCATCATTCATTACATTTGACTACCAGCTGCTTCTGTGTCAGTGCTTGCTATGGATCACGTTCTCAGCAAAGATGGTTAAGTTTATCTTTCTTGAAGTGAAAGGAAAAGTGCTTTCTGAATAAAGTTTCTCAGTTTGGGACTGCTAGGGAGGTGAACCAACACAGACCTGCCTTTAAGAATATAGAGGTGACACTCATTCAGTTCCATATTGTGCCTGATCAGCTCCACCCAAAAGCTCCTTTAGGGTTTGAGATATGCTTTAGTTAAGCGCTCAATGTGCATTGCATGGATAGATAATGATAATGAAGATTAATTACATCAAACAGACAAACAAGGATTCAATGGAGAGAGAAAGCGGGGAGGTGGGGAAGTGGCCTGCCTCAGAGACGGTGCAGCCAGGACACACCCCTCTAGCATGTGCTGGCTCTTCCCCTAGCGAGTGTTAGTGTGAACAACTCAACCAAACTGCCAGTTAGTGGGGGAATAGGAGCAAGTGGTGGCTAACGTCCTTTTTTCTTTTTCTCATTCTCAATATAAATGAATTCATCTCAAATCAGATTGAAAAATCTCTTCTGATCCTGCCGTTTTTCTAACTGAATTGAACAAATTCAACAGTGTTTTATAACTCTTGGCTCTTTCAAAAATGATAATGGAAGCATCTGCTTGAACAGAGATCTTATAGGGAGAAAAAAACTTAAATCCAAGTAATATCCTTGCAATATCTCTCTTGTGGATATGTAAACTCTTAACCTCTTACCTTGAATACAGTTTCCACATTTGCCCTATTTAATCAACAATAAGAGTCATATATATCATTCCTTATATTTTATCCGTTAGCAGCATACTATAAATTCTAAGTAGAAAGAGAGGATATTTTTTGCCTTTCCACATTCTACAGTGATAAAGAAGTTAAAGCTCGTTTAACAAAATAATTTATGTTTTAAAATTCCTTAAAGAGCAGAGAGAAATAATGTCCATTCCATTTTTAGCCTTGGATCTCAGGAGTTCCACTGTTATGGAATATGACATACTTAGGGAAAAAAATCATAAATCTGTCCTATCGATGGTATTACACATGTTTAATTATAGATGCCATCATACAGAAAGTCTTTATGATTTTGTTTGAACCATTAGTCCAAAAAAATCAATTTAAATATTTTTCAAAGAGTTTTTAAAAACTGTTTTGTTATTTATAATCAGTATTAGCATAGAAATATTCGTAAAAGGACAGATGATTACCGCCTGTATTATAAAGAAAATCTACTAAGTAAAAAAATAAATAAGGTAAAATAAAGTTGGAAAGTAAAGCAAAAAATTCTAAAAATCAATCAAATATTATGGAAATTTTCCAAACTGGAAAAAAACAGAAATGTAATGATCCATTTCTTTAAGTTACATATTGAAATAAAATTATTAATTTTCAGAAGCTATTATTTCTTATTACATGTTTATAATATAATCATCTTGAAACCTCATCAACCCTAATTAGCCAAATGAAGCTTCCCAAAAAGCTAAATTTGAAAGGAAGGATGGAGAGAATTGTAGCTTGAAAAAAAAAACAGGCTTCACATCTGTGCCCACATCTGAAGTTGCTCTGTAAGATCTGATAACTTGTAAAAGTAATCTTTTTCCCAAGGCAGTGGATTTACATCATACATTTTTAGCTCTCCAAGGAAATTCTAATTACTGGTTCTAATCATTTCTGATTGAGTTGACTTTTATTCATCCAAGGTATTCTCTGCTCTCTGATGAAATCAAGTCTCTAATAAAATTTCAGAACAATTTACAAGCTCCAGATGACTGGAAGTTTTCTCATGTCCATTTGGCATTCAGAAAGAGTTTCACTGAATATATTCTGAGGAATGATACATCTGGCACTCACTGAAACAAAAACCTCAACAATGACACACTTGAAGTTATTAATGTCACATAAACGCAAATGTGTCAATATTCTTTGAAGTCTAAGCCTCAACACAATCACCATGGATTTCAATGAGTCCTTTTCTAACACAAAGACGCATTTGCAGTCATCTATCAGTCATGTTTGGAGGGTATTTTAACAACCAATAAATACACATTACCTTCTGTGTACAAACTTATAATTATGTATGCTGTGTATATTATTTTTAAAAGAAAGAAACTAGCATCTGTTGAAAGCTCACTTAAATTCATCCTTTCTCTTGCCTTTATGTAGACTCCAATTCAGTGACAAAATACAACATGAAATCAAAGAATTTTAGTTCTAAAAAGAATAAAGTAATGATCTCTTCCAAGGACTTGTTACAATCATGTATCAGAAATCCATATGTGTATTCACCATTAGAATATTTTCATGAATAGTAATGGTAAGTTTAGCTTTTCAAAAATATTGAACTTTTTAAGTATGAATAAGAAAGGAGTCCAAGAAAATAAGTAATTTAACCAGCATTATTCTTCCAACAATACATAATAGGGCTATCAACTGATCAATCAGAAGACTACTATAACAATGAACTTTTTCTTTAAAAGGAAGAAATTTAGTCCACATCCCAATCTTGGCTTTTCCATCAGCAACTTCATAAAACCATTTATTTTTAAAAACTAAGTGGATCCAAATATTGCCTGATTTGGCCAGAATTATAGGTTAACTTAATGATTTATCAAATCTTGGTCTCTAGCATGTCAGGGATAGCTACTCTGGGTCCTTGTTGGACCAGCGTAGTCTACCCTGTGTGAGCCACTCTTAGAAATGAGCTTCCGCAATAGGACGTGTGTGACTCGGGCACACTCTTGAGCGCATATGGAGATTTAAAGCACGTTGCACAGTGTATAGTCATTGACGTCTAAACCTCTTCTGAAATTTTGCGTATTTTCCCACCAAATCTTTAAAACTTTAGTTTTCCCTAAACTCAGAGCAATTTATCAAGATGAATTTCTTACAATCTCTAAATGCCTTCTGCTCAATATCTGTGTCAATTTTGAACTCTACAGTTGCATTCCACTTAGAAAATCATCTGTGTGTTCTCACGTCACTGCCATCCCACGTTGAGCTGGTGGTGGAGTCTACGGCCATAACACCCTGAACGTGCCCCATCTTGTCTGATCTCAGAAGCTAAACAGGGTTGGCCCTGGTTAGCACTCAGATGGGAATTGGTGGTGGAGAGGGAGTAATGCAGAGGAAAACTCAGAGAAGGGTTCTGGCACCAGGCAACCTAAGTTTGAACCCCTCTTCTCTTGCCTCCTAGACATGTGATGCAGAGCAAGTTATTTAACTGCTTGGTGCCTCAATTTCTTTTCCAGTATGATAAGAACAATAAAACTGCTATTGAGATAGTACACAGAAATTGATTGTTACATTTTCTAGCACAGTGATAATTGTCTTATAAGTGTAATATCATTTAGTCGTAGTCTTTTAACTTTTGAAATTCAAAAAAAAAGTATCTCAGAGTCATGTATTCCTAAAATACCTTCATCTGAGGGTGGTGTTCTTCATAAAGTCACACATTTCTATAACCCAGTCATTAAACTGCTTCAGACAAAGTATACTTACTTCTTCTAAATAGCCCATAAATGAGAAATAGTAACAAATGAAATCGTGAAGAAACAATTTCAAACTCTTCATATAGTAAATCCTATTCACTAAATTGTGACACAGAGCAATTAGTAATAGGCCACCAGCTCAATAACAATTGTTAAATGTAGAAAACTACACAAAAATCTTTATGTACGTTCTTTCATTTAATTCTTGAAAAACCCTACAATACAGGAACTATCACTACCCTTATTTTATATATGAGGAAACTGAGGCTTAGAGAGGTTAAATAACCTTCCCAAGTTCACACAGCCAAGGAGTATGTGGAAGTTTTGACATGCATGCTGAATGGACTGTCTTTCTACCAATGACCTTTGTATCCCAAGTCTCACCAGTGCACAGAAATAAATTCGGCCACTCCAGAAGGCCATAATTCTACCCAAGCATCTGACCTATTGAGTCCACTTCCTCTTACCTGTATTTCAGGGCCAAGAGATTCTCCTGTGCACACCTATGAGCATGCAGTGGACAACTTAGTGACGATCCACCTCCATAAGGGTTGGTTTTCAAAAGAGAACCAGGACACAGGACAAAAAGAAAGAAAAGGTAAAGAACAGATAAAAACAGTGCAATAACTACAGATAACTATGGTATGATGGTAATAGGTAAGTGCAGTGTGGGTTATGACAGACAAATGCTACAACATGTGTGTAGAATGGACTCACAGAACTCCAGTGACGTCCATGATTACCCAGCTAGAGCACAAGCTTTTAAGTTTTCCTGGGCCTAAAAGGTTTTCCAGGTCACACAACTTTCAGTACAATAACAGGAAAGTCCTAAGCAAACCAGAATGAATGGGTTTCCCAATAAATCCCCACGTAACTGGTTTGTCTTTACTATTTCCTTACTGAAGTTAGTTTTTCACAGATTTCATTTTTCCACACACCAGTGAATATTGCTAATTAGGCTTTAACCACAAGACTTGTTGACTGCATGACTCAATTAAATACCATGAGAATCTAATTATTTTCAATGGAGTTTTAAAAGATATTTTTCTCTGTGATATATATAATGCAATATCTGTACAAAAAAAGCACATGAAGCTAGAGCTCCCTTTGTAAAACACTGACTATTAAAGAAAGAAGTTATATCTTAAATCTTTGAAAATCCATGCACACATATAAATACACATAGAGTAAACTCAGAAGCTGCTCCCAAAAGCAGTAGTTGAATGCTTGGCTTTCCCAAGGACAGACAGGCTAGAGTTTTTCCCAAGAAACACTCAAGTCCTGTCACTCAAACCACAAGGCCCAGGCCCAAAACATGAAAAGGGTCAGGATTCTCAGAGTAGCAGACTCTCTCTGCCAGCAATGAATACATTGTCTGTTAGAAGGAACTCAATTTGTGACTCAAATTGGCTTGAATCACAAGGAAATATATTACTTCACAAAACTGGGGTTCAGAGTTAAGACAGACAGGGTCTAAGTTGGGTTTGCTCAGCAGGTTAAATCAGAGTCACAAAATGATTGTCATGGTCCCTGGATACTTTTGCCCTCCTAAATTCTTTCCATAAAAAAATTATATTTTATGGCTGCAGTGGTAAAAAGACAAATAAAATTCAAACAGGGTAATATTTTTTCTTCTGATTTCAAAAGATATTAAAACATTGTGGTGGGACTCTAAAAGTATCCTGGGATGAGGTGGAACCCAAGTCTCTCCAGCTATTGGCTTCACACAGTGGGCTCAGGTTGCCTTACTTCCAAGTTGTTCTACCCTACAGCTAACAGTTGGGGTCATGGGTTTCATTGGTTTCATTGTTTTCCTCCACAGTTATCCTAAGAAATCCTTTCCCTTACAGGAAAAAAAACTTTCGCTTCAATTCTTATTGGAAGAAACAGCCAATGGCATTAAAATGCCATTGCTAATTGTGTTACCTTTAGACATTACCCACTGTGTCAGGGCTGGGAAGGAAAGCTAAGGGATATAAGGTTACATTAGAAAGGCGAACAAGTCTACTATGACCCTTACACCAGACTTTCTAATATCTCATTGCTATCATTCACGTTTTTGATATTTGCCTTAGATTTATCATTCTATCCTCAAAACAGTCTTAAGAAGTAGACCGCTCAACCAGGGGAACCAGGCCCACCGCATGAGGGGAGCCAAAGCCATGTGAGTCCCGGGAGCCAAGGGCGCAGGAGGTGATTTCCAACACATCCAGGGAAAGCTTTGGAACATCGCTGGAAACATGGAAATATAGAAAAAATGACAAAACAAAAGACCAAAATGCAATTTCAAACCTCCAGCCCATCCCAAGAAAGCCTAGGAGCCATGAACATAGAAGCAAATACTAGCCATACACCTGAAATACCTGAAATGATATCAACTGAAATAAAGAAGCAAGTACGGGAAGCTATGAGGGAACTCAAACCAGAAATAATCTCCCAGGTAAAAGCAGAAATGATAAAAGTAGTGAAAGAAATACTGAATGCATCCAATGAAGACACAGCTAAAAAATTAGAGGAAGAAGTAGACCACTGTCTTTCCCATTTTACAAAAGCAGGAGCTGTTCCAGGCATGTGGTACATGCCTATAATTCCAGCACTCAGGAGGCTGAGGCAGAAAGATTGCTATGAGCTCATGGCCAGCCTGTACTACACAGCAAGAACCTGTCTCAAAGGAAAAAGCAAAAAGCAGGAGCTGAGAATTACAGACCACAAAAAGTGTGCCCAAGGCAGCTTTCTTTATAGGACATAAAAAAGAACAAAATATAAAAGAAAAAATGCAATAAAACAAAATTTAAATTATTTGCTCTCAAATGATAGAATTAATGAATTGAAAAAGACAAGACAAAGACTAGGTGACAAAAGGTTTTTTCTAGTTTTTGTTTGTTGGTTAGTTGATCGGTTTGTTTAAAGCATAGCAGTTGTTGCTATGCAGTTCAAACTGTGCTTGAGCTCACTATATAGCATAGGCTGAGCTCCATCCTCCTGCTTCAGCCTCCTGAACTGGGATTGTAGGCATGTGCCACCATACCCAGCTGAGGAGAAAATATTTGAAAATACATATCTGACAAAGTACTTGCAGAAAGACTATTTAAAAATACTGTTACAACTAATAATAAGAAAATGAAAAGGCTGGGGATGTAGCTCAGCAGTACAAGCACCTGCCTGGCAAGCGTAAGGTCCCAAGTTTGATTCCCAGTACCAAAAGAATAAAAAAAACAAGAAAATGAAGAAACAAAAAATAACAAACTAATAATAATGACAATGAAGAAACAAAGAATTTTAATGGGTCCTTCAAAGAAAGCTCTATCAGTGGACAATAGTATATGAAATGTGTTCAACACTAGATATCAGAGGAATGCAAAATAAAACCACAATAAGACACCATTTACACAGCCATCAGAATGGCTAATATTACAAATATCTGAAAACACCAGGTGTTTTCAAGGATGTGGAGCAAATAGAACCTCACATATTCCTGGTGTGAATGTAAAATGTTACACTTACTTTGGAAAACACTTTGGCACATTCTTATAATTATAAAGGTAAACATACTTCTACCATATGACCTAGCAACTCCACTCCTGAAGTACTTACCTAAAAGAAAAGAAAACATATATTCCTACAAAAATATGTCCAAACAGCTTTATTAATAGGCAACTCAAACATATATCAACAAGCAAACAGATAAATCAGAGTATATCCACATAATGAAATTCTGTACAATAATAAAAGGGAATGAACTTCTGATACACCTTACAAGAAAGGAGCCTAAGAACACACTGGAGAATTAATCCAGACCCAGAGAGTATTTACTGTATGATTCCATTCACATGAACTTCTGCTGAGAAAAGCCGGTAGGGCACAGAAGTTTAAGCAGGAAAACCAGTTAGGCTTTTGCAACAATTCAGGTGGAAAATAGTAGTGGCTTAGATCAGGAAGGCTACAAAAGAGGTGATGAGAAGTGTTTCAGTGCTGAATATGTTTTGAAGGTGAAGCCAATAGAGTCTTTTGGAAGGCTTGAATGCAGAATGTGTGAGGAAAAGAGGAATGGACTGTGATCCATGGCGCTGGATCTGAGCACATGGAAAGAGGAAATCCCTATTGAGAGACAGAAGCAGTGGGTGGAGTAGGTTTGGGAGAGGATGAGAACAGCATATGTGTTGACTCTGAAATGTCCATTAGATGCCTAAATGAAGATACAGTAACAAGTCAGCAGTTGGATATACAAGAAGAGATTCAGGCTAAAGATAGGAATTTGGTAATTTTTAACCTCATTTTTTTCTGGAAAAGGATTGAGGGCAGGTAAATGCTTTCAGTGAAACTTAGAAACAGTTAAGTAGATCTTTTCACTGTACAAAAGTAAAGATACTTTTTTTATTTTAAAGAGGATAAAACCAAGGAAAATAAAACAATAAAATCAATCTAAATAAACCAGTATAAGTGATACAGGACTTCATAACCTTACAAAATCAATAGTAGTTACCATAATGTCTTTTATTGTCTTCAAAATAGCTGCAGATACCTTTGAACATAGTAAAAATTGAACAAAACAGAATAGAGCAGAAACAATAAAAAAAAAAAGAATGCAATAAAACATTTCAAAACAAGCCAATAGTAAATCAAAATGGCTACCATAATATGTCTTGGTATTTTTTTAAATAGCTGCTCATGCCATCAGATTTAGCATAATCAAACAAAACAAAAAAGAATAATACCCAACCCAACAAAACATGAAAATGATGTGGTTTCCAGGTGGGTATCACTTCCCAATGAGACCTTGTTCTCTCCCTTTACAGTCTGTGAATGGCCCTGACTCCCAGGGAGAGGCTTGGGTCTGGCTGTCCCCACTCCATAAGCAGCCTGCATGTGACGCTGGTTTACAGGCCAGATCACTTCATTGTGAGGCCTGGTTCTCTCCCCACAAAGTCAAGATACATTTTTTAAATGAAAGTTTGGAGGTCATTAATGGCTAGAAGAAAAGCTTACTAGGACTTTGGCAGTAAAAATCTTCAATAGCATTAGCAAATCCTTTGTACTCAAGTAAGGTTCAAGGAAGAGTCTGATCTCAACCAATACTGCTTGGCTTGTTACTAAACTGACTAAATCTGAGTAACCCAGAGAGTAACCCAGGGATAAAGAAAGGGGTTTCCACCTGACAACTTCCCTCCCCTGAAATCTCTACCACCTTTTTATTTTTAATCACACCTCTGCTTCCTGCTCCTAAGCAGAGTGAAGTCCTTACCAATTTCAGTTTAAAGATAAGCTCCTTTGTAAAACTGTATTTGGCCATTTGATTCTTAAAAGGCACAGCTGCCATTGAGTAAGTTACTAATCAGACTTTAGAGTAGAGTTTGTTATGGTTTGCATCTGGATGTCCCCCCAAAGCCTCATGCAGCCATGGGAGCAGGCTTCTAGAATTTGTGATTGATTCATGGTCCAATACTGGAATTATGGGTACACCAGGTATAGCACCCATACATACAATATAACATATACATACAATATAAGGTACAGAAAGAATTTTCTCTCATGCTCCTCCATTTTTACTCTTGTTGATTTTGCTGTCCTCTGCCACCATGAACTTTTGCCCTCTGCCATGTGCCACTCTGCCTTGGCGCCAGTCCTCTATGGACTGAAACCTCCACTTACTGTGAGCTAAATAAATATCTCCTTTCTTAATTTTAGGTGTCTGGTATTTTTTCCCAGTAATGAGAGAAAAATAACTAAGACAAAATTTAGTGCAGCGGGGTCATCACTGTGACTATACCTGACCATGTGGTTCAGGAGCCTTTGGCAATGGTTTGTGGGGAGAGTTTACAAAGATTTGGAGATGTCACCTGAAAGAGTAGAGCTGGGATGCCTTAGGCTGTTCTGTATGGGAGATTCTGGTCAGAGCTCAAAAAACCAGAAATCCAGTAAAGACCAGGCTCAAGAAGTTTCTGCTTGGAAGAAAGATTGTATTGGCTGTTGGACTCCAGATGATGCATGTTATGGCTTGGCAGAAAGTTTGTCTGCATTTTGCTTGTGTCCAAATATTTTGCCTGACACTGAGATTAAGGGTAGTGAACTAATTAATATGGCAGAAGAAATTCCAAGCAGTCTAATGTTGAGGCAGTGGAATTGCTATTGTTGGGGGCTTTTAGATTTATGTTGTGAATCAAGAGCAAAGAGCCCAGCAGGATGATTTAGAATGTGAGTTTGGCCAGGAGAAAAGCTTTAGTAAAACCTTGGACTGCAAAGATAGAGCTGAGATCTCAGTTGCCTGAGGGCATCACAAAAAACAGCAAGTCTCCACTCTGTGCAGCCTCTAAACTGCAAAAGTGAAAGGTTTGGCTTTGAAAGGAAAGCCACAGAATACTATATTCCAGAATGGTGGCAGCAGCGACACCAGGTTCCAAAATGGTGGCAGCCTATAGAAATTGTTCCTCAGAATTGGATTCTGAGGGCTCAGAGATTCAGGCACTCAACCCCTTCAGCCAAGAGAGGATAAACCCTGTCTACTGCTACAGCTGGCAGCAGACCTTGGCATCATTCACATGGTGTTATTTTTAGGAGCATGCAAGTTGCAAGAGTTATGAGGTTAAAAAGGCTTCCACCAAGATTTCAGAACAAGTCCTGGGAGGCCAAGCAGTGTTCCCCAGAGAGGACAATGTGTGAAGCTGTGAATGTGAAGCCAAAGGTGTAGTGGAGACCCCAGGAGTCTGGAGAAGCCAGAAACATAGATCCTCTGAGGAAAACTGCAAAGAAGGAGCAAAGCCAGCCCAAGAGAGTAGCCATGGGAGCTATAACAATGGGAAATGCCATAAAGCAGCTACCCAAACTTTTTGGAGTTCACAACTTGCCACAGGTTGCATTGGATGCTGCATATGAAACTATAGGACTTAATATTTGCCCTGATGGACTTGCTTTGGTCCCAATCCTTTGTATTCCCTTGTGTACCTTTTGGAATGCTAATGTTTATCTTGTATAATTGTTGGAAGTGCCTAACTTTCTTTCCATTGGTACCAGGACTCACTGCTAAGAGTTTGCCTTAGATCTTGCCAAAGACTTGGGACTTGGACTTTTCAGCAATGCTGAAACTGTTAGGACTTTGGTAACTCTTAAAAGTGAACTAAAATGCCTTTTGCATAAAGGAATGTTCATGAGGTTTTTTTTGGGGGGGTGCCAGGAACAGAATGCTATGGTTTGTGTCTTGATGTTCCCCCAGTCTCACGCAGTCATGAGGGATGAATCTAGAGTCTGTGACTGATTGATTTTATAGTGATGGGATTACAGGTGTGAGTGCTACAGATACTCTGGTGGATAGCCTACATACAATATAAGGGACAGAAAGATACTTCTGTGTGCTCCTCTCTTTTTGCTCTTGTTGATTTTGCTATCTTTTGCCACTGTGAACTGTTGCCCTCTGCCATGTGCCACTCTGCCTTAGAACCAGTCTAGTATGGACTGAAACCTCCATGTACTGTGAGCTACATGAACTTTTTCTTCTTTAACTTTGGTGGTTGAGTATTTCATCTCAGCAATGAGAAAAAAGAAACTAAGACAGAGTTTGAGCTTTGAGAGATACCTGAAATCTCTGTGGTATGATTTGATGATGCTAGAAAAACATTATCTTTTTCTCTCTTCAGATTCCTGAAATTCCATCCATTAGTGTGGAAGGTGAAAGCCAAATCATCACTTTGAGCAGTACTGGTGGCTCCAGCAACTGGACCAGTGCAGGGAAGAGAAACTACATGAGAAAAGATGCCCATTTTTATAAGAGAGGGTAAGAGACTTTTTAAAAACACCCTTTTCATCACGATTTTGTTAACGTGAATTCCACTTGGCCCATTCCCAACATCTCACACATAACAGGCCACAAATCTTTGTTGAATGAATACATAAATTCTCAATTTTTTTTCCATTTGAGAAAGAAGGCTTCTCCCATCCTGACCCCCCACTCTCCTAGGGGTTACTTAATGGGGAAAAACAATAGTGTGAGGCATTTCTGGGGACCCTTAGAAGCTCTCTAGGAAAAATGTTTGCCCTCTTGAGACAGGAAAAATCGCCCTGGAACTTGGCACATCACCAGGACTGATTCAAAAGCAGGGCATCTCATCCCCAACATGCGCTCTGCAGCCTGGGGTCCTGGTGCGACGGAGAACCCA
Organism: Hydrochoerus hydrochaeris; assembly: GCA_004027455.1. Taxonomy (NCBI): domain Eukaryota; kingdom Metazoa; phylum Chordata; class Mammalia; order Rodentia; family Hydrochaeridae; genus Hydrochoerus; species Hydrochoerus hydrochaeris. The sequence goes on from PVLA01003388.1 coordinate 17,101, forward strand.
GGTCTGCTGGCCGCCAAGGCGCGGCAGACCCTTCAGGAGCAGGACAGAGATGTGCAGCGCGCTCTCCTCCGGGCTCGGGCTCGCAGCGCTGGGCTCAGCGCTTGCGCCTCCCTCGGCTCTCTCCTCCGCCCCACTTCCCCTCCCCGTTTTCCTCCCTTTCTCCTCCTTCTGCAGCCGCCGCAGCAGCCAGACCTCGCCAGTTCAGACCCACGGGGCTGCCCTCCCCTGCGCACTTCCCCAGCTGCCCCGGGCCGGAGCGCAGCGCGGCGGCGCAGGTAGGAGCCCAGAGCAGGGTGGCCCAGAGTGCGCCCGACACCCGCGGGACCGAGCGCCAGGGTGAGGCGGGGGGAACCGAGGGGTGCGGAGCGCCCGGGAACTGCCCCCACTGTGCAAGCAGAGGGGGAAGTGGAGGTGTGAGGTCTCTCTCGGAACGCGATCTGTCAGCTTGTGCGAGTGCTCGGGTGACATCTGTTGGGATCTGCAAGTTTGTGCGCGCCCACTGCCAACCCGCAGAGCTTTACTCATAAACGTGGTTTTGAAAGTTTCAAGGGACCAATGTGCGAGCTTTAAACCGCACCTGGGTTCCACAGAAGCTCTTTCGAAGCCGAATGCTAAGCAGTTCTGGCGGACAGCTGCCCGTTAGCTTGCAGCTGAGAAAGAGGCGCTTAGCTCGCGCGCCTGGCACCAGCCTGGCCACCCGGAAACTGGTACCCGGGGCTGCAGTGCGGTGCAAGATTCCGGCCAGAGGCAGCCCGGCTCCTGAGGGTGGCCAAGGGCCTGACAAGAAGCGAGCCAGACGCGAGGGCGGCTCCTCTACACAACCTGGGACTTTGGAGCAAAGCTGTGTGCAGAGAACATCGGGGAGACGCGCTTAGGTGCGGAGACGAGTATCCTACTAGAACTGGAAGGCGTTTGCTATCCAAGTTTTGTTTTTGTTTTCAAAAAGTTTGAGGCCGTATAAGTGATATTGGCCCGCAGGTACTTTTGCTGAGCTGTGCTAGTAACGCCACTGGCTGGAGGTGAGCATACAGGGACATTCTTAATGTTCTAGGGAACGGAAATTCGCCGCCTCACTTCTAACCCAAACGTGGCCTTTGAATTTGTTTACACTCTCTTCCCTTTGACTCCCCCTTTCCGGAGCCTGTTGCGTTAAGTACAGTTTTAAATGCATGGTGAATGTTCTCTGTATTGGTGTAGATGGAATGAAACGGAATGCAATTCTGCAGGCTTTTCTGACTTGCATGCCTCCTTGGTAGTAGCTGTGGCAGAGGTTGTGGAGGAGAGGAGAGGAGAAAGAGAATTAAAACTGGGTGTCCAAGCCTTGGGCTCCTCACTCTTTCTTGCCTGTTACTTCACTGAAGTTTCGTTATTTCCCTTCAGCAGATACTAACCATCGATTTGCCTTGTTTTTTCTTTGAGATTCATGATGTGGAAAGCCTTTTTCCTAACTATGCTAACTCTGGCGCTGGTCAAATCACAAGACACAGAAGAAACCATCACATACACGGTAAGGGGTGATGGAATTTGAGATAAGTGCTTTCAGGAGAATGCTATGGCATAAGAAACTTTCCCAGCTCTGCCAGTGGATGCAAAGGGCAGTAAGCAATTTTTCGGATGGCTCACATTTAAGATTCATTGTTAATTGCACTCCATCCTTTAAAAGTTCGTTTAGATCACTGAATGATAAGGGCCCAAGTGTAATAATTTGTGCAAGGTCAAAAGAGGCAAACTTATAAAACTGAAAGTAAGCTGTATATTTCTAATACATTCAATAAATTAGTGGGTGTAGAGAATTGGGAAGCTGGAATTCCTACAGGAGTACATGCAGATGAAATAAATACATGCAGACTAACGCTGAAGTCCAATGAGATTGTTAAACATCAGGTAAGCATAGCACCCCATTTGTGCATGTAACTTGTTTTCATAGGAGCTACTTTTACTGAATCTAAAAGATTATATATTCATTTCTAGTAGAACTCATATAAATTCCCTTCACATACAGTTTATGTGTTACCAGGATTATTTGCTAAAGTGGATTTAAAATGCAGTGTTTTGTATCCTGTACTAGCATCTCTGATATTTCCAAGTGTTTGATTCATTGGTTAACTGCATGGTTCATTAGTTAACTGAATAAGTATAACCAATATTTATAACATATTTACTATAGCACCAGACTTCTCCCACTCCCCAAAAATACATGTGGTATGAACCCTCATTGGTGTTGTTTGCACCTCTATTTTATGCTTTCTAGTTTGTAGTCAGTGTTATGAGATAAATGACATTAGTCATGGATCAAAATGTGAAAAACATTTTTCTACTTGTTCCCAATTTTTGAAAATTAAGTAATCCTACTCAAAAGAATGCAAAATTTTTTTGAAAATAAAATGCTTGAAAGTGAACTAATGTCAATTACTGATAATAAACATTATCTCACTTTTTGATACCATGTTATCCCTTGAATGTTAGTATCATCTGGTAAATATTCATTTCTGTTATTCAGGTCAACTGTAAATAAAAATTTAATATAAATATTTTGTTAATGTTCAGGGCAGTTGTTTCCTCTGATGAAGTTAAATGAAGCAAGAGAATGAATGCTTGTGCTGTTTGTCTTCAAATGAAAATGTTTTGACACTCAGGCCAAACTTACCACCTTCTCAGGGATCGAAAATTAAATATGCTATTTGCTTCTATAATCATCTAACAAAAGGTTTTATTGCTTTTGCAATTGCTTATCTTATGCACTCTTCCTTTTACTGACTACCTAAATCTTACTCATTTTAGCAGAGAAAGTTCCTGTGAATTAAACTAAAGTGTTAAAACTATTAACTAAGGGTCACTCATATTGTAGCACATTTTAAAGATGATGATGTCCTTTTTGTGTTAAGATCAGATTTTTTTTAATTGTGTATGTGTAATAATCCATGGTTAAAGGCCAAGATATAACTATTGGGGTCTTGAGTGCCCCATTGTGGATACACTATGTCCCTTCATCCTCACTGCGAAGTGTGAAGTAAGTGGCATCATCTTCCTTTTGCTGATGATGAAACTGAAAATCAGAGAGTGTCTACCTTGCTTAAGGCTCCAGAGCCAGCAAGTGGTGAAGCAAAATTCAGTGCGGACTTGTTTAACAGCAGACTCACACCAAATGCACTGGAACTAAATACCTTTAAAAGACTGTACATCTTCTCTATGTGCAATACAAATGATTCAAGTGAACTGCCACTTTGCCTAATTTTGAAAATATTTTGCAGAAGGCTGGACTTCCATCTTCAAGGCAGCCTCATATTTCTAATCCATAGTAAAGATAAGTTCATTCAGCTCCCTCTCAAGTGTCTGCATAAACAACTCTCATCATTATCAAAAGACTTTGTTTACTCAGAAGATTCAGCTGTCTGCCTCAGGGAATTTACACTGGGAAAACACTGCTGCACACTGCAAAATTCCAAAGCAAGTACAGATAATACTATTATCCAGATTATACAAATTGCTAAAGAAGTAGAAAAACAAAGAGATAATTAATGTTGGTGCTGGCATATCAGAGAAGAGAGAACTCTGTGCAGTTCTTGAAGGAGGTTATGACCTCAAAGTTGATCTAAAAAGATCAAAGAGCCACCTGAGTCAGAAAGGGTGACATTAAAACCAGGGTGAAAACCAAGACAAGTCCAGGGGGTGACAAGGAGCTTGTAGGTGAAAAGAACCTGAAGATGATAATGCAGACAGAGGTCTGTAAGCAACTATGAGCTCATAGATGGAGAAGCAATTTAACCACGAAAAAAGGAACAAAAGTTGTGGTATGTGCAGAGGGTAAAGAGACAGAGCCTGGCTGTCATGTGAAGCCAAGAAGGCTCACAACAATATAATAGATGGAAAAATGAACACAAGTAGGATGAGCATGAAGAAAAATAATTAGAAAGGTCAGAGATAATGTTCCTGTGTTTGGAGAAAGGTGGTAGGGCCTTGGATGGTGTCAGAAAAACTAAAAAGAAAAAGAATTAGTCTGGGAAATAAAACTGATTTTGTTTTCACCCTGTTACATTTTAGATATCAATAAAACACCTAAATTGATCTCTCTGCCTTCATTTAGCTAGTCACGTGACCAGCGTTTGCTGCGTGCATAATCAAGTCTCAGTTTATTAAAGCAGTGTAAGGCTGTTGACTCCACCTTTGCACAGTCCTTCCTGAAGCAGCTTCCTCACTGTGACTTTCTCAAATGAACATCTAATCAAAATTATTTCCCAAGCTTCAAATTTCTTCTGGGCCTGTGATCACATAAAACAACATTTCCCAACACATAGCCACAGATGACCTATATAGAAATCACGTGGGATGCATGTTAGGAATTGAGACTCCAGGCCTCCTACCCAGTCCTACAGATTCAGATCCTTAAGGTGAACATTTTAACACATACCTTGGATGATTCTATGCATATGCTAAATCTTGAGATTCACTAACCTTCAGAGTAAAATCTGGTTCCTCCTTGTCCTAGGGAAAGGCTTCCTGGATTTAGCCTTCGCCATTTCTCTTAACCCTGTCTACCACCCAGAACTACTTGTAGCTCTTTTCCTCTGCAACAATTTTGTGACCTTGTTCCCCCTTTCTCACTTCCCTGGGGAAAAAATCCTGCTCATTGTGTGAGGCCCAATTCGTTTGCCACCTTCCCGGCAAAGCCTTCCCTTCCTGTCTGTCAGGACCACCCCACAGCTCCAGACAGCGTCCCTCACCTCTTTCACACACACATTTCTTTCACACTATTGACATCTCCACCAGCTTGTCTACCTATCTTCTAGCTCATGAGCTGCTTGAGGGCTAGTTCTTCACCATCTTCACATCCTCAGGGCCTGGGCAATGGCTGGTGAGAGAAGGTGACTGATGGATGATTTGTTTAGTAAGTGAACTAGGCAAGATACAGAGATCAAGGTAGGAAGCAGAGTGGGTATGAGAGTTGAAAAAGAATGGTCAGGAAAGCCAAGTACTTGAATGATCAAGAGAACTTAGGGAAGAGTTCAATGCTAGACAAACTAAAAATAAAAAAAAAACGTGGTTGAATTTTTTTTTCTTCTATGGTACAATTTACAATGTGGAAAACCAAAAAAACGAATATAAAAGAGCCATCAGAGAGGTTGGAGACCATTAGTCTGAAGAGAGAGAGAGAGCAAGAGAGAGAGAGAGAGAGAATAATTCCAAAATGCTAGTAATGGGCAACCATACTTAGCGCAGCAGTTAGGAGCTGAGGCAGCTGATGATTGAGAAAGGACTCTTGAAGCTACCCAATACACAGACTTCCCTTAAAAATGTGAACGATCAACGAATGTTAAACTACGCATCTCATCATAAATCTAGGACTCCAGCATGAAGATTAGTGGTATAAGAATTAAGCTTTTAGAGTGACTTCTTAAGCAATTAATTTTCTCCTGACTCCATCTGGTGTTTCCTTGGCAGCAATGCACTGATGGATATGAGTGGGACCCTATACGTCAGCAATGCAAAGGTGAGCCAGCTCCTCTCCTCCCTTCCAAACACAGATTTCTGTCTCCATCTCTCATGTTGCTCTTCTCATCTTCTTTGTAAGATACCTAAAGGCATGTGCATATATTTATATGTCCTATTTTTCCTCTAAGAAGACTGCTGACTTATTTTATTACTGACCACAGATATTGATGAATGTGACATTGTCCCAGATGCTTGCAAAGGTGGAATGAAATGTGTCAACCACTATGGAGGATACCTCTGCCTTCCTAAAACAGCCCAAATTATTGTCAACAATGAACAACCTCAACCTCAGCTAGAAACACCAGCAGCCGAAGCATCTTCAGGCGCAACCACTGGGGGTGTTTCTGCCAGTAGCATGGCAGCCAGTGGAGTGGTGCCTGGGGGTGGTTTTGTGGCCAGTGCTGCTGCAGTCGTAGGCCCTGAAGTGCAGACTGGCCGAAATAACTTTGTCATCCGGAGGAACCCAGCCGACCCTCAGCGCATTCCCTCCATCCCTTCCCACCGGATCCAGTGTCCAGCAGGCTATGAGCAGAGTGAGCATAACTTGTGTCAAGGTGAGTATGACAAATTATTCTAACAAGATAGCTGTCACCCAAATGCATCACCTGGTGATGGTAGTGATAATAGCTCACATTTATCAAGGGCTTCCCTTGTGTGGGACTTTGTGCTAGGTGGTTTGTCTTCATCAGGATATTTAATCATTGCAATGATCCTAAAAAGCAGTTGCTAACATTGTCATTTTACAGATGAGGAAACTGTGGCTCAGAAATTTCATTATTGTTTCTCAACCTTAGCAGTCCCTATTTATAGTCACTTAGGAACATTTAAAACTCTTCAGTGGTCAAGCCACACCCTAGAACAATTAAATAACTGTCCCAGGGGGTGGATTCCAGGCACTAGTATTTTTTAAAGGTCTCCATGTGGTTCCAGCATGCAGCCAAGTTTGAGAACTAGAGGCCACACAGGTGGTAAATACTGAGCTGGCTTTCAAACCCGTGCAAAGGGATGTCAGAGTCATAGTTGTCAAAAATAACAGTCAGGTTGCTCATTTGGAATTTGAAACTGTGCTGTTGAACTACTCCATAAATATCTCCCTTTGATTTCTCCAGCTTTCTTGTCATTGAACTTGCCACTGACTTATTTTCCTCATGCACTCATGAGTAATTTAAAAACAAAAAAGATGGGGCTCCTGCTTCTTATTACCTTGGAGAGGGTCCCCACTGCTCACATTTATATCTTTTTTAAAGCTTTCACTTGAGCACATTTTGCTTATATCACTTGCACCATGGCACCGTCTGCCTGGGATTTTCTGTTTATTTTCACAAAGAGTACATATCACTGTGTATTCTAGAAACAGCTGTAGACTCATGCTAGCAAAGTGATAAGAATCTCAGGCTTTGAAGACATGTAAGATATTAGCTAACTGGACTGTGCAAAGGGATTTTGCTTCCCTTTTCCTTTTTAGCAAACCCTTTCGCAGCCACCTAGTGTGGAGATTGTTACTGACACGAGACCCTCAGAGCCCCCAGACTTCTTTCACACTACCAGGGCTGGCTGGGCAGACATTTGCCAATGAAAGGGGCCCAGGAGCTCTGAATTTTAACTGGTTGTGAATGAGGGAGAGAGTCCTCCCCACCCCCAAAACAGGCACCCAGCAGGGGTCATCTACCTCTTGAACCAGGTACAAATGCATCTTTTCGTGTCTTAGAATACTGCCCCCCAACCCTGTATTCCCAGTGCTGTATCTCCTTATAAAGAGACCCTACATTTTAAATGGCATAGAAGTGAAGTCATGCCCTGACTTTGATTCATTTTCATTCCTTTTTATTTGAGTTTATTAGCCATGTGTAGTACACAATGTTTATGTTCATCGCAGGAAGTGGGTGTATGTACGTAACACATCTTAATTCCTTCTAGCCTCCCCTTCCCTTCAGCCATTTCTTGATCCCCTTCATTTTTATTTTTTGTATATGTTTGCAGTACATGTGTGTTATTTCATATTTTATGTGCGCATTTTAAGTTAACCCCACATCAAGAGCTAATTCGTGCCATGATGGTATCACTTTTCAGAGGGAGCATCATATGAGCATCTGTTTTGTGTTACTGTCATGAGTCAGAATTCCAATATTGATGATGAATGCTTCAGCATCTGCTTGATATTCTGATATCTAATTTAAGGATTATGTCTAGAAGATGAACTGACATAATATATGTATTATGTCACATATACATATATGGGTGAATATTGAAAAATACCTTGAGTTTATTTAAGATATACCAACTTTTTATTTAAATATATAATTAAATTAGAAAGTTTGATGATTTATTCTGGAATTAAAATTTTTGCTGAAAAATTTTAAGTAATATTTTTACATTCTGCATTTTAACTCTTCAGCTATCATATATTTTAATGATACTTGGAAGAGGGAAAAGACAAAAGTAAATAGGCCATTTTCCAAGTTAGTTACTAATCCTTCAAAGATTCTTACTGCTGAATTAAACAACAAAGCCTAGAATTTAATGAAGGAATTCTATAATAAAGTATATTTTAGACTTATAACACACATTGATGAGAGTACCAACTATACAATGAATAATGAAAATTAAATCCCATTTAACTTTTCTTGAAAATATTTAGGCTACTTTACAAAGTTTCTTTTCACATATTAAAACAATTTTCAGGAATTTTTTAAAATTATGAAGTACAACTATTAATACCTTATTTATGTAAAATGTAAATATATACTTGTTTATTGTGTTCACAGAATATTTTCAACCCCAACTATCCTGTATAATTCAGCCAATTTCCAAAATTTGGGATTGGGGTCTGTAGCACTGAGAGCAGGGTTAAAAGTTTTTTTGGATGACTTAAGGCTTAAGTTGGATTTCTTCCCACCACACAATTTTGCAAAGTGCCCATAAATGTGGATTTACTTAATTGTTGATAAAAGGGGGGTTATTTCATATGATAATGACATGATAATCTGTCTTGGGAATCTGACTAACATAAGTCGAGTCACACTTGTGCCCATTTATTATTGAGCTAATCAAACATCAGTCCAGCTTCTTCTAATTGCCTGCAGATGTATGACATTCTCGTTCCAGGCCAGCAGCACAAAATAATGTTTTATAACCAACGTGAAAGTGTGGGGACCTCCACTTAAAACAATAATGTGCTCCAAGGACCTATATTCTTGACATCATCATCAAGTTTGAGGACCCTTCTGTTTTAATAAAGATCGCCACTTTTAAATACTGCACTGCATACTTATGCCCAGAAAGCCAAATTCATTTACCATGGTCAGCTGGATTAGAATAAATACTTACACGAGTCATATTTGTATAAAAATTATTTCTTTTTCCACATACGTTTTTCAACAGGTACAGTTTATCATTACCTAGAACTGAGAACATTTTTTTGGTTAAGGGTTGAGATTTGTACTGTTTCAATCTCAAAATCAACTGTGCCTTTGAATGTGTTATGTCAATTACATGCAGCTTCAACTACTCTAAATAATATCATGAGACTTTTTTATAGTACACTATTTCATAAATGTGTCTTTTAACCAGCTGCCTATTTCTTAATAGTTTAATGAAAACATGATTTTACTCCTTTTCATATACTTTTCCAGGGTTTTCAGTTTTTGCAAACTCAAGTGTTTTGAAATGCAGCATAATATCCAAAGATCAAGTTATAGTCATCCATTTTTTTTAAGGTCATTCTTTTGCCAGATGAAAGTGATGGTAGGGGAGCCAGTCACACTGAGTGTTCCACATGACTAGTGTTAGGCTCAGCAGATATAAAATTACACGAACATCCTTTTGCTGTTATGCGTCTGGAGTCATGTATACTTTCAGAAAGTGATTACTTCTAACCCCTAGGTATCATCTGCCTCAAGGATGACAAGTAGTCACCTATGCCAAAAGGAATTTGGATGACCAAGAAGCAGATTATAACCCATTGATGGCTCACCTTTAGCTTTGTATGTTGTTACTACATAGTCTCTATATAATCCTCTTAAGGAAGTGGAGTTAGAAATCACTAGTTCAAGTTGAGAAAAGATTTTTAAAAATCAGATATAACTCTGTAAGAGTCCCATTTTTGTAGAAAGGAATTAATTTGGGAATTCAGCAATTGGGGAAAAAAGAGAGAATACATTAATTACCCAACCTGAAGGCATTTGTTTGCTTACTTGAACTTTCCAAATATTAAACATAAGTCATTTTGTATAGCTGGTAATACTAAATTCAGTCAAGCTTTACAGGTGTGACTACTAACTTGCTTTAAAAAAAAAGAAAGAAACAAACAAACAAAGAAAGCTATGCCATCAAGAAATGAACTCAGTACAAATGTTCGATGAAGGTGATTTCACAGCCAAGTTCAAAGCACTATGCCTGTGCCGGGCGTGGTGGCTCACGCCTGTAATCCCAGCACTTGGGAGGCTGAGGCAGGAGGATCTTTGTGAGTTCGAGACCAGCCTGGGCTACAAGGTGAGCTCAAGGCCAGCCTGAACTGCATAGCGAGAACCTGTCTCAAAAAGACAAAGCACTGTGCCTGGGGCTGGGCTGCAGCTCAGCAGCGCAGCACCTGCCTGGGAAGCGTGAGGTCATGAGTTGATTCCCTGTACTGGAAAAAAAAAAAAAAACATGCACAATGCCTTGCTGGTTTGATTTAAGGTGTCGCTAAAACATGGGAAAATAGACCATGGGATTTCCAACTCATACTGGTTTTAAAACCGCAAGTCTCATGTTGCTTGAATTGGTGCAGACCAACACATACAGGAAGGTTGATCACCCAACATACCTCTGTAGTCAAGTTCCATGCACCTCACATTCAATAGTGAGGAAGTCTTAACATTAGAGCTATTAGTTTGGTTTAAGGCATTGTTTGTCCTATGAGATTATATTTGCAATTTGTTTAAACTTTCAAAAGCCAAAATCAAACTTCATCCATTGTTAAATACTCAAGTGATCCCACTGGCCTGTTTTCCTATGTAAGTCTCTACACTGTTTCATGGGGAGGGGTGAGGGAGGCGAACCTAGGGCACTGGTGCTGCAGTGGGCCATTTGTTATCATTGAAAGGTCCACCATGACTGTTCTAGACTTTACATAGGTAGATTATCCAGACATTGAAACTTGTACAGTGCTTAGATTTATACCATACCATAATTAGCTGATCTTTTTACATTTCCACTTGGCTAAATTACATATCATGCTTCAATTTTAAGTTTCTCAGTTTGGTAAAATGTTTTACATGTATTTTCCATGATTTTATTTTACTTTTCTCATTATTACCTGTAATACAGGAGTTAAAAAAATCATTTTTCACCTCTTACGAAGTATAAAACAACAAATTGTACTCAGGCTTTAAAAAAAAACTCTATACTCTTGGGGACCACTTATTATCTCCTGCATATTTTTTTATAAACAGAAGAATAACTAAAATACTATTTTGAAAAGAAAAAAAGGTATCTATACATCTGCTTTAAAAAAGAGAGACTTGAACTAATGTGTTCACTTCCCAGGGAGTAGAGACATTTTTCCTTGACTTCTTTCATTTTGAACTTAAGTGATCTCATATCCAAAAAAAGCCTTATAAATTATAGTGTGATCAAGTGGCTCAGCATATGTGGCATTGTCATACCAGACTGCTTTCAAACACTGTCTTTTTGTTAATCTGACTGATGTTAGCAGGGTCTCTGGCTGGTTGGGTTACTTTTGTAAGGAAATACCTAATTTTTCTTGCATATAATTACACAGCCCGGTAAAAAGCTTTGATCTAAGGAAATAGGTATTTTGCAAGAGGAAGACTATATAATTGAGTAAATTATGATATTAACCTAAAAATACTTAAAGCAGAAAGTAAAACAGGCATTTAGCCAGTTTGCAGTTCTTCAGTGTTGATTTTCTAATGCCATATAAATGGATATGAATTGACCTTATAGGAAAATTTTAATTATTTTTTAAACAATTTTATGCATACTAAGGTAGAAATAATTGATTTTCTTCTGGAAAATCTAGCATTGTTTTATAATTTGCTTTTCAAAATATTGTATTCATTGAATTTCTAGTTAATTTAAGACATTTTAATAAGCATTTAGGAAGAATATGTATATGTATCTGATTCATACACAGCCAGAAAATTATCTTGAAAATTCCCTTGAAACAAAGCTGGAGATGTGGTTCAGTGGTAGAGCACTTACCTGTCTTGCATGAACCCCTAGTATTCAATTCCCTATGCTTAAAAATATATATATTTTATACAATTTGAATGACAATTGCTTATGGTAGAAGGGCAGAAGAGATCAATAGGACCACTCTTTTGCTGCACATGACTATGTATAAAACTTCCCAGTTCAGTGGATCCCAAAGTGTGGTCCTAGACCTCACCTAGTAACTATCAGAAATTCATATTCTTAGGTTCCACCCAAGATGGAGTCAGAAACTGGGGTGGGGCCCAAAAATTGCATTCTAGCAATCCCATAATTCCATTGCCTGCTCAAGTCTGAGAATGAGTGCCCTAATTTAATCTTAATTTCAGGAAGCTGTATCCAGCTATATAAATCAGAAGGCAGGGCCAGAATACATGAGATATGAATATTAATGAACAGAAAGCGTAAAAAATACATTCTTCTGTGAGTAGATCCATGCATTATTTTCCCTCTTATGTTTCTCATGTCATCACCAGTACTCTGATCCCTAAATATAGATGGGCTCAAGTTCTGATTAAGATCATGTCCCAGAACCAAGGAAAAGGGGCATTTTAAGAAGACAGAAGAGCCTTTCATCTCTATAAAAACATACAAAGGTGAAATAATAAAACTCTCCTCAAGTCACCAATAAGTGAAACTCTTAAATTATATATAAGGAGCTCCCTTAAACTCATGGCACAAATGTGATATAAAGCAATGCTGATTGGAGATTTAGTTCATGGAAAGCCACTTAATGGAAGAAAGATGACTCTGACTTTGGCCCTAAAGCATCTTTCTGTTACTAGAGCAGCAGAGCATCCTTCCAATATCAGATGCACAGCTGACCATCTTATTCCATTTAGAGTCTATGAGTCATCAAACATTTGAAGAGTATTCACATTAGTGTCTTCAGTTCAATTTAGACTTGATCAAAGATTTACTTCCCATCAAAGATGAAAAGATTCTGTTAAAACTAGTTAACACTTAATCTGTGGAATGAATTTCCCGCTCCCCATAGAAGCACAAAGCAACAGATTAGAGTAGAACTGCAAGCTTGGGTAACTTCAGGAATGTGCATTGGTACTGGCTCATTATGTCTTTCTCCAGCAGAATAAATCAACCTATATTCTCTGAAATCAACAAAGTCTCCTTTAGTAAGGACTGCCTTTGCACTTGCTGAATTACTGGCACAATATTATTCTTTGAAACCAAAGAGTAAACAAAATTTGTCCCAAATGTGTTTGATTTTGTACAAATGTACAAATAAATTATTCACACCACATCTGAAATTCATTAGCATGCTGCTTTTTCCAGGAGATAACCACAAATTGTATACTCAAAAATCAAAGTGATCAAGAAAACTGCATTCAAACATCAGCAAAAGAAAATACCATAGCTGCAAGAATTTAGACACACTTGCAGGCTTGTAATTTAAACTTAAGTTGTTTATAAATGTTTAATAAAGATGCAGTGAGGAAAAGGAAGACTGAGTGCTAAGATATTGGCAGCAGCATAGTTTATTGCTGTAAATTTCATATTACCACAGATTTTTAAAAAGACAGTGAATTAATGTTAGATAAGTTGTTATAAATAAACTAAAAATTTTAAGATTTATGCTTCATCAAAATTAAAATTTCAAATACCTGTCAAATAGCTGTACATCTACATAAGGTAACTAGGCAATATTTTAGTGAAATATTAAATAGCATGTAACTTTCGTTAGTGTTCAAAAATTTCAACCAAGTTTATGGTTGATAAAATCAAAGTAGATGGAAGACACTTTGATAGTTTAAGTAGAAAGAGATAATGGTTATAGCTCTTAGAGAACTTGTCATAACCATGATATCAACAATAAAACATGCAAATGTTTAGTAAAGTAGCACGTAGAACACCTCAAGAAGTACATGAGGGACTGCAAAGGGTAGAAGACAAGTGTGTGACACAGGAAAGCCCTGTATATAAACAGGAAACATGTCTCCACAAACATCACAGACAGAAGTCTGTTTCTTCCCTTGAATGCAGCAATTAGGAGAGACTGTTGAGAAGTTGAGGGGACTGATGTGGAAATTAACATGGAAATATGAGAGGAAATAGCTATCTGTAGCCAAACAGAGCAACTGAAAAGCACTGTGTTTGTGTTCCTTCTGCCCTGGAATAGTGTCCCAAGGACAACATGCTACAGATAAGAAAGCTGACAGGTAAAATAGGCAGAAGACCAAGTGAGAACAGACAAGTGTGCACGACATACGTTTGTAACTGGTTCCATCCTCAGTAACTCTCCCTAACAGAATACTAGTGACTCCATCTAGCCCTGGCTAAATATAATTCTAATACAGTGCCCTGATTAAACATCTAGAACTATGTTCTGTTTTACCTCGTACTAAACAGGCACTCAAAAATATTTTTGCTTGCTTACAAAAATAAGTTGTTTTTAATCACAGAACATAGGCTTAAAGTTAAATCATTCTTCAAAATGAGACAGTGAGTACCATGTGTGTATATTTTCCAAATACAATTGTCATGCAGTGGCCCAAAAATAATTATTGAAAAAGACTATTCCATGCCTTTAACAATGGAATTCTTAAATAACCTGTTTCTATTTAAGACTTAAGCTAACTTGAAAGAAAGGTCCATAAACCCATTTTTTATATTCTGGATAATTTGGTCCTTAATAAACATTGATAACTAAACAGGCTGATGCCATTCCTAGAGAGAAACTAATAATTGGAAACACTGGAATTCTTTCTTGTTTTTTACAACCTACTGAACCAGTGAATGCATCTGTGTATCAAGTACATCCCTCCTTAGAAAACTCACGGTGAACAGTGAAAACGTGCATGGGTTGGGAGAATGTTAATATTTATGATACTTGAATAAAGATAGTAAGGCCAGAATTTTTTTTGCTTTTTCAATTTTATTTTTAGTTGAAAAATAATTTTATGTATATATATTTTTTCAATGTGAGTTTTGATAGATATGTACATCATGAAATGATTAAATCAAGATAATTAATATATTTATCACCTCTCATACTTATCTTTTTGTGATGTGACCCAGTTAAAATGTACTGTCTTTGAATTTCTAAATATATATTGTTATTAACTGTAAGCCACCATTATAAGCCATAGACATGGAAAACTTATTCTTCCATTTTAACTTAAATGTACCTTTACTATCTCCCCTCCCTCATACTCTTCCATGAGTTTAACCTTTTTAGAGTCCATATGTAAGTGACTTGGTGCACTATTTGTCTTTTTATAAGGCTAGAAAATATTTATATGAGCTCTCTGATTCATGAAACTTGGAGTTTTAGAGGAAGTCTTTGGTATGAGAGAGGAAGAAAGAAAAGATCAGAGCAGTTCATGTTACCTTGGACATTTCTTTGGACGAGAGGCCAGAAATTATCCTGTTTAAACCTATTTCTAGAATCCAGGTGAGTCACTTGGTTGAGTAGAGGTGGCTGAAAAGCGTAATCCTGATCTGATTGCCAAGTAGGGAACATGAATTACTTCAGAAGTGACAAGGAAAACTACAGGTCTCAGGTGCCCCCCAAAAAAGAAGCCGACTTCCCGAAGGAGCCCTGAGAATTGAGAATTGGCTTAAGCTTGAACTGTACTTGAAACAGCAGTGAAGTCAGGAGCGGAACTAGAGACTGTCCTAAGAACTGTGTGTGTAACTTTATGTGGACCCGGCTAAAGCGAGAACCACAGCGGGTCGGAACTGCCTTTGTGCGTATAGTTAAACCTTAAAAGGCTCTGGGGACTGTGATAAAATAAGTTTACATTTGTAACAGCTGCGTGTGCTGCAGACCCTCTCAACCCTGCTGCCTTGATGGAGCCATGGAGCACAATCCAAAATGGGAAATAACTCAAGGGTTCCTCCTCGCTGCCCTCCCTGAGGGCCAGTCTACAACCTGCATTAGGCAAGACATTTTACCAAAAGTGACTAGATTTCACTTATGAAATATTTCGCAGCAAAGATCTCCTCGTGTACATACACGAATATACCATTAAATTATTAAATTTTGCTATTCACCAAAAATTTACTCCTTTGTTTGGGTTTTGCAAAACAAAGTATACTGTTGCAAGCTCAATGCTAGCTGTGCCTCCTCTGGGAGAATAAAGCAGAGGATCATAAGTTTGAGGCCAGCCCAAGTTTCACAACAAAGCTCAAGGCTGGCCTTGAACTTAGTGAGACACTGCCTTAAAAAAAAAAATCACACAACCAAAAGAATACTGCAAGTATCTTTCAGAGAGTTGATATTGAATCTTTAGAATTGTTGATTTGAAAAGGCTTCGTAGAGAATTCAGTCTACTGTAATCATTCTCCTAAACAACGTGAGCAGTTGGGTATCTGGTACCATTCAACACTGGAAAGCTCACCAGGGAACTTTTTCCTAATCAAACTATTACTTCCTGCAGAGATGCTCTTGTATGGAGTAACTTGTGATATCAGAAAATCCCTTCTCTAAAAGAGAAAAGAATATTCCAGAGAGATTGATAAAAGACACTTTAGAAACCTCCCTGTGTAGACTGAATGGTCTATTTCTTGTCTAGAGTTCGTTTATATCACATGTGTGCACACATGCACATACCTAATCAAGTATATAGCTATACACTCGCATAAGCAAAAACATATATACGTTGTTTAATTTAGTAAGCCAGTTTAATGTACCAAAGTTAAACAAATGAAAGCGGATGCTGCTTCTGAAATAACTCTCAGTGCAGTTCTCTTCTCATTATTCCTGTGAAATTAATATTGGAAACTGCTTTCTAAATGAGTGTGTTTACCTCTCACAAAAAAAGAGGGCACCTTGGACAGCTATTATGCTATTTGCTCAACAAAGAATTTTGTTAAACAGAATATATAGTAAAAATCAACAAAATGAGATGAAACTGCTAAGGCACTGTCATGTTACACTTCTGCAGTGTTAGGGTCATTTCATTCCTGAATATTCTGAGAGGTTTATGTGGATTCTATCCTGATCCACCACTGTCAATGCACTGCCAAAGAGAGCACCTACCTTAGATTTTATACTATTGACTTTTCAGCAAAATTAATGGTTTAGAGAAATACTGTAGAGTAACTGAGAAGATAATAACTTACATGAGACTGAAATTAAATCTCCAAGCCCTTTCATTCTTCACATTTGGGTTTGTTATATAGTCAAAAGGAAGTTTGGAATCAAACCACTCAGCAAGCCAGGCAGAAAATTCCAGCCATTCACAGTGAATTAAGCTTCACAATAAAAACCTTTAGACCCTTTTTGTTAAAACAGTTCATGACCTGGTGTATCATACAAACCCTAATCCAGGGAGGAAACCAGAAGACAAATATCCTTCCACACAAGCTGATAAAGATGCAGGCTTTGTTCTCAACCTTGATTGAATGACCTCCTTCCTTTGGTGATTAAGCAGAGGGAGAAACTAATGATAAAAACAAACTAAACGAAAAATGGAAATTTAATTGTGGTACAATTTGAACTGCTAATGATAGTCCTGAAAAACCAGGAAAGATTATTTGGTGAATAAATCATTCAAATAAAGATTGTTAAATATAAAAACCATT
This sequence comes from Hydrochoerus hydrochaeris, assembly GCA_004027455.1. Lineage (NCBI taxonomy): Eukaryota > Metazoa > Chordata > Mammalia > Rodentia > Hydrochaeridae > Hydrochoerus > Hydrochoerus hydrochaeris. The sequence continues at coordinate 34,351 of PVLA01003388.1, forward strand.
ATAAATTAGAGTTTAAATAAACAAAAATGTTCTCATTGATTTTTCAATTTGAGCAAAAAAAAGAATTGTATAACCATGTAATTTTCAATCACAATATTCTATCACAGATGGTTAATACACATAATAGACTATCAGAGAATCACTCTAAGAAAAAGAACGTGAACTATTTACTTGCCACTTTAAAACTTGGCACAAACAGCAATAGGATTCTAATAAATAGTTTTAAAGAATTATTGGAAAATTTTATAATAATACTGAAATCAGAAATAATACTGAAATTGGAGATAAGCAAATATCAAAAGTATAGTGGCTATTACAAAGCAGCTTCAGTTGTATATTGTTCTTGGAAAATACAGTTTATGGCTCAGATTTATAATGGGTACAGTTTAAAGCAATGAGAAAATAAGATCTCAATAAGGAAGGTTTCATGAATTATCTGGTTTTAAGATGAATGAAGTTTGGAATTTTCTCCAGAGCTTAAAAAAAATCAGGTACAGGTCCAGAGGAAATGGATAAAATGAACTGCAAGAAACAGATAAAAAGAACTGGATAAAAATCACTTCCTATTCCTCATTGTAAATCTTGCCTTAGAACAGATGGATTGAATCGATATGGACTCAAATTCAGAACAAGCTTTTGCAGAAAATGAAGAGAGCCTAAATTTTTAAAGTATTCTCTTAGATCACACCTTACTGTTAGGTCAAAATTACCACTCAGAATAAAAGAAAACGCCACTCTCCCTTAGGAGAAATAATTTTTCTCTTTCAAACTCTGGTGAACCTCTCTTCTAGTCAAAGTTCTCCAGAAAAACAGCAAATAGGGAGGCAGGGTGAGGATGGACACTGTGAGAAACGTGTCATGTGGTTACAGGCCCCGGAAGTCACAGTGTACCATCAGCAAGCTGGAGAACCAGAACGATCAACAGTGTAATTCATTAAGTCCGAGGGCCTGCTGGAGAGGGCAGGGCTCTAGCAGTATAACCTCAAAGTTCAAAGGCCTGAGAACTACAAGCTCCCATGCCTGAGAGCAGGATAAGATGACTGTCCCAGCTCCAAAAGAAAGAGCAAAGTCACCCTGCCTCTGTCTTTTTGTTCTACCTTGGCCCTCAGCGGATTGGATAACTTTCACCCACATTTGTGAGGGCCATCTGTTTACTCAGTTTACCACGGGCACTCTCTGAAATAATATCTTACCAGCTATCTGAGCAGCCCTTAGCCCAGTTAAACTGACACATAAACTTAACCGTAATGATCTTTTAACCACCAAGAATACAACTAGGGAAACACAGTCATTGAGAATACACGATTTAAGTGCTGTTGTCTGTTGATCAAATTGAAAATATTTATCACTTATCATCAAGATGAGATGGGGAAGCCAAGAGTGGTCTCCCCGTCTCCTCTGCTGGATGGCGCAGGTAGCTGTGACATTCTTCCCACCCTACCCCCCAGTACTGCTGACCATCACCACATAGCACTGGGATATGAAAAGCGGCCTTCGAAGGAAGAAGGAGGGTTGAAGACTGCATTTATACATTTATGGGCAGAAGAACAAAATTGAGTTAATAGCTGAGCTATAGCCTGTTCTTCCAGGACCCTTCTCCCATCCTGGCAGACAGAAGGAGCTGTGAAAGGAATGAGAGGCAATAAAAGGGCACAAAAATGGGAAAGAGATAAAGAAAAGAACAAACAGATACATAGAGGACCTGAGCCATCCAAAGAATATATTAATGAGAAGCAGAGTCTACTGAAGAACCTCATAAAATAGTATTATAATTACAACTTTTTATATAAGTATTCTTTCTATGAAAATCCAATGAAGGAAAAAAGAAAAGGTGACACTTAAATAAGTCAATTTTGCTGTTTTTATATTGACTAGAAATCTTTAAACTCAGAATTCAGGTTAATATATTTTAGAGAACTTCCTATAATGCCAAACATGATAGGCCAGTGACTCTCAAACTTTAATGAACGTATGAATTACCTACAGGTCTTATTAAAATGAGGATTTTGACCCAATGTTTCAGGGTTGAAAGTCAGTATTATACCTCTTTTGCAAGATTCTCAGTTTTGTTGGTATGTATATTCAGAGTGTCTATTTCAGTAGTTGACAATCTGAGTCCTACCCAGAAGCTGGTATGTCTAACAATCCTTTAGGCTCCATTTTCTGCAGTAGCAAAATGTGGTATAATCTGGATAGAATAAGCTTGTGTATAGTGATTTTTCCAAAAGCTATTTCCCCTTATGTTAAAACTTGTTTTCTCTAATATAAGTTATAACAGCTATATACTACAATACATAGATATTTTCCTTTCTTACTAATTAATAGACTATTTCCTATAGTGCGATGTTTTTATGCTTGAATGCTGAGGAGGATTCCAGAAAGTAGCCGGGCATGGTAGAAGACTGTGAAACTTAGCAAGAGATGAGGGTTTCCCTTTGGGTCTTCCCCTAAGTGATTCGCTGACTAGATTAAATCAGTTAATCCCTCTGGGCTTTAGTTTTCCAGGCTGTCAAATTGACTTAGCCTTTCCAGCTCTTACTCAATAATTTTTAAAGGTGAGGGGGAGAGGGAGAATACACTTCATCTAGGTTTGTGGAAGTATGGTAATGATATGATCCTTCATTGATACATGACTGGCACTTAAACTGCTTCTATTGACAGCATTTCATCTTTGCCTTTTGGATGGTATTTCTATCATGAAAACATACCCAGACAAGTTGAAATCTGCCCTTAGAAGAATGCAGGCGATTATAAAAGTATTAATGACTCAGAAACCAAAAGCTAGACAGTTCTCATGACCTGAAGCTTTATTGACACATTTCACACCTACTACTAGTTGTTTGCTAAAAGTCTGCACCAGATCACTCAAGCTTTAACAACTAGGTCACTGCAGACTTTTCCCCAAGCACTGATTTGGGCGATTACTGCAGTTCATGCTGTAGCCTAGAACTCCACTTCAGTCTCAGCTCAGAACAGAGTTATTTTAATTTGATGTAGAGAAAAATATACTTTTTGCATATATTGACACAAGCTCCTTTAAAATCTAAAGGTGCCAGCAGTAAATTTGACCAGGCTTTTATTATTTTCTTGATTTTTTAGTTAAGGTTTTTCAACTTTATGGGGGACAGGAATGCCTTTCAGCAAACAATGATTTATTTAAAGTCTACAAGTTTGTTCATTCACATTTTGCAATATTTTTTTCAGCCTTAGACTCAAACCAACCTCCAAATGAAAACAATATGTCTTGCCTGGGTTTTTGCATTATTATTCACGACATATGAACCATAAGAAAGACTGCAAAGAAAGAAAAGGACTTTGTGCTAGTTATCTGTTGCTATATAACAAATTATCCTAAAACTTGGCAGCTTAAGACAGGAAACATATGATCTCATTTTCTCTGAGTCAGGAATCAAGATGTGACTTAGCTGGATCTAACCGGGAAGGACCCACTTCGTAGCTCACTCACCTGTGGTTACTTCCTGCCTCAGTTCCCCATGAGCTCTTTCTTTCACCTGTAATTCCTTGCACATACCCTTCTTCACAGAGCGTCTCCTGCAATGGCAGCTACTTTCATCAGAGTAAAGGAGGAAGCAAGGGAGAGGATGCTAGTTAGACCGAAGTCAGAGAATTTTATAACCTACTCACAAGTGACACCCCATCGCGTGTATCATGGGTCTATTCACTAGGAAGAAATACTAGATGCAGCCACCCTTAAGGACATGAATGTTAAGAAGTTAGTGTCATTGGGAGCAAGGTCAGAAGGTGCCACCACAGTCTGTAGTTAAAATTCCACGTGTTGACTCCAGCCAAACCTTTATAGTTAAATTTTGAATTTTAAATGCTACCCAAAATCAAAATATGCAAAAGGTATGCCTCCCTCCCCAGCAGTGCCAGAGCCTGGATGACTGATTCAGGTACCAGTGTGGTGGTTCTGGTTAGCAGTATAGGCAAAGTCCTGTCCAAAAGAAGACACTGGTTGCTTCTAACAGCTGCTTTTGAATAAGTGCATCTTTTTCCTCTTCACTGACCTGGAACTTCTAAAATGCTATGAATCCTCTCCAAAGTCCACTGAATAATTGTCTTCTCTAGTTTTAATATGTTTTATTTTATCAAAATCTCCTTTTATCAAGTCCATGAAACAGAAACTTTATGGGCAAATACAAAACTTCCTTTTAGTATTACAAATTAACATTTACTCACATGAAAGAAATTTCATAAATACTCATATTACTTTATGTTAACTATTTTTGCTTTAGACTTTGTGATATTTGCTTCTTAGAGAATCATGGAAAAATATTATCCATCTGTAGAAATCTCTATATTTTAGTCAAATTTTTCTCCCCAAAGCCTATTGAAAGTCCTAACCCTAGAATCATCATCGTTATGTTTAAATAATGTTTACATCTTATTTTTTGCTTCAAAAGTTTACAAGAATGCATATACTGCTGGGGATTTAGCTCAGTGGCATAAGCGCCTGCCTGGCAAGTGCAAGGTCATGAGTTCGATCCCCGGTACTGAGAAAAAAAAAAAAAAAGAGTGCATATACTGAATGTGATCCAAGGCTATAATACATTATGTGAAAGTTAAAAATTTACAAGCCACAAAATCCACCAGGAACTTTTTCAGGGTCCTGAGGATTACGTATCCTCATAAGAGGCGGAATAGCAGCTTATTTTTCAACAGAATGGTACAAGAAGCTAAGTACCACTCTAAAAGAAAGATAAATATATATGACTCAAACCCCCATAAAATTAAGAAAGGTAGAAGCCAAGAAACTGAACAATATATAGCATATTTAAAAAGAACATCAGTTGGTAAGATAAAGGGAAGGCCACCAGCCACACAGTCTCTTCCAGAAAAATAATAGTGTGGTAGCCAGGTTATTAATTAACCAGAGAAAAATAGAGAGGAGGTTAATGCAGCTACTAAGAAGGTAACTAAAACCAAAGGAAGATTTTCTTGATAAAGAAAATGCATCAAATATTCTTACATTGCTTTTAAAATAAGTAATATATCACTATATGAAGTGCAGTACATTTTCCCCTTGGTTTGCTCTCTCCCAGATTATTTTCCAGATTTGTCCAGGTGTCGCTGATGCCAATTATAAGAATCTCTATGGCTCTGTTGAGTGGGCTGTGGGTAAGTGGATGCCTCACAGCCAGGTAGAGACCAGCCTCTGACCTCAGGCTAGAAACATCCTGGTCTACCCTGGAAACACCCTGGTCCATGAAGTAGGCAGTGAGAGCTGGGCAGCCTTGGCAGAGTTGTCAGGCAGATCTGGTTCCTTTTATTGGGAAGCCCAAAGCAAGAAAACGGTATTTCATTCATATTTCCTCCATCCATTTGCTAATAATTCTCTTGACATAAGTAGCCCCACTAAAATCCTCTTTCCTCATCACTAACTCTAAAATGACAGTTTAAGGATTATCTTTTCTGCTGCTTACCATGAAACATGGCTCCAAAGCAGTTTGTTGTAGGTTTTTGAGCTTAACCACATAGCACACAACTGAGTGGATAATCAATCATTCTATGACTAAATCCATCTGGAACGTATTTGAAGAAGTGGCCGTGTAGGTTTCTTTTGAAAAAAGGAAAAAAGAACAACAAAAAACTGAAACCAGAGTTGATATTTTCAAAGGTTCAGAAGGAAAAAAATTATAAAACATAGCATGCTGTGCCCCTGAACCACACACGCTCTCTACATAAGGTAGAGGGCACTTTGCATTGCACATAAACTTCCAGGGAGGCCATCTACGAATGCACTGGAGGAGTCTCTTCCCAGAGAATAAGATCATGATCTCTCCTAGCACAGAGACATATTTCTGCAAATTCCCTGCACCTGTAACATTTATGCATGCGTTTATTTAACTTGTAGTCCTCTATTCATAGATCGATGCATTGATGCATTCAGTGAATATGTGTTTATGCTGTACTAAACGTTTAGACACATTGTCTCTCTTGCAGGGACTTTCCAGACTATCTGAAAAGGTCAACTCAGATTTTTTAAAAGTTAAATGATACAGATAGTTCAGCTCAACAATTTAAAAAACCTAAACGAGAACCTCCATTTTAACATAGTGAGTGGTAGGTAGTGGTTACCTGACAGCTCTGCAGGAGTCAGAGAAACGATCGTCTGCTGTCACAAGTTAGCCAGTTAGAACTTTTCAGAGAGATTAGACAGTTATGAGGGGTTACGTGGGTGTGAGTAAACCTGAGAAGAGCGGGGCAGACTTTGGTGGGTAGACACCCTGCTTAAGAGTATTGTGTTGTTGTTTGGGGTGAGGAAAAGGGAGGCCAGTGTGTGTGCAGCAGAAAACAAGATTGGAAATATTATTAGAAGAGAGTTTAGGTAGGACTCTAGTTCTTGGTTAAGCCACTAAATTTAGTACTGTCAAAATCGTAGAATACACAGAAAAACTAAGTACACACATATGGTTAAATGTTTTCAATAATCCTAATAGAACTGGGGACCAGTAGGTAAGGAGAACATATAGGTCAGCCTGACTTCTAGAAAACATATAGGTCAGTCTGACTTCTGACTTTCTTAAGAAAGAATGGCATCAATTTCAAGTACTTATTCTTAGTAGCAATACAAATGAGAACCCTAAACTGGACCAGTGACTATTGTCAGGGTCATAATAATTAATTTAAAACTACTTCTGACAGACAAGTTTATTATTTTTATATGCAAGTATTTCTCCTGAGTCAAAAAATGATTCTAAGCAAGTTCAACTGCAAGTAAGGTAAATAGTTTATAATATTCTTTAACAATATATTTATTCATATGTACTGGAAAGGTGAGCATTAATTACAAATTAATAAGATGGTGTGATTTCAACTTGAATAACCCATGAAATCATCAATTAAGAGCTAAGTAAGCCCTTAAAATATCTTCTTGACAATCAGACTTTCTGCCTCAAACCTACATTCATTAAATTAAGAATAAGCATTAATTCTGGAAAAGATGACCACATTTTTGTTTGTGTGGAAAAGATGACCACAGCTGTGTTTATCACCAGGCACAGAGTTCCCAAACAAAACAAAATTTTGTGGAATGCTTCTGTTTGTGAACAATTTGGTTCACAAAGAGAAGTATTTGTTAACCAAGATACCACTGTATGTCTAAATATAGACTGTTAACAGTAATTACTCTTATTTTAACATTAAGACTATCACCCTTCCAAATGCAATGAACTCATCCTACGAAGAGTCAGACCTGACTGTTAGATTCTTACAATTATCAGAAATTATAGCAACAGGCAATTACATATTCACAATTTTCCCCCACAGCCTCCTACTATGCATTCTGCAAATAATGAATGAGGAATAATCTTGTTAAAGAGAGAAGATAGCAGTAAATTCTCTTGATTATGTCTAAAGAAAATACATCTCCCACTTAGAAGTTATCTTCATTTAAAATAAGAATTTTAAACTAGTGCAGAAAGAGGAAAAGTGGTTTGGAAGTACAGGTAAAGCTGGACTGCCAAGCTTATAAGGGAAAATTTAAGAACATAAGAATGTATAGTTTATGAAATAATCCAAAGGAATTTTAGCTGTATTTAGTTCTCATTTCACTTAGTCTTAACTCTGGGGATTTTTTTAGAACTTACCCACAGCTAGTTTTCAAAGGTCAAAACACATGGCTTGTCTGTTTATTGACTTGTTTAAATTTTCATTCTAAAACAGTCCATAAACAATAGGCCTGCTTTTCCTTTTCCTTCTCAATGAGGTGACAGTTTGCTGGAGACAGCGTATTTGTTATTTGGGTCTACTTTTTATTTTCAATTGGATTAGAGAATAAGATGGGGGTAATGCTGCTTTGTTACATCACAAAACCACAGACTAGATATCCTGCGGCTAGATTCTTAAACATAATTAATGAAGTGTAAGATTATTCAAGGAACCTGAATTATCTATTGTGTATGTAGCAAAGTAACTACTGAGAACACAAAGGTAAAACTCTCAGAACTTACTTTCAAATAGCTAACCATCTATGAGGAAGCAGGCCATAATTACTGTGTTTCGTTTTAAATACCATTTCAGGGACTTCCTAGATAAGGTGACACTAAACTTCAGTTTCAGGAAACTAAAGGAATCAAAGTTTAGAGAAATGGGGCAGGGGAAGTGGGAAGAAAATCTAATGTTCCAGGCACTAAGTAAAAGAAAACAAGGAATAAGAGTTGTTTTGTATGATTCAGTGTACAGTATATGAAGGTAGACACAGTCCAATCACGAAGGACCTTGCATGTTGAGAAAATTTGGGGTTGCATCCTGAAGATGATGAAATGGGACATAATTAGATTTCCTTTAGATAAAGTTAAAGATGCTCTGCATCAAATTGAAACATGCAAATCCAAGTGAAGTCACCCTCTTTTCACACAAAAGAATGAAATGTACAAAACACATCATTTACTTTTTAAATTTATTTCTAAATGATAGCAACCAGGTTGCATAATGTTATTGTAACACTAGGACTGATTTTATTTTCTTTTATAATAATACTACAAAGGCAAATCATGTATTGGTTTTATCCTAAAAATAGTGCAGTGGAGAAAATATCTTAGCTCAAGGAAAAGCTAATGAAGTCAAGTAAATCTCCACAGTCCACTTGGCACCTACTGTATTGTTTCAGGTTACTTCCATATTTCCTCCACACACACTGTAACTGTAAGTCTTAGAGGATTTTACTATTTGAAGTCTGTCTGTTCTGTTTAATTGAAATTTGTTTGAATTGAAAACAAAATTGAAATTCAGGCTTTTCAGAAACTAAAAAAAAAAAAAATTCTACATGTTCACCCTACTTGGCAGACTATCCTCTAACCTTATAAAAATTCATTGTTGCTGCTTTAGTGACAATTTAATTGTAAAATACTATGAAAGGGTCAAATATTATTTAAGTGTTTTGCCTCTTTATAACAATTCTAGAATTTGTACATCCAACCTAATAAAGAGCTCCATTACCACATTGTACTAGTGTTGAGGACACTGATAGATGATCAGGGTTATTCCTCCTGAAGAGTGCCAAAATTCATTAGTCAAAGTAAAATTAATCTAGAGCCCTGAGCCAGAGAATCTGTCACATTCCTTAGTCCTTGCAGCGGTTTCCATTAAAGACGAGGTGCAGGGCAGCCATTAAGAGCTTAACCAAGTCAGTTGAGTTTGCAGAAAGAGCAAGTTCACTGCTACTTCTCCTTCTTACCAAAGATAATTTGTGGGTACACCTGTACCAAAGGCCAGTCGGACAAATGATGATCACATGTTGGCCAAAGGAACCTGAGAAAAGAAGCTTAACGGAAGTAGACATGAGCAAAAACTTTGAAGGGAATCTGGAAGATGGAGAGATTTGAGTAAGTTCATAGACAAAGGCAGGGTAAATGGAAAGGGTATGTTTAAGTATGAGAGTAGATAGCCTGGTTGAGGTAGAAGATCCTCACTGGTGAGTTGGAGCCCAAGGATAAAAACTATTTTGTATATAGACTGACCAGTAATTTTAAAGCTAATATTCAGGTCAATCATACAAAACCGTATGCATTTTACTAACATCTGTACGTGCCAGGTCTTAGAGTGATAAAAGACTGACTGCAATCCAGCCTCTCTTAAAGGCAAAGATTTCTGGGTCATCCTGGTCAAGCTTTGGAGGGTTGCCCTCATGTTGGATGGCCTTGGGCCAGAGGAGAAACACCCATAATCATTGTCCAAGAAACAGTACTCAGAGCCTGCAGAGGTAAAAAGCATCTCTCACACCACTAGCAGCAGTCAGAGTCTTCTCAAAAGAATGGTCTGATGAAAAAATGAATGTTAAGTAGAAAAAAGAAGTCAGAAGTTCAGAGGATAGAAAACAACTGAAAAAGTCAGTCTAGCTACCCATTGACTTGTCATACTGCTACCATGAGTCTAGTGCTTTTCCTTAGACCTTTGGTTATTTCATTTTTCTATTACACCTTTAATATGGGAATAAGAAACACATATGTGTATATAATTTACCCAGAGCTATGATGAAATCATTCTGAAGGAGTCATTTGATTCTCAAAAAACCAAAATTAACTTTACAATATGGTAAACTTACTTTTCTCATATGCCATAGTTTTACTTTATTAAAAAGCAAAAACTGGATCCCAACCAAACTCTGCTATGTTACATGACTGAATGGATGTTCCTTTAAGTACAAGTGATGTGCTCATTTGAGAAATTAGGCAGCCAGTGAATCTACTCCATTCAAGTTAGTCTGACCCTGAGGTTTGTCCTTAGAAAATGGCGAGGGCCTCTTGTCCTGCCTTTAAACACAGTTATTTCAGTAACACTTTAAAATGTTTCCTGTTTTTTCTCTAGCGCTGTGTGATCCTTTCATTAATAGCTGGAAAGATACTGACTTCAATGTTCTTGATATATAATGTAATAAATAAAAATTGCTGCTGAAATTTGTATCTTTCATATATTTTTCATAGCTGGAACTTGTTTACACAGTTATTTCTTGGAATTATATGTAAGTTCTAATACAAGTTCTAGTTCATGCTATGTTTGTGAAGTAATCGTTATTTTTTAATTTTTAAAATTTTCATTAGCATGGTTACAGTACATATGGGTTACATCCACCTTGGAGAGTTGGTACATGAACGTAACACATGTTAATTCTTTTTACTTCCCCTTGTTAACTACTAGTCTTTATAATCATTAACTCCATTGCCATGAAAGGGTCCTACAACCACAAACAGCCCTTTCCTATCACAGAACATTTTGAAATGCAAAAGATGCTAGATTTGTTTTGTTTTGCCTGGTCGCTTTTATTTGAATATTTTCAATTTGCCTAATGAGAAATAACTTTAAGAAAGAAAAGCCTGTTTCATATCCATTCATCTAGAATATGTTAAAAAAGGTGGGGAAGGTCACACAATATTATGATGTTCTTTCTGATTAGATTTCAGTCACAGTGGACCATATTCAAGACAACACTAAGCCAAGAAAGGAAGATAAGATGCTTAATTATATGCAAATCCTTGTGAAATTATATTAGAAATCATGACTTTTGTAGCTTTCTTGTTTCTTTCTATCTGTATATAATAGAACATCATCCTAATCCATCAGCAACTTACAACCTTTCCATGTAAGTACAACTTATTGGCCACTTACTGTGGATTAGGTACTATTGGGGTATATATTATTTTGGTTAGTCCTCACAATCACATTCTGAAATGGGTAGCATCCCTACTTGATAGATATAAGTGAGACTTGTAACGATGAAATAACATTCCTAGGACATATAACTAAACTATAACGCTGCTTGGATTTGACCAGAGATCTGTGTGACTCTAAATCCATGATCTTACACACACTTCTATCTCAATCATATTTCTTTTTTATTATTATTTTATTTAAAGAGAGCAAAGTAAAAAAACAAAACAAAAAACAATGATACAGAGTTTCAAAACAGGATATAAGGGGTGGGTATTTAGCTCAGCTCCCTTGCAGGCATGCAGTCATGAGTTCAATCCCTGGTACTGATAAAAAACAAAAAGCAAAAACAGGATAATAAGAAAATAATAATGGTTACTATATTGCATATTGTTGTCTTTAAAGTAGTTCCTCAGATTGCAAGATATAGGTATGCAAAATTAATCATTCAATGTAAGCACAAAAGGATCTTTACAATGAACTAAAAGAAATTAGTAGTATAATTTTTAGCTATCATATCTTTTTTTCTTTTCCCTTCCTTCATTTTTCCTTTGCCCCATCCCAGTTGTTCTTTTCTTGTGAGAAGTTTCTGTCCCTTTCTCAATATCTATTGCATATTTTGTATCTTACTTAATCTTTCAGTTTCTTACACTAGGGAGACAATATGATACTTCCACATGCAAGTTTGATTTATTTCACATATGAGTATGGTCTCTAGTTGCATCCATTTACCAACAAAACCTCGAGTTTAATCCTTCTTTATAGCTGAGTAGTAGCCCATTATATAAAAATACCACATCTTTTTTTCCATTCCTTAGCTAATGGGAATTCAGGTTGTTTCCAAGACTTAGCTATTACAAATTGTGCTGTTATAAACATGGGTGCACATATATCACTGTGGTATGATGTTTTCAATTATTCTGGGAAAATACCCAGAAGAGGAATAGCTGGGTCAAATGGGACTGCTAATCCTAATTTTTTGAGAAATCTCCACACTGATTTCCACAGAAGTTGTGCCAGTCTACACTCCCACCAACAGTGCAGAAGAGTTCCTTTTTCCCCACAGCCTCTCCAGCATTTGTTGTTGGTAGTTTTCTTGATCCTGGCCATTCTGTTTGGAGTGAGATGAAATCTCAGTGTTGTTTTTATTTGCATTTCTCAAATGACCTGTAATGTTGAACATTTTTTCATATATTTATTTGCCATTTGTGTTTCTTCTTCTGAAAAGTGTGTATTCATCTCAGATGCCCATTTTTGGATTGTCTTTTAATTAGGGAGTGAGTTTTTTCAATTCTTTATATGTTCTAAATAGACCTTTGTCTGAGGGACAGCTGGCTAAAACTTTTTCCCACTCTGTGGGCTGTCTTTTCACTTACGCAGTTATTTCTTTTGTTGTGCAAAAACCTTTTAATAAGATGAGATCCCAGCTGGTGATTCTGTTAAATACTTCCTGTGCAGTTTGGGTTTTGCTCATGAATTTTCTGCCTAATCCTATGTCTAATAGATTTTTTTTATACTTTCTCTTCCAGCAGATTCAGTGCTTCTGCTTTAAAGTTTAGATCTTTAATCCATTTTGACTTTAGTTTAGTGCATGGTGATAGACATGGCTCTAGTTTTATTCTTCGGCATGCAGAAAGCCAGTTTTTCCAGCACTATTTATTAAAGAGGGTTTCTTCTAGTGGACATATTTGGCCTCTTTGTCAAAGATATGGTGGCTGACTGTGTTTGGAGTTGTGTCTCCATCTTCTAATGTGTTCCACTGGTCCTGATGTCTGGTTTTTTGCCAGTACCATGCTGATTTTATCACAGTAACTTTGTAATATAATTTCAAGTTCAGAATTCTAATGCTTCCAGCCTTGCATTTTTTGCCCAGGATTGCCTTTGCTATTCTAGGCCTCTTATGGTTCCAAATAAATTTGAGGAATGTTTTCTCTAGATTTGTGAGGAATGTTAATGGTATTTGAACCGAGATTATATTAAATCTGTATAACAGTTTTGAGTCAATCATATTTCTGTCATGAGCTACATAAGAACAAATAATTTATTCTGTAGTTCTCAATCTTTCTAAAAAGATCAAACTCTCCCTTAACCACTTAATTCTTGGTATAATAAATTATACATAAACATTCTTGGTGAAACAATACTTGGGAAAAGAGCTAGTTTAAGCAACTGAAGAAAGATACAATACCAAATAAAATAATTTAGAACTTAACAATACTAGAAGTGGGAGGATAGCCTGATTCCTCTACTTCTGAAAACCATAAAAAAGAAGTCTATAATTGAAGGTCTGTACCAGGGACTTCCTTATACCTATCTGGCAGCTTCATAGTCATTCACATTAACCACATATGTGTCTGAAGCCAAAGACTTCTAGTTAAAGATTTCCATAAACAAATTATTACATTTCTAAGGAAACATAATCCTAGGCTCATTTTTAAGTTAACAATATGAATTGCTCAATCTTTCTATTTTCTTCCAAAATGAAACCTTTGGATATGATGGTCTCTATGGATGGGCTACATACAGTAACCATAAAGTATAAAAAGAGGCCTAAGAACATAGAGGTTTTTTCGTATGTGTTTATTCACACCAAGAAATTCTCTTTAAGACTGGCTTAGCTTAGAGTCTACCTTTAATACATCAACTGCATAATTGGCACAGGTCCATGTGCCTTTGTACTTGACCGACATGGAAACCACGTATAGGGCATGTTTCCCCCTGAGATTTTTTTTCAGTTTACATTGCCAAACAGACATTAAGCTACTTTAAATTCCTGACAAGTATGTAACTTTAAAGGACAGTAGTGCATTTAAACACTGAAGAGAACTTTTATTCATTTCACTCAGCTAGCAGAGCCATTTAATCCTGTCCAGAAAGATGTGCCCATTTTTAGACTTCTTTGATCCTACAAATGAGAAGGGGGGAGAAGTTTGGTGAAATATGAAAAATAATAGAAGAAATAAAGATTTGTGACCCTGACCCTAAGAAAGTAACAGCATGTTATTCAACTCTCCCAGGATCTAGCATTTTAAGTTAGAGAGGGGAGAAGAGATTAGAGCTAGAAAACAAACACTTTCTAAAACAGTGGTCAGGAATCCATCAAAGTAATCAGTATTTCAGATTCTTAAAACCTTAGAGAACATATACTCCAAGTTTCTCACCACCCACTCCCCCATGGAAACGTAAGATAAAATATCCCAAGTTCATTTAAAAGTCCAAAGACTAGTTTATGTGCTAGTCTTTAGACTTGAAACACATGGATCAGTGGTGGTTTTATTGAACAGTATTTTTTATTTTCCTCTATTACTGTTACACATTTCAAGGGGTATCTGAATGCTTGTTTCACAACAATGAAAGTTTTAACACAAAAGGAAACTGCATTTATCAGCAAATTAAAATTAAGCATGTGCTATCATTTATGAATAACTTACAGAAATGGTAACTATAGTATGAATTTGGAACAAGACCAAGCCCAGTATTTCTTGCTTTAATGGTAATTTTTGAAAGATTCGAGCACAATCTGATGGTTGCTCGCATTTAACATTTTGATCACTAAATAATATTACCTTACCATGATGAAGAGTGAGGAGTCTTCCTCTCTGAAAATTCCTTAATATAGGACAAGCAATAATAAGTAAAATACCCCTTAACTGCTTTTCTACCCAAGGAAGAGGGATAAACTAAGCAACCTTTTATAATCCAGAAAGCTTTTCAGTTATTAAAGTGTAAAAGTTAACTTTACAGTTAAACAGAATTGTGGATGAGCACCACGCATCGGATGAGAAAAAATACAGTATAAATATTCAACTTTCCTGACTCCTCACAATTTTCTACATTAGGGTGGATACAGCATTTAGTTTTCAATTTCTTAATTATCAACATTATCAAGCTTAGAAAAAAGCTAACTGTGCCCTGAAACACTCACTATCCAAATTCAGCAACCATTAACTCCCCTGCATTTTTATGCAGCAGTTTAGCACCACTTTAAAAAACAATGACCAGCCAAATCCTGACCCGCTGCTGAGAGCCACACTACACCAGGTACACAGTTTCAGTGACAAGGAAGTTCATTAATTCCTAAGACACTGAAATGTCTAATGACCACCATAAAGAACTAAAATCCACCTTCTTCAAATTTCTGCCCATTTACTTTGGTTCTACTTTCTGAAAATACATGATCAAGATCTATCTTTACCTTCTTCTGTAAGCAGCCCTTCAAAACTCTCAAGTCAGTTCTCATAGTTGACTAAGACTCTTATAAAATAAACACGAAACGAAGATGGGGATGACAGGAAGAGAAGGGGAAAAGCTGTTGGCCTTCTTACACACTGGCATGTTTCCTGCAAACTTTGACATGCAATATTTTCACTTTCATTCAGTTTTTTTTCTTTTTCTTCTTTTTTTAAATTTTTTTTTATTTTAAAGAGAACAAAACAGAACAGAACAAAGCAGATCAGAACAAAACAATACAATCAACACAGGCTTTCAAAACAAGAGATCAGGAAATTAACAGTGGTTACCATGATGTCTCTTGTTTTCTTCCAAATAGTTGTCTATGTCTTCACACACAATGAATTTAAACAAGACAAAAATAGTATAAAACTTTTCAAAACAAAAGAATAAAAGCATTATAGGCCTTCAAAAGCAGACAATAGGAAAATCAACAATCGCTACCATAGTATCTCATGTTCTCTTCAAAACAGCTGCCCATACCTTCACACATATTGAAGCTAAATAATACAAAACAGACTAAAACCAATCAAAACAAAGAATAAAAGCATTACTATACTTCATAACAAGTCAGCAGAAAATCAGCAATGGCTACCATGATGCCTCGTTTTTTTCAAAGCAGCTGTTCATACCTTCACATGTAATAAAATCAATTCTTATAAACTCTTTAAAAGAAGGTCTAGGCATGTATACTCCTATGCATATGCATCTATCCTTTCTGTATCAGAGGGAAAACCAAAACAAAACAAATTACAAGAAAAACAAGAAGCAAAAAAGACAAATAAATAACAATAACAAAGAGCCCAAAACAATGTCATTTTCATTCAGTTTATAATATTCTCCAAGCTCAATTTTGTCATCTTCTTTAAACCATTAATTGCTTTGAAGTATATATCTTCTTTTCCAAAACAAGGAGTTATTTTTTTCTACTTTCATGGTTGTTATCACTACTCTTGTTGTTGTTTCTATTTTATGTGTATAATCTATAAATTGCAATTCTTTGAAACTTGTTTACACTTGTTTTAAGGCCACATGTATCCAATTTTAAGTGTTCTCTCAATACTTAAAAAGCTTATGTATTCTGTACAAAGTTTTTATCAATTAATTCAAAGTTTTTAGTCGTCTTATTCACATTTTCTCTTCATTTCTAAAAATGTATGCATAGTCTTTCAGTTTCTGGGAGATACATGGTAAAATCTTACTATAATAGTGTGTTTATTTTCCTTCTAATTCTGTCCATTTTTGCTTTATTTATACTGAGACTAAGTGACTAAATACATTTAAATTTAGAATTTCTGTTTGCCTGATGAACTTAAATTTTTATTATTAAGTAGATACTATACATAGCTATATACTTGTATTTCTAGTCTCTAATGATTTTTTCCCTCAAAAGTACACTTTGACTTTACAGTTGCAAAGCAAACTTTCTTTTGGTTAGTGTTCACTTGGCATGTTTTCCATCTTTTTTCTTTTAATCTCTGTGTTATATTTCAATTATGTATCTTGAAACAAAATACTTGAGATGATTTTTTAAAATCAGTCTGCCAATTTTGAGTTTTTTAAATGAGAGCATTTAGTCCGCTTATATTGAACATAATTACCAATATGTTTAGATGTAAAATTATTTTCTGCCTTCTGTTTTTCCCATATTTTAGCTTCCTTTTTCTTGATTTTTTTGTAAGTTGATAGATTATTTTGTATGACTCCATTTTCACTGTATTATTAGCTTTGTAGTTTTATATTATTTTGTCATTCCTGTATTCCTTTATTATTCCTAAGGATTCCTTAAACAAGCATCCATGACTTATCAGAATCTAAAATAAATTATAAGTTTATAAGTAGTATAAAGACCTTAAAAAATAGGTAAATTCCACTTACCCTCCTGACAATCTCAATGTCATTATTATCATGTATTTCAATTCTAGATATTTTTAAAACCTCCAAAGCCTTACTATTATTGTTCTATATGGTTAGTATTCATTTAGATTTACATACGTATTTATCCTTTTTATTGCTTTTTATTGTACTGGAATTTTGAATCGAAAAGAAAAATAATAATTTAATGCAAATTTGGTGAGTCCATTGGCTTCCATCCTTCATCTAGAAAAACATGGAGGGAACATTGTGCAGAAATACCATAAAATGTGATGAAATCGGCAGGAAAATACACACAAAAAGTTAACACACTCCAGAGGCAAGAAGAACAAAGATACACTTTATTGAAAAAGTTTTAGGCAATTATTGAGTTGGAGAAGTATTGCCAAGTTATACTCACCAAATTTATTTGTATGCCTCAATTTAGTGGGCACAAAAGCTGTTTATTGTTGAATGAACAAGCATAATGTAATTGGTTTCATATAATTAGGAGGTCACCAAGCCATGCTTGTTATAATTGGCATTGCCATAGCCAGGGGCTTTTGTGACCCCAAGTGATGATTTGCCTGAAGGAGTGAGCCAAGAATGTGTGTTCTTTGGGCTAGGGAGACTGACTAATCTGGCTGTAAGGCCTCAGGGAGGGAGGCCAAGAATCAAATCACAGTGCTCATACAGAGCTTGGTAGACTCTGTCAAATTTAGTCAGTCTTCATTCAGTTCAAATCACAGGTTTGATTTGGGGCCAGAGAGGTAGGGCATGGAGGAGGGAAGTAAGGTAAAGCAGGAAAACACAACTGAAGTGTCAATACACAGGCTCCTCGCCATAAGGAGGAATGGATTTCCTCTAAAGGCCATGCATTTTGAAGCCGATCTCCAGCCTGTGCAGAATGACCCTAAGCCTTCTCACAAAGGACCCTTAATTCCTAGTTACGTAGCCAGCCCTAAACAAACATGGATGGTGCACCTTGTTTCAAAATAGTCTTGCTCCTCAGAGTTTGAGATTGATCATTGGTTTCAGCATCTCAAATTCCAGGCTATATTTTCTCAAACAAAAATCAAAAATGTTTAATGAATAATTAAGTTTAAGAGGAGAAATAAGAGTTTAGTTGGACATAACATACTTATAGAAATGCCATAAAATACACAATGACGCTAAACAACTATTTATCTGCTCTTTCCTTAAGATTCTGACAGCAAAGGCTTCCCTTAGCTAGTGTGTGAAAAAGCTGAAGATGAGTATTGAAGCACTTGTTTCCTTGCTTGTTCTGCTTCAGCCTATTATACTGACTGGTTCGTTTGGTTTGTGTGCAATGCAGATGAGTCACAGATTGATCATTCACATGCGCCAGTTGGTTTTCTTCCCATATTTATGAACAGTATGTCTAACCTTGTGTAGTTATCTTGCAAATGAAAACTATTATCCACAGAGGAAACTAGGTGAGCAAAGGCCTATTATCAATGCAAATCTGTTATCATTTCTGGAAAAACAATTCCAGTTCATGTATCTTGATTTTTTCATATGTGAACACGATATTTCAAGATTTTGGTAAAGACTTCCAAGATATTTGATTCATCACTCTAAATTTAACAAAGAAAATGAATATTGAAGCAGCTGATATTTATTGATTTTGGTGATTTTTTTTATGATTTAAAATGTACTAAATTATTAATAATATGTTTTGCCAGAACTGATAAGAATCTAGAACTATGAATCTAATGCTGGCCATCGATAAGGACAGTTCTCTTCTGTTATTTCATATCAGTATTTATTTTCTCTACTAGAACTGCTTAGCTTGTGTGAATTCTAGCTGATAATTTCAGAAGGGTGAAAAGCTAACTAGAACTGGGCATTTGGCCCAGATAAATTTGATTCCAGTACTGTGAAGGAAGCAGCAAGGGAACTAGAAGTCTTTGACAAAAATTGTTGATAATTGGCTAAGGACTAAGGAGGCAAACAAAACTTGGAGAGCTATAAATGTTATTCTAAGTAAAAGAAAGACATGGGAGAAATCAAGGTGCTGCAATATTAGCAACTTTTTCTTTAATGCTAAGAAAAAAATGTAAAATATACTTGACTATGACCAAATATCTCCTATCCAGAATTTTTAGGTCATAAGTCTTTCTAGAGACCTAAATTACACCAAAAAAATGGAAACCTTGGGTTTGAGTTTATGTGACTTTAGGCAAGTCATCTCACAGGGTTTACATTTCAGTAACATTCATCTTCCACATTGGATAATGGTGAATGATGTGATCACTGTTCCACAGAGCTGTTAGGATTAAATCAGAGACTTTGAAAATCTCACTGCTTAATCAAATAATAGATTTTTTCATATTGCTAAGCATGTATCTATTTTATACTAATTGGTTTTAAAATTTTAACAAATCTGTATATGATGCTATGTAAATATTATACACATGCTTTTTAATAAACTTCAAACAATCCAATTTAATGATTACTCAGGCTATAATTATCACTAGCCATTATTAGATTAATGAGGAGTAAAACAATGAATGTCCTTAACTCTTATTAAAATAGTTCCTACCTTCTCTAAATAACCATAAGATTTATCCAATGACTTCTTTAAAAAAAAAAAGAGTATCATTGATACCATAGCCCTAGACCTCAAGGCAAAGACAGAATCAAAATGGTTTCAGTTCCCTTCCTCCTGTTTCAATACATTCATTCACCAGTGTTCAGTGGATTATGCAAAAGTAATTCTGAATTATTTCCTAAGCCTAAAGCAGCACAAATTAGAAAAATCTAAATTGTACTCAACAGCATTCAAAACGCAGATAATTTTTGCTCACATAAACACACTGCAGTGACTGTGTTGTGGTAAGTTATCAAATTATGGAAAGAACATTGCAGAGATTAAAACGTTGCATAAGACAGAAAAAGCAGCATGAGTCAGGGGTTTGGGAAATATGAGTCAGACTGAAGGGAAGAAGCCAAACAGGGAGAAGAAAGGCTTAAGCAGGGACTTAATGGATACCACCATCATGTGGACATTGTCACCTCCATTAGCTCTGAGAGAAAATTGAATACATGGTTCCATCAACTGAGGATCAGTGTGATAAAGAGGCTAGAAGTGAGAACTGAACAAAGATTATATTGGATTATTTAAGGCAACTAAGGTTGCCAAAATCAGCAAGAGAGGAGCCTACAACAGTATAAATCACTAGGAGGGAGAACATGGGCACATTTTTAAAAAATGAAGGAATCACCAAATAGTGCCATTAGCTATTCTTAATATATTAGAATGATGAAATGTGTTGTGATATTTTAGGAAGCACATTCTATTATTTTATTCTTCTGTAATGTTAACACTAGGCTATGATTGCATGGTTAAGAGCTACTCGCTATGGTATTCAATCCAAACTCTCTAATCCTACCCTTAAGGCTTTGAATTTTGCTCAAGTGAGCATTTTATGAGCCTTTCCTGCTAGACAGTGCACCAGGCTCCTCACTCACAGCCCCTCTCACTGTGCTAACTGCAGTGCTCTACCATGCTTCTCATGCAGAGCAGCTGGGTCTCATTAATGTTTTCTAATGTGAGCTGCCTTCGTAGAAACAGCCTTCGTTCCCTGCCAGTCCATGAATCTCATGTTCTTCAAAATGCAGCTCAGAATCCACCTCCTCTGAAGAGGCTTCTGTTGCTCTTCACCTCTGAGCAGGCTGCTTCATCCTTGATGAACTCTGCACTTGTCTACTCAGTTCCTTCATATTAGCCCCACTTACTGACAGCTCCATAAGTTTTCCGCATTTCTCAGATCTTGCCTTTTACCCTGCCTTATACATTTTGGCTAGATTGAGATAAAACATTGATCCTATTTTCCTTAAATCCTACATACCAATTCTCAGCAAACAGTAATGATTCATTCATCCATTCATTGAACAAAAGCTTATGGAAAACCTACTACATGACATGCACTGTGCTAGGCACCACAGTACAGGAAAAAGTAAGGCACAGATTTCAGCCTCAGAGAGCTGGGGTCTAGGGCTCTGGGCATATGTTAATGGATTGCCTATGAAAGTCAAACAATAAATTATAGATAATTAAAATACAAAATAAAAGTTATCCCCTGCATACTTGTGTCTCAGAAAAATCATGGCTGACCTGAATAGTTTTTCTGATAAATAAATCACTACTTTGGTCTATGCAGACAGTTTCTCTTATAAATGTAGGAAACCAAAAATAAATAGATAAATAAATAATAAAGTGCAGGAAAACAATTTTGCTTGCAAACCATGGAGATGCCTGTGTTTCTGCTATCCTGTTAGTACTTTTTGTATTGCATTGAACTTTCTGATATGTATGACAAGTAGAAATTACAAAAATGGAAAGTACAAAAATGAGTTTAACAACTCATAACAATCTTGATATGAATTTATATAGATGTGGAAATAAGCAATAACAGGATAATCCAAGTATAATTTTCAAAATAAAATTGTGCTACTTAAATAAACTAATAGACATTATAATGGAAGACAGTTCAAAGTTCAGTCTATTAGTAGCCTTCAGAATTAGATAACCTGCTAAGAAAGAGAAGCAGTGTTCTAAACTGTAGTGCTAGAAGCCATAGATAGTAGTTAGTAACTGCTTCCTGGTCATAGAGGTTGCTTTTCGACCATCTGGTAAATCCAAGTAAGTAGAAAGTGTAATTACCAGTTGATACTAAGTAATAGCATCCTGCTACAGCTTTGTTTGGCTTTTGATACAGAAAGGAAAAGAATATAGTGCCAGTGAAGGTAATCATATTTTAGGGTTTTTTGTTCGTTTCTATTACCTTAACTTAGCAAGCATTTTTACTTTATGAACCTTCTCAAAAGCTAAATATACGTGATTCTTAAGAAGGAGGAGCTCAGGTTTGTATGTTTAAAACCTCTTGATTGATATATGGATTCCATGTTAGCCTATTTATCAAAGAGATTTAGGAAACGAACAATGAGGAAATAGGAAGGAAACTGTAGGACATCAGTACTGTGATGGGTTGGAGGGAATTTGCGAAGACAGTCTCAGAAAGAAAAACTTCAGTCACTTGGGAGGTCTCCCTTAGAAAATGCAGCAGCCTGCCTAAGTCCTTGACCCTCTGCCAGCCCATACTACTTGCTACATCTGAATCTAACATTGCCATAGCTCTCACAGCTATTCTCACTGCAAATGCTGGCAAATGTTCTTGACATAAAACAATAGGAATTCTGCTGTCATTTCTGCATTATCAAATCATAAAGCTCTGAAGAAACCCCAGTAGAAAGGTTTTCATCAAGTACATACAAAAAATAATAAAGGACACAAAAAGGAGCAGATAATTTCACAGCAAGATTGTTGTGTCATTGCATTGTACCTCAAAAGGACAGTTTATAATCGCCTACCAGTGACAATAACAGAAAGTACTAATGAATTTCAAAACAAAACACAAAATAAACCAAAACACTTAGCTAAACTTTAAAACCAGGTTCAAAGAAATATGCAAGTAGATGCTGTAATAAGTTATTATCTGATGAAAAGTCATACATCACTAAAGTACTTGTCATCCCCTCTCCCTCTTTCTTGTGGAAAGAATCTCTCTTATCATTTCCACACCCAGATAAGTGAAACTCTTGTCTGAGGACAGCCTTCTTACAACATGAACTTCCTTATGACATTGCATAATATAAGTGCAATGATTCGCCATGAAAATACAGAAAAATAAAATGCAAAATAACACCAAGAGCTACTCTCTGGGTTTCTTAAAGATAAGGCAGGAACTGGGTAACTTTTAATTGTTCTTTTTTCTTTTCTAATTGATTTTTCACCCGGTTTCTTGCAAACCACTGCTCTGGGTTCACCATAATTATGATCTAAGACCCTCTAAGTCTGTCTTGGTTCTCATGAAAAAGTCATCATATAGATAATATTACATGTTTTATGATATTTGTAATAAAGCTGAGCTTCTTCAATTGTTGAAGAATACCAAAATACTGTAATGCTTTTATTTGTTCTATTTAATTTGAGAGATTTTAATGAATACTGATATAGATAAGACAAATTTATTTTTTACTTATAAATATCTAAAATAGGAATGTACACACAAATTCATATCACATTTCTATCCCAAACAAAGAAATTCTCTAAACTAGCTTTTTATGTTATGACTGGGCATTATTTACTTTTCCAGAACTGTAACCTGCCTAATTCTTAGGACACAGAAGTAAAATCTTTGGGAAATAAGTATTTTAAACTATACCGGCATATCTCTACCAGAGGAATATGATCAAGTTGAGTGCTTTCCATTTTGGAATTTGCAATGAAAGATTCATCCAATCATATTACCCTATCATTTGCAAAAAAGACAGCAACATGAAATGTGTGATATTAAAGCTCAATTATACAGAGTTACTGGGAAGATTTTTAAAATTTTATCAATAAAAATGATCTCAAGTTTAATATACTAGGTGAAAAAAGTAGATTTCATACACCTATTTAAATTTTAAAACACATGAAATAGTACGATACCCCACTAGATGTAGCCATCTAATCTCTGGATAAGAACATGTAAAACCAGGAAAGTGGTATGTGGTGGCTAAGGGGATGTGGATGGAATAAGGCATCAACTATGTCTGAAATGTTTCATTTCTTAACCAAATAAAAGAAGCTGAAACAAGCATGGAGAAATGTTAGCATCTGATAATCTGAATGGTAAAAATTATAATCAATGAAATTATTCTGTGAACACATGATATAACTTATAATTTGACATATTTCCAATATAACAACAGTATAATGCTTTAAGAATAAAGTTAAAAATTCATTTTAAGAAAAATATATTTGTAAAATGGAGAAAATATTGACATCTTTAGTCAACTGAAATTCTTTCTGTGTTGTGCACTTTGACAGACATCGATGAGTGCACGGCGGGGACGCACAACTGCAGAACAGACCAAGTATGCATCAATTTACGGGGCTCCTTCGCGTGCCAGTGCCTGCCGGGCTATCAGAAGCTGGGAGAGCAATGTGTGGGTAAGCACCCGGTGCAGCAAGCGAAGTCCTGTCCTCCGCGTCTTTTAGACTTTCAAACAGAGCACTCAGGATTATTCAGAGAATGACAGCTAACAACTGCTTCTTCCATTGACTATCAATCTATTTTCCAGCAAATAAGAACTAATCTTAAAGGTTGAATCTATCCTAAAAATCAAAGTGTTGTAGACTAACAAAAGTAGAAATCTGGAGTACAAATGTAACCATGAAAGTAACTAAGAAAATAATTTTAAATTAGAGGGCATAGCGCTCACACACTGGTGATATGGGCT
This sequence comes from Hydrochoerus hydrochaeris, assembly GCA_004027455.1. Lineage (NCBI taxonomy): Eukaryota > Metazoa > Chordata > Mammalia > Rodentia > Hydrochaeridae > Hydrochoerus > Hydrochoerus hydrochaeris. The sequence goes on from PVLA01003388.1 coordinate 58,918, forward strand.
TCATTTACTGTCATATAGCATCACACAGCTTGTGAGGCAAATGGTGAGTTTCAAGTATTGGCTCTACCCCTAAGTCATTTAGAGTCCTGGAGCAAGTTACTTAAATTCTCTTGTTCACTTGTCGGGTAAAGATTACATCAATCCCACCTCAACAGTTCACATATGGAAGTGTCTGAAACAGACCTGGCCCTGAGCCATACAACTGTCTGCTTTATCATGTAGTGAGTTGGCAGAGTCTGAAGGCACTTATGTTAGAAGCCTGTAGGTGCTAAAAGTGCAAAGCAAGGTACCTTACTTGCCTCACTCAAGGGTCTGAAAGTGTCAGCTCTCTAACGGCAAGGACCAGTTAGCTTGTGTCACTGATTACTCTCTATTCCACAAGAGAGTCCACCATGTGATGGATATTGAATGCATGATGAATGGAGGGACACAGTATGAGAAGGCCAAGGGCAAGTAGCAAAATAGCTGAATCATGAGACCCTGCAGTGGGCATGGTACTGACTCCATCCATCCATTTATTTAGGTACCATCTCTAACCACAGACCAGTGAGAGGCTGCATTTGCTATTAGGAACAGCAGGTGAGGACATGGGGACAGGCCTCTTACATCAGGTTTCACCAGATACTGTGAGTTGTTGACATTAGAATGTCAACACCAGGTTCCTCATGGGCCCTGATCCAGTTCTGCCTGCTGTGGGACTGTGCCTAAATGTTGAGGTTGGTGCCCAGCCTCAGAGAAAAACTCCAGATTTGTGATGACTGGAGCCATGATTTAGAAGAAGAACTCCACAGGTGCTGGGAATATAGCTCAGAGGCACATGAGCACCTGCCAGGCAAGCGTGAGGTCACAAGTTGGAACCTTGGTACAAAAAGAAGAAGAAGAAAAAAGAGGAGGAAAAGGAAGAGAAAGGGTAGAAGAAGGAAGAAGAAGAAGAAGAAGAAGAAGAAGAAGAAGAAGAAGAAGAAGAAGAAGAAGAAGAAGAAGAAAAGAAGAAGAAGAAGAAGAAGAAGAAGAAGAAGAAGAAGAAGAAGAAGAAGAAGAAGAAGAAGAAGAAGAAGAAGAAGAAGAAGAAGAAGAAGAAGACTCCATAGATACCCAAGTTGTATAGTAAGGAAAGTAAACACTGTGGGGGGCTAAAAAGTACAGGAAAGAAAAACTCATCCTGCTGTACAGTGAACCAAAGAGAAGAGAATCAATGATCACAATCCTTCAGGAGAAAGTAAGAAGAGACCTTCTTCAACTCACATCCAATTACAGGTCTACCCTGGTGCTCCTCTCACCCACAGAATCAAGTCCACATTCCTCAATAGAGCATAAAAGGTCATCTTCATCCTGACCTTCTTCCAGCTATTTCACCAGCTCCCCTCTTCCCAAATGAAAATTATTCTGTCCCTTTAGTTATACATATATAGTGTATATTCAGTGCCTCTATAGAAACTCTTTCTAGCACAAAAGAACATTCCCTCCTAGGAAACTCCTCTTTCACCAGCAAATCCTAGCTCAGTGTCACCTCCTCTTGGAAACCTTCTATGATCTACTCAAATATTATTAGTCACTTCTTCCTTGTCAAATTATGATGAAGTATCTTTTTTGTAAATTCCAAACCTGTTATAACTGTATCTCTGTAGAGTATAACCAAAATGGGTGGTGATGTCAAACTGCTGGTTCTAAACATGTCTGCTCCTGATTTATTTGTTGTAGATCAGTCCAGACAGTCCACGGTGCAGCAGGCATTGGCAGACCACACAGCGAGCAACACTGAGCTCCCTCTGTCCCTCGTACCTCTTTCTATTTTCTGTCTTATCAATCCATGGAGTAATTTTTTTCTTGCCTGTCTTGCATACTAGACAGATGCAGATATACGTATATTTATGATCACAACCTCTGGTACCAAACACAGTGTTAGCAAGCAATGGTTTGGTGAATATTTATGTTATACAAATGAGAGTGCATGAGACACCTGTTTACATACATCATATATTCATTGAATATTTATTGAAGCTTGACTATGTGCCAGGCAATGTTCTAGGTATTGGACTATAGTGGTGAACAAATAGATTATACAAATTTATAGCTCTCATACAATAATGAGAGTACAATTTATATGATTTGGTTGTCAGTACTGGCACCTAGCTATCATATGCAATACTAGGAAGTGCTATGCTAAAATTATTCTTAATTAGCAATATTTCCATTCATTCAAATAATATTTATTGACCACCCTTTATGCTAGCCCTTGTTTCAACTACTGAGTATTCAGCAGTGATCAAACAAGAATCTTTCAGCTTCTACCTCAAGAATAGAAGATAGGTCTTATTCACCACATATTACAGCGAGGGAGATGAGACAAGAAGCAGATATAACAAGCTACACACAATCTAAAGCATGATAAGGAAAAATATAGAGCAGAATAAATTATGTGGTTGAGCTTTTCTTCCCAAGGAGCTCTGGTCACTGAACAAAGACCCAGAGCCATGTTAATATCTTTATTTATTTCAGTATGTAAGTTAAATAAAAACTTCTTATTAATAAGCCTACATGTATTTTTACTTGCTATGTTCTAGAAATTTAGCCTACATTATATTGTACAATCCCTCTAGCAATTCTATAGTATTGTTGCAGTATTACTTTTGGAAGAAATGGAGGCTTGGGCAGTTAAGACCAAGCTAGTAATTGCCAGAAGAAAGAGTCAAATTCAGGTTACCCTGAGGTTATGCAAGCACACTGCCTCTCACTGGAAGAACCACACAGTCCAGCATGGCCTTGTTTCTTTTTGTTTTACCTGAAGGCAGTATAGTATTATACTGTAGTTAGATTATGACACTATAGATGCATACTTGTTATTTTAAATTACATGCTCCATGTTAAAGTTATCATAATGTGTACAATCATGAATTAATGACATTTTATTATGCTTCTAAGATGTTAGTACTACTCTACAAGTTCTTGGTTGAGCATTTTATGGTTGGAAATATTTATCTAAGAAAGACACACAGGCTGGAACACTTCATCAGTGTCATAAGACCACTGTCAAGAGGTCACTTATTTAGCATCCTTTCCTTCCACAGTGTTCTTTCCTTTGACTTCCTAAGATACACATGGCAAGCCTTCCTACACATCTTACAAAACAGTGAGATACTGAATGTTTCAAGGATTTAGAGTCATCAGCCAAACACATCCCACAACTTTATTCCCTTAGATTATACCTCATTAGTCCATTCTTTGCTCCATTCTTTGTTCTTTTCTACTGGTGTCAATTTTTAAATAAACGTTGATCTCCCCAAACTGATATTCTCATATGTATGGGAAACACGCTTACTGCTCTGTAATTCTTAGCCACCCCAGATGGGTTTATTTACCACTGAATGTGTTTTGCAATCAATCTTTGTTCTTAAGGTCTTAACAGAATGCTGGCCATAGCATATTTCAAACACACATACCTTCATCTTAACAAGAGGCAGAGCAAGAGACAGAGACATAGAAACAGAGCAATGAATGAGAGCATGAATTATTTTTCAGAGTATGCTTTCCAGAGATGATTTTTCTAGATAACCTCCACTGAGGGCTTGGTGAGTCGATAATATGGTTTCTGTTTCTGTGCCTGACCCCTAGACATAGATGAATGTGCTCTGCCTCCATATTGCCAGCAAAGATGTGTGAACACACCAGGCTCATTTTATTGCCAGTGCAGCCCCGGGTTTCAGTTGGCAGCAAACAACTACACCTGCGTAGGTAAGCTTTTGGGAACTGCCCTCCTGACTGATTTATTTCTCCATGGAAAGATACCCTTATGTCAGTGTGCAATATTTTTAGCTTTCTGTGTTCCTGAGAGAATTGGTTTCCGTCAGCTTCCATTAAACAATCATAAAGCTGAAAGACAGCAACTAATCAGTTTCTTAAAGCACATCAAGATGTGAATGGAAAACTTTTAAACCTTTATTTCATTTCTCTGTGGGTATATAAAATTTTTTTAAACTACAGATCAATTGATATACACACACTAATTATATCAACGGTGTATGATATAAATGCTGAAGGTGCCAAGGGGGTTACTGAGAGTTCAAGTACATAAACTTTCCACTGAAAGCACATCTGATTTTTACATGCTGCTTCTCCCCTTTCAGAATGCATTGTCACAGCATACAATTATAAGATTGGCATGAGATGGAAAGAATCTAGTTCAGGAAAAATGCCTTTTCACAATATTTTCAGTGCCTTAGAGCATTGCAAAACTCTGTATGGGTCTCAAAGGCTTATGTTATAATTGTAATGGAATTTAACAAAAACCATTTAAAAAGTAATAAATAGCACATATAAATCTTCACCACAGCATGCTGAGAGACCATATCAGTGTGACTGTCATATAACAATTATTTATAGATTTGGCATTTTGAAGCTAAAGAACAAAAGAAAATACATACTGGAATGTATATTGATTAAAAGCATTAAATTCTTTTGGGAAGATTTATCAAACATCAAATTAACTGTCATTCCTTAAAAATATTCTGGTATTTCTAAAGGAAGTATATGACTTTGAGATTGTTCCAACAAATGTGAAACTGACTGGATGTTCTCCAATGAGCTTCTGCAGGACAAAGAATTCAGTGAGGGAATTACTTATCATCAAACGACATAGGCCAAGGATACGTTTAAATATATTATTTATTTGTGTGTATATATCTATATATATATGAAACCTTTCTTTCAGATATAAATGAATGTGATGCCAGCAACAAGTGTGCTCAGCAGTGCTACAACATTCTAGGTTCCTTCATCTGCCAGTGTAATCAAGGATATGAGCTGAGCAGTGACAGGCTTAACTGTGAAGGTAAAATATTTGCCAAATAATGTATAGATTATCCTTGTAACTGGTGCTGCTTTGTCTGCTCATGTACCTGTTGATGAAAACAAATTTTTAACTCTGATCTACAGTCTAATTAATGTAGTTATAACCTTGGCCTTTTAACATGTTACCAAAAGAAAAGAGAAAAAGTAAAATAACTGAAATACTTGGTCCAGGCAAGGTCTAATCATGACAAATGGTGTGCCAGTGTCTGACTTCTTGAATTTTGACCTGATGACCAGTGGCATTAGCTGTTCTTGGGAGCCTCTATGAGATCCAGAATTTCATACCTCAACCAAGACTTCCTGAGTCAGAATCTACTGTTTAACAACAATGCTGTGTGACTGACATTTGAGAAGAGTTGAGCATTGTCAAAAATATTACAGTAAAAACCAAGAACCAAGCTTGGTGGAACATGTCTGTAATTGCAGCACAAAGGAGGCTGACACAAGAGAATAGTTGAAAGATCGAAGTCAGCCTGGGCTTCATTGTGAGTTCAAGGCCAGCCTGAAGTACATAGTGAGACCTTGCCTCAGTAGAGAGAGAGAAAGAGAGACAGAGACAGAGACAGAGACAGAGACAGAGAGAGGGTCCTTGTCTTTGTTACTGCACTGTGTGACTTGGGTACATTCCTTAAGCAGCTTGGGTTTCATATTCCATTAATAAAAAGAGGGCCATTCACCTGGCTGGGTAACCTTCAGTGTTAATTTCAGGAATACATTCTAGTGGATAATTCAAAAAGTATAAGATGTCATGAAGGGAATACTTGATATTCCTGACTTCCTCATGATCCCTCTAGGTTTGCTTGGAGCCACAAAGCTCATACCCTACCTAGAAGGCCTCACATCATGCCAGTATTTTCAAAACCAGAAGCAGGTGGCCTGGGACTACTGCCTCTGCTATTTTAGAGCAGACTTTAGGAAAATACCTATTCAGAAACACAAGTATTCTTCCCCTGAAGACCAGACCCCGCCAAGATATCACTTCTGGAAACTCCTAGGGATGGGATCTGGAGTTCAAACTCATGAACTCAACCAAGGAGTCACCCAGTTTCTGATGAGACAAGCATGAATCCACATGTTGGGTGGGTGACCAAGGCTTAAACTGAAGAGTGTCGACTGCAAGCCAGTTTGTTCAGCCTGCTCAACTAGTATAGGTGGCTTCAGGCTTAACCAGATTGTCGCACTGACTCAGTAAAACTGATGGCAAGAAAACTCTCTGTGCTCTGAAGTCAGGGAAGTAAACTATAAGAATTGGCCCTTGAGTTTCTGATAATTGTGTGTTTCTCTTTTAGAATTACAGTGTTTTTACTCTCAATAGCTCATCTAAAAATGTATTACCAAAGCAGTGACACGAAACCTTTTGAACTTTGTGTCCTTGCTGTTCTGATTCGGCAGACATTGATGAATGCAGAACTTCAAACTACCTGTGCCAATACCAATGTGTCAATGAGCCTGGGAAGTTCTCGTGTATGTGCCCCCAGGGATATCAAGTAGTGAGAAGAACATGTCAAGGTAAGAGTAGTGTCTTCATAGCTGTGAAGTATTCAGTTTTAACCAGGAAAAAAATGGAGGTGGTTATAGGATTCTCTACTCTAGACATTCATTTTTCCCACATTTAATATGCAATTTGAGTTCTTTCTCTCCCTGTTTATAATGAATTAATGCACATCTCATAAAGAGGAGATTCAATGTTAACCTTGACTTTGTTTGAAATTTAGTGTGTTTTTTCTGAAAACACAGATAATTTTAATAAAAATGCTACTATCACTACCAAATAGACAACATAATCTCAATGAGTTGATATCTGAAAAGATTCAGAAAAGATTCAATTATTAAAATGTTTCACCATGAGATTAAGCTTATAGCCTTACTAAATAAGTTGGTTAGGCAGACCTCAACCCAAGCTCAGTTCTCCAAAACACCAAGACTAAATTATGCGGTAAATTAAATGCTAAGGAAAATTATCCTTGTGTATATTAAAATGTGCTTTGAAAAACAAAAACTGTTAATCCCCATATAGATAATGGCTTTGGATCCAATTTCAAAATAAACACTCATATGGTCTTCATACTTATGCATAAAGAAAAGAGGCACCTCTCCATAACACTACAATTTCAGAGTCTCTCTGGAAGATCTGAAAATATGCACTCTTCTGCTACTTCCTATGCTTCTTGTGGCTTAAAATTTCTTTAACATGAGAAAAACTGACAAATATAGCCAGAAAATGTAGATAATCTCGAGAAGGCTAATGCAAACACTTAAATTTAAACAAAATAGTGGAGTTTAAAAAAAATGTGACCAAACTTAAGAATACAAAACTTATTTTAACTTAGCTCTACTGCATTTCATCAATATAATCTTGAACAGATAGTCAAATTTTTTAAGTCTTGACTTTCTTTTTGAAAAAGGGAAAGGTGGGAATGAAGCAAAATAACATGTATAAATCCCTTGTAAGCTATAAAACCTGCACAATTCAATTTTTATAAGAATTAGCAATGCAAATGACTAACAGTAAATTCTCTCTAAAGAATCTTGTTTAATCAAAATTGAAAAGAGTATATAATGACAGTAAAGATTGTTAAGAAAGGAAAAGATCAAGGAAAGGAGAAAATAGGGAATCTCACTCTAAATATTAGCTCAGAGGAACGTTCATGACCTGGGATGTTGTACTATGCAACTAGAGTCCAACCACTAGTTGTGAGCATAATCAGAATGCCGTTCACTGTTCAGGGAACATCTTTATAACCCTTTGCAAATTACTAGAAACTCTGTAAATGTTAATTGTGGGAAAACATTGCATTCCAGTGGTTATACTTATTGAACTCTTATTGAGATTTTTTTACATGAATATTAAATGCAAGAAAATGTTAGCTAGTAGGATATTTTAACTATTTCCCTAGTCTTCCAAATAAATGTCCATGTGTTTCTGATCATAACTTGTTTGATAATCAGCAAAAAAAGAAGTAAATTAATATACAGTTGGATCTTATTTGCCTGATCTTTATGTCCAGAAGCATTTATATCTGATGTAATTAAAGGTAGAAAATGTAATCAAAGGTAGAAATTGCAAGTTGGCATTCATGAGTGTTGCTGTGTTGAAGATATGCAACTTCAGAATATTTGTTTAAGCCAAAAAATCCTTTTAAAATATAAAACAATTGCTCTCCTCCACTAAAACCATCCCACCTGAGCCTCAGTCACAAAAACAAAGTAAAATTGAAAGGTTTGGATTCTCACCCTAATGGCTTATTTTGAATATGAAATAACTGTTCTCATTTCCATGGGCTTACAAAAATGAAAACTGTGTGTGGTGTGTGGGGGAAAGGGGAAGGGGACGGAGACGGAGACAGAGACAGACAGACAGAGACAGAGACAGAGAATAAACATACAGCCAGACACACAAAAAATGATCAAACTATCAGTTATGCCAGGCTCTAAATTGCTGGAAGTAATAAATGAAGCTATAGTTTAAGCTTCCTTTTCAGCCACTGTTGAACTCCATATGACAAAACAATCTTAGTTTCCCTGTAGTTAAAAAGCACCTTTATTTTTTAAGAAGTTGAATAATATCTAAAGGGCAAGTCTATTGTGATTTCTTCTAAAGAATCTACATTTTCTGTGTTCACCCATAGCTAGTCCAAGAAGATTCTTCATGTAACTAAATCTTGGAAACTGCATAGCTTCTCCAGTCTTCTCATGAATTTGAGGAAGCTAAAAGAATCTCAGAAAGCTAAATTTGGAAGCTAAAAGACTTTTTTCCTACAAAAACAAGATATAGTTACTCTTATCTAGAGTAACTTACAATGGAAAGACACTTGTCACAAACTGTGTGAGCTTGAATCACCTGCTTAATCCTCATTTGTGGCTCCTCAGTATCAAATAGAGATAATATCTTTCCACTTATCTCCACATGGCCTGTATGAGAAGCAATTTGGTTAATTTGATATTCTGTAAGGCAGGTTCTCCAGCGCATTAACACTTGGTGGTGAAAAGATTAAATGTGGGTACAGTAGTCCTTGCCTCCAGAGAGTTTCAAGCTAATAGAAGGAGTAAAACATGGAATTCATTCCGTGATTCTGGAAAAGATGGCTGTGGTCATGTTCTTCACCTGATGCAGAGTTTGCAAACAAAAAGAAAGTTTTGAGATGTGGTTGTTTGCAAACCAAATTGTTTTCTGAACTGAAGTACCCATTGCAGATTTCAATAACACAAAGCAAAAAAGGGAATAAAAAACCTAAAAGAGAAACACCGTGCATGAGACTTTAAGCAATCAAATGCTGTCACTTAGCCCATGCCTGGCTTGCAACAAAGATTCAGTAAATTACTCATGGAGTGAGTAAATTAATGAGTAAAAACGTTAAATTCTGGGAAGTGCATGATTAAGAGAAGGGTTATATTGGTTAGACTATAAATCACTATTCAAATATAAGGGGAGATAATTTAATTGTTGCTATTGTCATAAATGTAATGACTCACAACTAAAACTGTTCTTTCCAAAGTCATCTGAGAGCCAAATGTCATCTAATAGCTAAATCTAGACTCGGTCCTTGTCTACCTGACTGACCCACTCCTTCCTAAGACTCACGCCCTTCTGGCTTCTTTGGTGCTGCTTTTCCTAGTCTTCCTCCCAGCACTTACTTTCTTTTCCACGCAGTCCTTAAATAGCTGTGCTCCAAACGATGAGACCCTCCATAGCTTCGCTTCCGCTCTGCCTCCTCTGGATAGTGCAGTCCCCTGTCCAGTCATTTACTGTCCTTCAAATACTGTGCTTCATGAGACTACCTTTCTAGACTTTTCCTCTCTCCTTTTCTGCTGGGAGATGATAAATCTCCCCACTCCTTAGTTTTTGCTTTTTATTTTCTCAGTCTGGAAAGCCATTCCCATCCTAGCCATGAAAATCTCTCCTGATCATCATGCTACACGGCCAAGTTGAGATACCTCCTCCTCCCTTCAGCCTTTCTTAATCCTCTGGGCAGAATTAATCAATTCTACTGCAGCCCACCAGTGTACTTACCTATCTATTCTTTAATTCCATTTTATATTATAAGTAGTTATTCCTATATTTATATTTCTAACTAATCTTTTCTATTTTTATATAAGCAGAGTCATCAGTTAGCATTTGGCTTTTAATTCAACAGATAAATAATTGATGTTTCATAAAGTATGAAATAATACTTCTTAATCTGTCCTGAAAGGCTTAGATATGTCTATCCTGAATCCAATGCAATGAAATTAGGTCCCACTTAATCTGGTGTCTAAATGCAGATTGAATACAGCCCACATTTTCACACACTTCCTTGCAAACCAGAACCTGCCACTTACACAATTTTCTTAGACCCATAAACTCTTTAACCCTACATCTCTACAGATATAAATGAATGTGAGACCACCAACGAATGCCGAGAAGATGAAATCTGTTGGAATTATCATGGTGGTTTCCGTTGTTACCCGCGAAATCCTTGTCAAGATCCCTACATTCTAACAGCAGAGAAGTAAGAAACAGCAAAACTTTTGAAAGTGAAATTTTCTGATACTCCCAAGCCAAACAAATGAATACTGTTTCTGTCTATCTCTGCAGCCGATGCGTTTGCCCAGTCTCTAATGCTATGTGCCGAGACCTGCCCCAGTCCATGCTCTACAAATACATGAGCATCAGATCAGACAGGTCTGCACCATCAGACATCTTCCAGATACAGGCCACAAACATATATGCCAACACCATCAATACTTTTCGGATTAAATCTGGAAATGAAAATGGAGAATTCTACCTAAGAGTAAGTATCCTGAAGGCAGCATGCACTGTTAAGACAGGTAGAAATTTATTATTGGTGTATAGTATTCAGATGAAAGAAAAGGTAAGATTTTAAAAGTTTTATATATAAGGACTTCCATGTATATTATCCCATATAAGTCTCCTGTTACTCACCTTTTCATCACTGTGAAAAAATACCTCCCATAACTAATTAAAGGAGGAAAGACTACCTTGGCTAATGGTTTTAGAGGTTTCAATCCATGGACAGCTGGATCCATTGTTTCTGGCCCTGAAATGAGGCAAAGCTTCACAGTGAAGAAGGAAGGTGCAGTGGAGCAGAGTTGCTCACTTCACAGCAGCTGAGAAGCAGAGTGAGAGAAGGGAAAAATTCCAATAGGAAGGGAAAATTCTGAATGCCAGATACAGTCTTCAAAGTCAACCTTCTATCAGTTGCTCTTTTCAGCTAGACCCATCTTCTGTTTCCTTCTCCTCCCAATAACACCATCAAATTATGTTAGAGCACTCATGATCCTGTCGCTTCCCCAAAATCTGTTAACAACCAAGCTGTCAACACACACACCCCCAATAGGTACCACAAATCAGTGATATTTAATTATGCACAGAAAAAAATATTTCTGTAGATCTTTTAAAGCATCATAAATTCCTTACTGCAATATGTACAAGACAGTTTACATTTTACACCAAAACTAAAATTTCTCAGTCTCTGTGCATGACCCACATCCATGCACAGAATGTGTCAGCATTTGTAGAGTTATATAAACTTCAGGGCAGACAGCATGGGCTCATCTGTCTTTTCCTACACTTTCATTGCCTCTATGAAATCTCCCTTCTAAACTCTGCCTTTTTTCTCTTCGCAACATCTCCCAGCTTATCTTCGCTTCCCATGTTCTGGCCTCTCCTCCTTTGACTGTTTTCCTCTCACCTCCCTGATCTGGACTCCAGTGCCTCAGCCTTCCAGTCTCTTCTTAAAACTTCAGCAAGTTCATTTTAGGGTAGAACTCTGACATGTGTTAAATATAGCTCACCACTTCGTGTGAAAATGATGGCATCCCATCAAACAGTTTGCAGAGTTACAGTAACTGCTTCACGTTAGGGATGCTATTCATCCAGGTATAATTTTCTCAAAAACTCCTTTGGGTGCTCATCAATTTAATCAAATTAAAGCCAGTCTTTCATTTTCAGAATATGAAACTAAATTGAGAAATTCATCCTTCTGTAAAGTTTATGGATTTTTGATGTTTACATGTTTATCCTGTTCTCTGATAGATTAATTCCCATTCCAGCTCAAGAATAATGTGATTCCAGTAAATTTAAAATTATTAATTTCTCTGACCAATATCTGAAGTGAAAAACTCAATCCACAGCATAATCTATCGCTACTATTTTTTCTAATAGGAAAGAATAAACTTCTTTAATATTTGATGTTTTAATTTTGAGATATACTAGGTATTGTAAGAAGTTACCTATAAATGAGTTTCACACAGTTCAATACTACCAAGTAAGTAATTCTAATCCAAACAGGCAACATTAGCAGTAATCCGTTGATAACAAAACGTCTCTAAAAAAACTTTCCATTTGGAACTCCTAACTATAATTTAAGAAAATAAAATTTCCTATCAGAATCAACAAACAGATAAATGGAGTTTCAAAGTTTTTTCTCTGCAAAGGCACTTCAAAAGTTATTTTTTTATTCATATCTGTATTCATTGAGTTTTGGGGGCAGTACTGAGGCTTGAATCCAAGGTTTGAATCACTCAGCTACATCTCCAGTTCATTTTTATTTTTTGTTTTAAGACAGGGTCTCACTGATTTGCAAACTTGTCATCTTACTGCTTCAACCTCCCAAAGGGCTAGGATTACAGGCATGTGCCACCATGCCTGGCTTGGCTTGATTTTTTTAGTATAGCTACTCATCATCTTCTCAAATGAAATCTTTTTTCTCATGAATGATAGAAAACATTGCCAATTTTATAACTCCGAAGTTAATTAATTCCAAATTATTTGAAATAAAAGCTACTTAAAAATAATTCAATATTGCATATCATATAAATTTAAAAGTACTTAGATCAAATCCGACAAAATTTCTCCACTAAAATTCCACTTACACAGAGGATATCTAATGTATAAAATTAATTAGACTTTAATTAAGTATATACCATGTTATCTGCTTCATGCAGGGTGCTGTAAGGAATTCAAAAGACATGTAAAAGCATATTCCTAATTTCAAAGAGCTTTCAGTATCACTGTGCAGTGAAAGTGAGCACCTATTAAAAAGAAAGGATCAATTGTGTGCTTAATTCTATAATTCAAAGACATAAAAGGTTAATAGATACAGGAGATTTCTTGAAAACCATGGGAGTTAAACTGATCATTGAAAGAGGTGTAGTAGTATATAGAATTTTATTTAAACTTGGAATAATTCTGAGAAAATCTTCCATAGAAAGAGGGATATACTGTAAAGAAATAGTGGATGAAGTTGAAGAGTATCACAACTCCTCCCTCCAAGCCTTAATTTTATTATAGCTCTATCACCAGCTGACATATTATTCATCTGACTATGTCATTATGAAAACAGAGATCTTGCCTATCAGTTCACTTTTCTATTCTTAACACATAGAACAGCCCCTAGCATACAGCACATATTCCAAAAATTATTTTTTTAAAAATTAATACAATAAACACCTTCAAGGCATTACTGTTGCTTACAACTACTGCTTACAAGAGGGGCAACCTTCCTTGTATACAGGCACAACAGTGAATAAAGTCAAGCTAATTCCCGCTGTTAGAGCTTATTGTCAAGATGTTGAGGAAGCGCTCAGAAAGGTGCACAACACTGTAACAGAGCTGCAAGTCACACACACACACACACACACACACACATCATATTACTGTATATAGGATATAGCAAGTATTCCTAACCATGAAAGTAGTGGTCTGAGAACCTCTGGAAGAAGTGGATTTAGTTCAAACATGAATTCAAGAAGAGAAAATTGATGAAATATAGACTTATTGGTTTGGAAATTCAAGCACTCAGGCAGAATTTCTAAAACTTGATGAGATGAACAGGGACTAGCTCACACAAAGTCTGATAGAACATTTTAAAGATTTCAGTAGAGTAGCCTATATTGGATTTTCAAGTTACAATGATTCCTGCCTATACTACAGAGCCCGAATTGGACTGGGGCAAGAATGGAAATGGAAAGTGCAGTTAGAAATTCAACACATAGGAAATTATGGGGTAGCAATGGTTTTTTTTTTTTTTTTGAAAGACACAGATACCAAAAATGTGGCCGGAAAGGCAGGTAAGTAGATGCATGAGTCTAAATGCCAGTGGACAGGGACTTGGATTAAGATTTACCAGTCACCATGACGGGAGGACATTAAATGAAGAGAGAGAATGAAGATGTGGTAAGGCTGCAGTTCTAGGAGAAGATGAAATTGAAGAAGTGAAACCAAGAACTACATAACTTGGTAATTCATTTGCTATTGGGACTTTAGAGGATAAAGACAAAGCAAAGATTACACCCTCTTTTTTCTGCCTCAAGCAATGGTAAATGGTAGTACCATTCACTGAGAAAAGAAAAAGGAGCTAGTGTGAAGGGCAAGAGGAAGAATGCATTTTGGATAGGTTAAGTTCTGGTTCCTGTGAGACATCTATGTAAGACTGAATATGTAGATTTGAGATACAGACAAGTCACTGACAGCCATGGTAACTAAAGCCACGGTGGGGGGGGGTCTCTCAGGGAGAGCATGTGGGGAGACAAGCAGCCTGGAATAAGGAAGGGCTAAATGATGAAGTGTTCCTTCTGTAAACTGAGAGGGACCTGTTGGACTTTTCACTACCTTAGTGTACAGTTACCCAGCCTGCATCTCCCACGACCCTCTGCCATCAGCCACCATGGCCGTGCCCAGACTTTGTTTCTATTCGTAACATTTTCACATGATGAGAACCTTAACCTTTAGACGCTTACTCAATACCTGGCCTTACTTCCTCTCTTTTATGTCCCTGCTCCCATTCTGTGTGCTCTTCACCCTCACAGTGACAGTGTTCCTCCTTCCTCCTCTAACCTAGCAAATGCCTGGTGGACACTTAAACTATCCTGTCACCAGCACCTTAATCTTCTGTCAGCATCCTCAACCTTGATGCCAAGCTGATAGATTGTAAATACTATAAAATCTTAGTCTCTGATTTCATATAAATCTTCAGTGTACCCCCATAATCCTTACTTTTTTCTAATTTCTTCCTTCTGTTCTTGCACTCTTCATTTTTACCTCCTTCCCTTCCAAAACCATCAACACCAACATGCATGAATTACTTGTACCTCCCAGTCCAACCCATGCAAATTTACATCTCTTCGTCTTCCACATGGCCAAAGACAAGATTTCACTTCTTCCAGTCAAGACCAACCCACTATATTCTTAATCTCATATTCCATCAGATCCTCCTCTACCTCCCATGTATTCCACATCTTTCTCCCTTGAGATTTTGCCCTCTGTTCTCCCCGACTGGGATCTTAAAATTCAGCCCATACTCACACTGTGTTATTTCTCACTTCCAGATCACTTCTCTACCTTTTGCTCCGTTATCCCTACTACAGCTGTTGTGTGTGTTTGGAGTGGGCACCACAATGACATCCATACTATTAAGTCCAGAGGGCACTTACCCATACCAGGATCCTCACCTCTTCTACTTTGTTGGATATTCCTGGTCACCCATCTTTACACACTTTATCAGCTATTTATTAGCATCTTACTCCTTGGTTTTAGCACATCTGCATTCTCTCTCTTTGTTTAATGTCCTTTTATGGAGTGACTGCTAAACCTTAATCCAAGCCCCTATTCCTTGGCATTTAGACTCATGGATCCACTTACCTACCTTTCCGGCCACACCTCCCTCCACTTTCAGTATTCTTCACATTCTTCATCAAAACTGAACTATCTCCAGCTCTTCTAAACAAGATACTTCATGGAATTTCTGTTTATCCCTATAAACTCTCTTTAGGCATTCAAAGGCCTCGCTTCAGTGTTTCTCCATTTTTTTCCCATGTACACACACAACTTTACTCATATACCCTGTATATCTATATGTATCTTAAAATTTACCACATTCTACTGAAATTAACTGTATACCTTTATCTTTACCCACTACAATGTGAGCAGACACAGTGTTATGAAAGTGAATAAAAACAACTGTGCTTACCATTATCAGATTCTCATCTCATCCAGGATCTATAAAAGCTGAAACTACTTAATAAGAGGCTAGAGAAATGTCAACAGAGAGAAAGGACTAGAAAATAGTAACTATTTCAAAAGCAAGTCCTTGTAACCTGGAGCTAGTGATAGGTGGGCACCAGCTAAGAGTGAAGAAGGGTTCAAAGTAAGAAGAGATTGCATAGCATCCTTTATTCCCTACTTCCTCTAATTTTTATAGGAAGTATAATAACAAATAATATAACTTCCTCCTTTTATTTTAGCAAACAAGTGCTGTAAGTGCAATGCTTGTGCTGGTGAAGCCACTATCAGGACCAAGGGAAATCATCGTGGACCTGGAGATGCTGACAGTCAACAGTTTAGGGACCTACCGTGCAAGTTCGGTGTTAAGATTGACAATAATTGTGGGGCCATTTGCATTTTAGCCTTTTATGAGCATCTACCACAGGCATTTAAACCAGCCAAAGAATATTGTTACTTTAAAGCACTATTTTATTTATAGATATATCAAGTATATCTACATCTATATACTGTACATGCACCCATAGTTCAAACAATTACACAATGGTATAAAATGGGCATTTAATCTGTAAAGATTCAAACTTTGTCTTTATTACTATGTGTAAATTAGACATTAATCCACTAAACTGGTCTTCCTCAAGAGAGCTAAGCATACATAATCTGGTGGAACTTGGATTTTTTCCTATAAAAATGGAACCAGGCAATGATGCACTTCCGTGGTGCTTAAGGAAACTGACTACAGCTCCACTGACAGTCTGCCAAGGAAGCAGCCATCAGGAGAAGCATGCAAAGGCAAGCATGAGATTTTTAACTGCTTTGTAAGAAAATGGAGAATGTCAATAAAGATATACTTCTTTAGAAAATGAGGAGCTACCATATTTATGTTCATCCTTATTTTCATAAGTCTAAAAGTGGTTTCTGTAGGTATTTTAGATTTTGTAAAGAATCTTATAAGTTTTAAAACCCAATAAGTAAAATTTTCCAAAATGAACCAAATATCCTTCAGAAAAGTATTCTATTAAGGAATCAATGAGAAAGAAATAAAAAATAATTTTCTGAATTAGAGTTGACCTGAAGAAGTAAATACAGTAACATCCTTGGAGTCAAAATCATAAAAGATCAAGAGTAATGTGAGAAAAAGCTATTTCACTGGATAAGTTTAACTTCTAAGTAAAATTAAAATTTGAGTACTTCACTAATTTATAAATAAAAGTTTTTATCTTTGTCCTCGATGCTCACAGAGGAGGAAAATTATGATGGTTCTTATTCCTGGCATTCAGAATGACAGTCAGCTAAAGCAAATCTCTCCATGCCAATTCTATGAAAACATTTTATGTCTTCTTATTTGTTTAAAATGTAATTGATTCACTTTAGTCAATTGTTTTTTTAAATAAAAATATTCTTTTTTAAAGGATCACCCAATCTTTTGAGGTTTTTTAATGTAGCCAGTAACAGCTCATATAATTTTACATCTAGTGAAAAATCAGTTTTAGCTACCAGGGCAAAAAAACTGATTCCATAGCTTTTTTATCAGAAAAAAAAAACAATCTGTCATACCTATAAGTGGTCACTCTCCATTCTTGTCACAAGCTCTAGTGGGAACTATCACAGATGTACCTTATGGATTTGTCTATTCTGGACATTTAGTATGTCCAAGATCATATAATATTTAGTCATCTATGTCTAGCTTCTTTTATTTGCCATAATGTTTTCTAGGCTCATCCATGTAGTATGTGTCAGTACTTCATTCATTTTTGTGACTGAATAGCATTCCTTTTTATAGTTATACCACACTTTGTTTATTCATCAGTTGATGGATATCACTTAATAGGTTGTTTTTGTCTATAATTCCTTTTATCTTTGGTGTCAAAAGGAAACATTGCTAAAACATTCATTCACTAATTTTCCACCTAAATTCATCCACTTTTAGTTTCCTTTTTGACTAAACAAATACTAAGCAAACAAAGGCGGTTTTTTTTTAAATTATGGGAACAAAAACCTTGGAAAGAACCTTGAGATGCTAACATATGAGTTTCATTGTATGTACAACTATCTTCAGTAAATATGACAGCCTCATGGTCTCTTTTAACAATTTGAAGTTTAAAATAAATATGATGATCAAAAATATGCCAAAGCAGTAAGACATGTCCTGCATTGTTTTCAAACTATATTACCTCCTTCCATTTCCTTTAAAATCATTGACTTAAACCACCTTCCATAGATAAGACTTACAGGAATAATTTATTGTTAGTCACTATTATCATATATATGTATATATATTCAGACATGTATATATTCAAGTATAGATTCCAACATTTGTATAGTCAAACATATATTCAAATATTGAATATATATATATATATATATATATATATATATTCTAACCCAGCACATCTCCAAGGTTAGGCAAACATCTCAACACCAAGCTACATCTCCAGCCCTATTACCCTTTCTTCTTGAAAACATTTATTGAGAACTAATGATGTAATATAGGATAGAAGAGCCAGAACTCTAGCCTCTGTTGTAGTACTAAGGAGTTGAGAGACTGTAGGCAAATCACTTAGATTCTCAGTTTAAAAAAACTAGGATACTGAAATGAAGTATTTTTTCAGCTTTAAAAAATAGAGCTTTGCCCCTCCCTGTCAGCCAGAAGACCTCAGCAGCTGAGGGGAGTCGCAGATGCCCCTCCCCCACACCTGAAAAGCCTCAGAGGAATCCAGCTAGGTGAGACCACAAATGACACAGTAGGGTCCCAGTTGGGGCACACACCACGAACAGATGTGTGGCAGCCTGAGCCATATGAAGCTGCAGTAACAATATGAGCTAAAGGTTGGATCACATCCATACTCAGCCTAATCAGTCTAGCAAGAATGTAGGGCTCACCAAACTGGCCCCACAGGAGAAATTCAGGTGACTGGTGTCTCCACTACACTTGACTCAGAAACTGGTTGAATGTCACCCACAAGAGGACCCTAAGACACACATGGGGGACAGTCAAGACTAGCAGGATTAACCTAAATATTAACCAAGAGGCGAAAAGGACAAAACAAAAAAGCAAAATGCAATCTCAAACGGCCAGCCCATTTGGAACAAATACAGGAGACAAAAGTAGAGGACATTAGAAGTCACACACCTGAAATTTCTGAAAAGATAGCAAGTGAAATAAAGACATAAATCCATGAGCTTATACAGGAAATCAGATCAGAACTAATCTCTCAGGTAAAGAAAGAAATGTCAACCTTAATGAAGGAATTGCTCAGCATAGCTAGAGAAGACATAGATTTTTAAAAAGTACATCAGAATGCACAATGATGGAAACCTTGAATGAACAATATAGGAGAGTAGAATGCATGAAACAAATTCAAAGAGATATTGAGGAAACTAAAAATTCCATTGAAAGCTAGCAAAACTGCTTGAATAAAACTGAAGATTGACTTTTAGACCTTGAAGACAGGATTGCAGTTAGCAATCCTGAAAGAAAAGAACCCTTAAAAATAACAAAGGACCATGAAATAAAATAAATGAAATAACATGGGACCATGTTAAAAATAACAAGGGACCATGAGATAACAATTCAACAATTCCAAGACAATGCAAACAAAAACAATGTAAGACTGATAGATGTCAATGAAAATATAGGAGTCAAAGCAAATGACATTTTTAAAAAACCCACTTACATGAGTAATAGCAGAAAATTTTCAAGCGTGGAAAAAAAATCCAAAATACAGACAAGTGAGGCATACAGAACTCCAAACAGCCATAACCAAAATAAAACTATACTCAGACATATAATAATCAAGATCCCAGAAATTCAACATAAAAATAGGATACTAAAAACTGGTAGAGAAAAGAAACAGATCACCTATCTAGGAAAGCAAGTTAGAATCATGGTCAACTTCTCAACACAAACTCTCAAATCAAGATGAGCTTGGAGTGAAGTATTTCAAGCCCTGAAAGAAAACAACTTTCAACCCAGATTGATATACTCTGTAAAACTACCTTTCAAATGTAATGGAGAAATAAGATAGTTCCATGAAAAAGAACAACTGAAGAAATTCATGTCCACCAAACAAACTCTAAAAAGAGTATTGAAAGATATTCTAGATAAAGATAAAAATGACCACAATTCTGCTTCTGCTTGCCCACCCTTCTACCAAGAACATCACAGAAGCCCACCCCAGGCCTAAAACTTCCCCGGACTGCTTTTGCTTGGCCCACACTTCCAGCAGAAACATCAGAAGATCTCAACAAACTCCAGTCAGTGTGAAAAAACTTGGAACTTCTCTCCCAGGAAGTGAACCTTGGACTACAGCAGAATAACTGTGTCAGTGTGGTGAGTATGCCCCTAAAATAGAGGTGTACAGTGGGTAAATAGAGCCAATAGTAAAGCCCCCTCCAACTAACTGTAAGACCTTGGTGAGTCTGAAAAGAGTGTGGGTGATCCGCTCCTACACACAGAAAACATCAGGCAGAGTGAAAATGGCAAAACAAAAAAGCAAAATGCAGTCTCAAACATCTAGTCCACCAGAAGCAAGTACAGAAGACACTAGAATAGAGAACCCCAAAAGTAACACACTGGGAATCTCTGAAAAGATAGTGAGTGAAATAAAAAAACAACTCCATGAGGCTATAGAGGAAGTAGACTTAGAAGTACTCTCACATGTAAAGATAGAAATAACAACCTTAGTAAAGGAGTTGTTGAATGCAACTAAAGAAGAACTAGAGAAAAAAGTACAGAAGCATGGGAAACTGATCGAAACCTTGAATGAACAATATAGAAAACAAGCAGAATTCATGAAACAAACTCAAAGAGACATCCAAGAAACAAAAAATTCTATTGAAAGCATGCAAAACCGCCTAAAGGAAGCTTATGATAGCATTTTGGAACTTGAGGACAGGATCACAATTAGTGATCAGGAAAGGATAGAACTTTTAAAAATAACAAAACAGCATGAAATGACAATCCACAAGCATCATGATGATGCCAAGAGCAACAATATAAGACTAATGGGCATTAGTGAAGATGCAGGAGTCCATGCAAATGACATACATAAAGTATTCATAGAATTAATAGCAGAAAATTTCCCAAACATGGGGAACAATTCTGATATGTAGATAAGTGAGGCATATAGAACACCAAACAGTCATAATCAACATAAATCTACAACCAGACATATAATAATTAAGATATCAGACATACAGCATAAAAACAGAATACTAAAAGCTGTTAGAGAAAAGACACAACTCATCTATCAAGGAAAGCCCATTAGATTCACAGCAGACTTTTCAGCACAAACATCCTCAAGTCAAGAAGAGCATGGAGTGAGGTATTTTAAGCCCTGAAAGAAAACAACCTTCAACCCAGACTAATGTACCCAGCAAAACTTTCATTTAAACTTAATGGAGAAACAAGATACTTCCATGACAAAGAACAACTGAAGAATTCACATCCACCAAACCAACCCCTAGAAAGAGTACTGAAAGACATACTAGACAGAGATAAAAATGAACACAATCCCCAAAACACAGAAAGAAACCACCAGGTAGGATAAGCAATTAAATAAGGGAAAAAGCAAAAAGAAACAACTGGAACATAACATGACAAAGTCGAGCCAGTACATGTCAGTGATATCCATAAATGTAAATGGCCTCAATTCACTTATAAAAAGAAATAGATTGACAGAATGGATCAAGAAACATGATCCTACCATA
Source organism: Hydrochoerus hydrochaeris (assembly GCA_004027455.1). Lineage (NCBI taxonomy): Eukaryota > Metazoa > Chordata > Mammalia > Rodentia > Hydrochaeridae > Hydrochoerus > Hydrochoerus hydrochaeris. The sequence goes on from PVLA01003388.1 coordinate 80,480, forward strand.
TGTTGTATACAAGAAACACATCTGGCCCAAAAGGAAACTCATAGATTAAAAGTCAAAGGATGAAAAACAGTATTCCATGTAACAGGAACCCAGAAAAAAGCAGGGATAACTATTATATTTGCAAACAATGTGAACTTCAAACCTAACATGACTAAAGGAGATAAAGAAGGTCATTACATACTCATTAGTGGTAAAATTCAAGAGGAAGAACTAACAATTACAAATATATATGCACCAAATACAGGAGCACCCAACTATAATAAGACAGATACTAATGGACATGAAAAACCAAACACACAAGAACACAATTAAACAGGAGATCTTAACACCCCATTGTCACAAAGAAATAGATCAACTAGACAAAAAACCAGCAAAGAAATAACAGAACTAAATCATACCTGTGAGCAATTGGACTTAGTAGATGTTTACAGAGTGTTTCACCCAACCACATCAGAATACACATTCTTCTCAGCAGCACATGGAACAGTCTCCAAAACAGACTATATATTATCCATGAAACATTCTTAAGTAAATGCAAAGGTATTGAAATAATCCCATGCATAATATCTGACCATAGCACACTGAAATTGGAAATTAATGGCAAAATAAATTGCAAGACCTGCATAAATACATGGAAATTAAATAACAAAATTTGAACAACCACTGGGCTACAGATGAAATTAAAGAGGAAATTAAAGAGGAAATAAAACAATACCTACAATTCAATGAAAATACAGAAACAACATACTGCAATCTGTGGGATGCAATGAAAGCAGTCTTAAGAGAGAAATATATAGCAATAAATTGCCATATCAAGAAAATAGAATGAGGATAAATAACCTAATGCTCCATCTCAAGCTTCTAGAAAAAGAAGAGCAAGCTAAACCCAAAGCTCATAGAAGACAGGAAATTGTAAAGATTAGAGCAGAAATCAATACAATTGAAACTAAAAAAAAAGAATGAATCAAAAAGCTGGCTTTTTGAGAGAATAAACAAAATTGACAAAACTCTAGCTAATGTTACCAAGAAAAAGAAAGAAGGTGCTGGAGATTTAGCTCAGCGGCATAAGCACCTGCCTTACAAGCACGCAGTGAGTTCAATCCCCAGTACTGATAAAAAAAAAAGAAAGAAAGAAAGAAAGAAAGAAACCTAAATACATGCAATAATTACTACAGATCTCATAGAAATTCAAAAGATCATGAATGCCTACTTTGAAAATCTCTACTCACATAGAGTGGAAAACACAGAGGAAATGGACAGATTTCTAGAAACATATGAACTACCAAAGCTCAACCAAGAAGATATAGCAATTTTGAACAACCCAATATCAGCTATTGAAATTGAAAATGTAATTAAAAACTTACCAATAAAGAAAAGCCCAGGTCCTGATGGATTCATGGCTGAATTCTACAAGAAATTTAGAGAAGATTTGATGCCAATACTCCTTAAACTCTTCAATGAAATTGAGAAGAAAGCAATCCTCCTTAAATCATTCCTGGAGCAAGTATTACTCTGATACCAAAACCAGAGAAAGATCCAACCAAAAAGGAGAACTATAGGCCAGTCTCACTAATGAACATTGATGCAAGGATTCTCAACAAAATACTGGCAAATAGAATGCAGCAAATCATAAAGATTTATAAACCTGATGAAGTGGGATTCATTCCAGGAATGCAGGGGTGGTTCAACATACACAAATCAATAAATGTAATACATATCAACAGAGCCAAATATAAAATTCACATGATCATCTCAATAGATGCAGAAAAAGCTTTCAATAAAGTCCAACACATGTTCATGATAAAAACCCTTCAGAAACTCGGAATACACAGTGTCTACCTCAACCTTATAGGGGCCATCTATGGACAAACCAACAGCCAACATTATACTAAATGGACAAAAACTGAAAACTTTCACTTTAAAATCAGGAACAAGATAAGGATGTCCACTCTCATCACTCCTTTTCAACATAGTTCTGGAAACACTAGCCAGGGCCATCAGACAAGAAAGAGAAATAAAAGGAATAAAGATAGGAAAAGAAGAAGTTAAATTATCACTATTTGCAGATGACATGATACTCTATATAGAAGACCCAAAAACTCCATTAAAAGACTACTAGAGATAATAAACAAGTTTAGCAGTGTAGCTGGATACAAAGTCAATGCTCAAAAAACAATAGCATTCCTGTACACAAACAAAAAACTCACTGAGAGAGAAACTATGGAAATATTACCCTTTACAATAATATTCAAAAATATTAAATACTGAGGAATCAACCTAACTAAAAATGTAAAAGACCTATATGCTGAAAATTATACTACACTGAAAAAGGAGATTGAGGAGGGTATTAGAAAATGAAAGGATATTCCTTGCTCTTGGCTAGGAAGAACCAACACTGTGAAAATGGCCATACTCCCAAAACTGTTATACAGATTTAACACAATCTCAATCAAAATACCATTGACATATCTCACAGATCTAGAGAAAACACTCCTAAAATTCATTTGGAAACAGAAGAAACCTAGAATAGCAAAGGCAATTCTGGGCAACAAAGGCAAGGCAGGAGGCATCTCAATTTCTGACAAAGCCACAGTGATAAAATCAGCATGGTACTAGCAAAGAAATAGACCTGAGGATCAATGGAACAGATTAGAAGATGCAAGCACAACTACAAAGACCCTCAGCCACCTGATATTTGACAAAGGAGCTAAATATGTCCATTGGAAAAAGAATAGCCTCTAATAAATAGTGCTGGAAAAATTGGCTCTCCACATGCCAAAGACTGAAACTAGATCCATGCCTATCACCATGCACAAAACTAAAGTCTAAATGGATCAAAGACTTAAATATTAAAACAGAAATACTAAATCTACTGGAAGACAAGGTAGGTAGAAGTCTTGGAGACATAGAGGTAGGCAGAGAATTCATAAACAAAATGCAAACTACATGGGAAACACTTCAAAGAATCAACAACTGGGATCTCATATTATTGAAAAGTTTCTGCACTTCAAAAGAAATCACCAACAGAATGAAAAGAAAACCCACAGAGTGAGAAAGAATTTTAGCCAGCAAACCCTCAGACAAAGGACTGATATCCAGAACATATAAAGAGCTGAAAAATATCAACCCCCCCCCAAATTCAAAGACCCTCTCAAAAAATGGGCATCTAAACTGAACACACAGTTCTCAGAAAAAGATACACAATTGGCAAATAAATACATGAAGAAATGTTCACCATCACTGGTCATTCAAGAAATGCAAATTAAAACAACATTGAGATTTCACCTCACTCTGGAAAGAATGGCTGCCATCAAGAAATCAACTGATAACAAATGTTGGCGAGGTTGCAGGGAAAAAGGAACACTGCTCCACTGTTGGTGGGAATGTAGACTGGTGCAACCACTATAGAAATCCATATGGAGAATTCTTAGAAGACTAGGATTGGAAGCCCCATTCAATCCAGCTATTCCCCTCCTGGGTATTTTCCCCAAAGAACTGAAAAGTTCATATCACAATGATATATGTGCACCCATATTCATATCAACACAATTTGTGATAGCTAAATCCTGGAAACAACCAAGATGCTCATTAACTGCAGAGTGGATGGAAAGATGTGGTATTTTTATACAATGGAATATTACTCAGCTATAAAAAAGGACAATTGTGAGGCCTTCATAGGTAAATAGAGACAACTTGAGACCATTCTCATTAGTGAAATAAATAAGAATCATATTTATAAATATCACATTGTGTCTCTAGTGTAAAAAGTAATAAGAACTATAAGAGTAATAAAGCCCAAATTGTGTAATTGCTATTATAAAGAGGACTGGAAAGAAAGCTCTCTAAGGGATATAGCTGTGTGTATGTTTGAGTGTGTAAAATAGATGTCCATATTGCTGAATCTTTGTTGGATCTTTGAGCTGAACTGTTTGCAGTCTCACTGTTTGAATGTCTACTATATATCCTTTAACTTTGTAACCTGAACAACTACATCCAAGATAACAATATGTAATTTATCAACTAGTGATTTCTTAGTGGGATTGTTGAACAGACCTGTTTGCAGTCTCACTGCTTGAATGTCCACTTTGTATGCTTTAATTTTGTAACTTGAACAACTATTTGTAAAAGGGCAATATGTAATTTATCAATTAGTGATTTCTTACTGTTTATCTTTTTTTTGAAATTCTGTAATAGTTCTATCCTTTTTCTGGTTTTTTTTCTCTTTAAATAAAAAAAAATGACCACAATTCTCAGCACATTGGCAGAAAGAAACCACCAAGCAGGAAAACCAATTAATCAAAGGGGAAAATCAGGGAACCAGCAGCAGAAAAACAACATATATATCAAAGATAAATCATATATATCAGTTATAACCATTAATGCAAATGGCCTCAATTCATCTATTTAAAGAAAAAAATTGGCAGAATGGATCAGGAAACAAGATCCAACAGTATGCTTTATACAACAAACACATCTAATTCCAAAAGAAACCCATAGACTGAAAGTCAAAGGATGGAAAACAATATTCCATGCAACAGGAACTCAGAAAAAAGCAAAGGTAGCTACTCTGTTTTCAGATATTGTGAACTTCAAACCAAAAAATGATCAAAAGAGATAAAGAAAGTCACTACCTATTTGTTAAGGGAAAAATTCAAGAGGAAGAGATAACAATCATAAATATATGTGCACCAAATACAAGAGGAGCACCCAACTATATAAGACAAATACTAATAGACACGAAAAATCAAATATGCAATTACACAATTATAATGTGGGATCTTAATACTCCATTGTCACAAAGAAATAGATCAACTAGACAAAAAACCAGCAAAGTAATAACAGAACTGAATCAAACCTATAAACAAATGAATTTACTAGATGTTTACAGAGTGTTCCACCCAGCATCAGAACACACATTCTCAGCTGCACATTGATATTCTCTAAAACAGACTATATATTAGCCCATAGAACATACTTAACTAAATGCAAAGGAATTGAAATTATCCCATGCATATTATCTGACCATAGTGCACGGAAATTGGAAATTAATGGTAGAAGAAACTGCAAAAACTACATGAACACATGGAAATTAAATAACACCCTCCTAAACAATCAATGGATCACAGATGACATTAAAGAAGAAAGTAAACAATATATACAATTTGATGAAAATGCAGATACAACATACCAGAACCTGTGGAACACAATGAAAGTGGTCCTAAGACAGAAATACATAAAAATGAATTCTTACATCAGGAAAACAGAAAGAACACAAATAAACAACCTAATGCTGTATCTCAAACTTCTAGAAAAAGAAGAACAAGTCAAACCCAAAGCTCATGGAAGGGAGGAATTATAAAGATCAGAGAAGATACAATTCAGACTAAGAAAATAATACAAAAAATTAATGAATCAAAGAGTTGGTTCTGGGCTGTGGATTTAGCTCAGCAGCATAAGTGCCTGCCTGGCAAGTGTGAGGTCTTGAGTTTGATCTCTGGTACAAAAAAAAAAAAGTTGGAGTTGGTTCTTTGAAAGAATAAACAAAATTGATAAACCCCTACTCAACCTTATCAAGAAAAAGAAATAAAAAATTCAAATTCATGCTATAAGGAATAAAAAGTGTAAAATTACTACCTGTGGAGATTCAGAACATCATCAATACCTACTTTGAAAATCTTTACTTGCATAGGCTGGAAAACAGAGGAAATGGACATTCCTAGAAATGTATGAGTTACTAAAGCAGAATCAAGAAAATATAAAATTTTTGAATAACCCAATATCAGTTACTAAAGTTGAAAACAGAATTAAAAACTTACCAACAAAGAAAAACCTTGGTCCTGATGGATTCACAGCTGAATTCTCCAAGAAATTTGGAGAAGAATTAAGTAAATACTCCTCAAACTCTTTAATTAAATTGAAAGGAAAGTAACTCTCCTTAACTTTCCTGGAGGCAAGTATTACTCTGCTAGCAAAACCAGTGAAAGAGCCAACCAAAAAAGAGAACCACAGGCCAATCTGCCTCATGAATATAGACCATATCCATGTGAGATTCATCCCAGGAATGCAGGAATGGTCCAACATATACAAATCAATAAATGTAATATACCACATCAACAGAGTCAAAGACAAAAATCACACGATCATCTCAATAGATTCAGAAAAAACTTATGATAATGTTCAACACTCATTCAGGATGGATTCAATTCCTGGTAGCCACAAAACATGCAAAAACCCTACAGAAAATTGTAATAGATGGTCACTACCTGTTACGGTTGATACATTGTGTCAACTTGATCAGTTTAGAGGTTTAACTGAGAGACTCGGCAGGGAGCAGGGTTCTTACTTTGTGAATATCCTCAACCTGTGCAAAGGAGGGCAGGGAGATTTTGTGAGTGCTTCACCTGCGGGGGGCGGGGAGGGGCTGTGTACAGTATTTGCCAGGAGAAGAGGTTTGTTCTCTCCTCCTCCTCCTGCCCCCAGCTGCTTTTGCTAGATGCCTCCTTGAAGTGTTGCCCCAGTGCCATGCCCCCCTGCCTTGGAGTCAGCTGATTATGGACTGATACCTCCACAAACTGTAAGAAATAAACCTTTTCTTCTTTCATTTTGAGTGTTGGGTGTTTTGTCCCAGCAATGAGAGAAAAGTAACCAAGACATAATCTGGTATCAGGAGTGGGACTGTTGCTGTGACCATACCTGACCATGTGGTTCAAAAGCTTCTGGCAGTGGCTTGTGGAAAGAGTTTTAAAAGGTTTAGAGATGTCACCTGAATGCATAGAGCTGGAACAGCTTAGGCTGTTCTGTAGGGGAGATTCTGGTCAGAGCTCAGGATACCAGAAAACTGATAGAAAGGCTGCTAATAAAGACCAGGCTTGGGAGATTTCTTTTGGGAATAAGGACTGCATTGGTTGTTGGACTCCAGATGATGTATGTTATGGCTTGGCAGAAAATTTGTCTGCATTTGCTCATGTCCAGAGACTTTGCCTGAGACTGAGATTAAGGGAAGTGGACTGATGAATCTGGCAGAAGAAATTTCAAGGCAGTCAAATGTTGAGGCAGTGGCATGGCTATTGTTGAGGACTTTTAACCAGATTTATGTTGTGAATCAAGAGCAAAGAGTCCAGCAGGTTAATTTAAAACATTGTGAGTTTGGCCAGAAAGGAAGTTCCAGTAAAGCTGTGGATGGTAAAGATATAGCTGAGATCTTTATTGCTAAGAAGGAACAGAATAGAAAAGATGGCCTGAAGGCATCACAGAAAGCAACAAGTCTTGAACCTTTGCAACCTCCAAACTGCAAATGTGGAAGACTTTGCTTTGAGGAGAAAGCCTACGAGCACCATGTTTCAGAATGGTGGCAGAGGCCCCACCAGGTTCTAGAATACAGACAGCATAGAGAATCTGTTCCTTAGAATCAGGTTCAGAGAGCCCAGTGATCCAGTCACTCGACCTCTACAGCTAAGAGAATGGAAAGTCTGGCTCCTGCTCCAGCTGGCAGCAGACCTTGGCATCTTCCATGTGGTGCTGGTTTTAGGTGCTTACAGAACGCAAGGGTTTTGAGATTAAAAAGGCCTCCATACCATTTTAGAAGGCCTGGAGTGTGCCCCTGAGAGGGCAGTGTGTGAAGCTGTATTGAAGCCAAAGATGCAGTGGAAACCTCAGAAGTTTGGAAAAGCTAGGAACCTGAATCATCTAGGGAAACCTGCAATGTGGGGGCAAAGCCAGCCCGAGAGAGAAGCCATGGGATTGGTAACCACCAGAAGTGCCATAGGGGTGGAACCACTCAAGCCTTTTGGAGCTCACAATTTGCCATCAATTCCTTCAGATGCTGGATGAGTAACTACATGACTTAATGTTTTCCCTGCTGGATTTTGCTTTTGTCCCAATCCTTTGTACCCTCCTGTTTGAAACTTTTGGAATGGGAATGTTTATCTTGTGCCACTGCATGTTGGCAGTGTTTGATTTTCTTTTCATTTGTACAGGGGTATGCAACTAAAAGAGTTTGCCTTCCATCTGGAGGAGACTTGGGACTTGAACTTTTCAGCAGTGCTGAAACTGTTAGAACTTTGGCAACTCTTGCAAATGAACTAAATGCCTTTTGCATAAAGGGATGTGCATGAGTCTTTGGTGGTCCAAGGACAAAATGTTATGTTTCTAATGTAATACAATGTTCATAGACTTAATGCTGGTTCTTAAGGATTGTTAATTTGAAAAATGTTAAGAATAAACATGCCTCTGTATCTGGAGGCTGATTTAAAGAAATATGTCTGGTTGACAAGGGGTGGATTGTTATGCTTAATACATTGTGTCAACTTGCGAAGTTTAGAAATTTAACTGAGAGACTTGGCAGGGAGCCAGGGTTCCCGTAAATATCCTCATTCTGTGTAAAGGAGGGCAAAGAGATTTTGTAAGTGCTACACCACCCTGAAGGTGGAGTGGGGGGGGGGTTGTGGCCTGTGTACAGTATAAGCCAGCAGAAGAGGCTTGTTTTACTTCCTTGTTGCTTTGGCTGCTTTTGCTCTGGCTGCTACCTTGAAGTGTTGCCCCAGTGCCATGCCACCCTGCCTTGCAGCCAGCTGATTATGGACTGAAACCTCCCAAAACTGTAAGATAAATAAGCTTTTCCTTCCTTCATTTTGGGTGTTGGGCATTTTGTCCAGGCAATGAGAGAAAAGTAACCAAGACACTACCTCAATCTAATAAAAGCCATCTATAATAAGCCAACAGCCAACATCATACTAAATGGACAAAAACTGAAAGTTTTCACTCTAAAATCAAGAATAAGACAAGGATTCCACAATTAACACTCCTATTCAATATAGTTCTGGAAACATTAGCCAAAGCAATTAGACAAGAGAAAGAAATAAAAGGAATAAAGATAGGAAAGGAGGAAGTTAAATTATCATTATTCTCAAATGACATGATACTCTATATAGAAGGCCTCAAAAACTTCACCAAAAGACTACTAGAGTTAATAAGCAAATTCAGCAGTGTAACTGGATACAAAGTCAACATTCACAAACAATAAACTCACTGAGAGAGAAATTATGGAAACAACACCTTTCACAATAGCATCCCCCAAAAGTGAAATACGTAGGAATCAATCAAGCAAAGAATGTAAAAGATCTATATTTTGAAGAAGGAGATTGAAGAGGATATCAGAAAATAGAAAGACATCCTAACTCATTGATAGGAAGAACCAACATTGTGAAAATGGCCATATTTCCAAAACTGTTATACAGATTTAATGCAATCCTGATCAAAATACCATTAGCAGGCTGGGGATTTAGTTCAGTGGCACAAGCATCTGCCTGGCAAGCACAAGGATGTGAGTTCTATACCCAGTACCAAAATTAAAAAAAAAAATACCATTAGCATACCTCCCAGACATACAGAAAACATTCCTAAACTTCATATGGAAACATAAGAGACCTGGACAAGCAAAGGGAATCCTGGGCAACAAAGGCAAGGCAGACGACATCACAATCCCTGATTTGAAATTAAACTACAAAGCTACTGTGATGAAATCAGCATGGTACTGGCAGAAGAACAGACCTGAGGATCAATGAAACAGATTAGAAGATGCGGACACAACCAAAAAGGCACTTAGCCACCTTATCTTTGACAAAGGGGCCAAATATGTTCATTGGAAGATAGCCTCTTTAATAAATGGTGCCAGAAAAAGTTGCTTTCCATATGCCAAAGACTAAAATGAGATGCATGTCTACCACCTTGCACTAAACTAAAGTCAAAAGATCTAAATTCTGAAGCAGAAACACTAGATCTAGGGCCAGGGATTTAGCTCAGTGGCACAATCACCTGCCTGGCAAACGCAAGGTCATGAGTTCAATCCCCAGTATCCCCCCAAGAAAAGAAACACTAAATCTACTGGAAGACAAGGTAGGTAGAAATCTTGAAGATGTAGGGGTAGGTAAAAAATTAATGAACAAAATGCAAACTGCACAAGAAATACTTCAAAGAATCAACAACTGGGATCTCATCTTATTAATCCAAAATGTACAGTAAATATTGTGAAAAATGAAAGGGAAAAAAAGTGCTCAAAAGGAAAGAACTACTGGGGTAGGGGAAAAGAGAGAAGAAAAAAGGGAAACTATTACGTGTACATATATCTATATATATGTGTGTGTAAGTATATATATGCAAGATAGATAACTATACTACTAATCTGTTACTTCATCAAAAAGAATAGTTTGTGTTTTCACTGTTTGATTGCTCAATCATTTGTTTCATAACTTAGTCTTGTAATCTGGGCAACTACTTTGAAGATAAAAATATGTAATATACATATATATGGCAAATATATAATATATAGAGCTAATCCTTATTCTGAGGGATTCATTGAAAGAAAAGAGAGCTCTATTGGCTAAATTTTTGTAGGTATCTGAGTATATTTTGAATGCACTGACAGTTGAGAAGCACTGGGCATTGGTAGAAGTAAAAAAATTAATAATTCCCACCCAAAAACACATCTTCACATTATTGGGGCTGAAGACATGAGAAATAATCCAATTTAGCTGTATTTTTAAAGTATAATTCAAAATCAAACTTTTTAGTATTAAGTCTGTTACTTTATGTTTATGTTCCTTTCCACTGATTCTAACTGAAATACAAATACTTAGGCTAAACTAAAAGTCATTTATCTGGTTTCACGGGGGAAAAAATGCTAGTGAGTTCTCATACTCCAAAGAGATACCTGTGTTTTTCTTCAGTGAGTCTCAGTCATGAGGACTGACCTTGCTGTTTCCACCACTTCACCATTCTCATGCCTAAGGCCTGGGCTGTGAAACTTCATGCTCTCTGACTGGATGTAGTTATTTTCATAACAGTGGTTAGAAAAGGCCTTTTAATGATTAAACCTTCTTAAAAACAAGATTATTTCCCTAAGTTGCCATATTTCCCAAACATAAAATCAGTCCTTCAACACACCTATCTTTTTAATAACAATAAGATTCTAAAATTAGATACCATTTTGTCAAACTCTCTTGTTTTAAAGATCTGTTTAAAACCTCAGTTTGTTGTGCAAAAGCACTGCGCATAGAATACTGGTCATAAGATCTAGCCTACAGTTCTTTTCCTACAGTTCCACCCCTATGGCACTTCTGGTGGTTACCAATCCCATGGCTTCTCTCTCGGGCTGGCTTTGCCCCCACATTGCAGGTTTCCCTAGATGATTCAGGTTCCTAGCTTTTCCAAACTTCTGAGGTTTCCACTGCATCTTTGGCTTCAATACAGCTTCACACACTGCCCTCTCAGGGGCACACTCCAGGCCTTCTTTTCATGGTAGCTAGACTCCGAATTTCAGTAACATCGGAAAATTCCTTTCCTTTCCAACATTCTTCCTGTGAAGTGTTCACTCAACATTATACTCCAGACTTGCCAATGGCATGACCAGGTCTTATTGCTATTGTCACATGTGTTCAGTTAGAATAACACAGATACCATCCTAATACTGATTTACTGTTATGAACTGTAGCTGATTTGTTCTCTTTAACTCCAGAGAGGTAGAAGTAAGTGTTTTATACACAATACTCCTGAATTCTACAAATTGAAATACAAAGACCATTCGTGAAGGTTTTACTAAACTTGAAAAAACAGCAATTTCTGAAAGAAAAAAAAAGCCTATTAATAAAGATCCAAAAAACAATTTTCTAAATGGAATGGGTCACATACTATATTGGTCCAGGAGATGGACAAAAATGGCTAGAGAGTCCTGCCTTTCTTAAGGGTTAGTGTAAAGATAGGGGTAATGTAAAAAATATTGCCATTCCTTGACACGGCTTAATATTCCTTAAGTGATTATTAAACAAGATAATATGTACAATAAGCACCATCACAGCTTTGTGAAGACTGGAGTAAGGTATCACATTTAATTAACAACCCTGTTATCAATGAACCTTTTAGTTCTTTCAGGATGTTTAAACGAAAAAGGCAAAAGGCATGTAAATAACCTAATAAAGTATAGCAGTAAATAACAATATTACTAAAATAAAACATTGTAGACAATATAAAACTTCAAAGGCAGGTAATAATCAAACCATGGTGGATATTCTAGTGGATCTTGTCATCTTAAGTGCAGTTGCCTATACTCTCAGACTTGATACTATCAATCATAACAGCTTTGAATAAAATCTATCAATACAAAACAGTGAACCAACAAAATAGATTCAATTACGATCAGTCATGGTAAAACAGTTTAGGTTTTACAGAGCTTTAGATTAAGTTAATAGAAAATTAGGGATGATTACCATACTATATCCTGTTATTTTCAGGATTACTGTCTGTGCCCTCAAATCTAGTACAGGGAGAATGACTGGAACAGAATATAATACATCTAAGCAGAGTGGTGTGAGTAATGTGAGTTTTAAATCCGGGTGCACTATTAACAATATAGTATATCAAGGCCATCTATGTTAGAGATTCTAGCCATCCTTCTCTGCCTCATTTCTGCTATGCTATTTTTCTGCCTTTGTTTAGTTTTCTCCTTCATTCTACTGCCTGCCCCACTCATTGAGGCCTTTCTGCCACTGTTCCTAAAATCCTGGTATTTTTTTCTCTCTCTCTAGAATGTCCTTCAGTATTCTCTGTAGGGTTGGATTGGAGGTCACAAACTCCCCCAGTTCCTCTTTGTGATGGAAGCATCTTGTTTCTCCATCAACTTCTAGTGACAGTTTTGCAAGGTAAATCAATCTGGGCTGGAGTTTATTCTCTTTCAGGGTTTTAAATACTTCACTCCAAGCTCCTCTTGATCTGATGGTCTATGTCGAGAAGTCAGCCATGATTCTGATGGGCTTACCTTTATAGGTAATCTGTTTCTTTTCTCTGATGGCTTTTGATATTCTGTTTTTATATTGAATTTCTGGCATCTTGATTATTTTATGTCTGGGTGTAGATCTGTTTTGGTTGTAGGTGGCTGGAATTCTGTATGCCTCACACAACCGAATGTCATTTTCTTTTCCCATGCTTGGGAAGTTTTCCTGAATTATTTCCATCAATAGCCCTTATAATTCACCTGTATGTATTCCTGCTTCTGTGTTCACATTTCTTATTCTTAAATTGTAGATTCTCTTGTCATCTTCTAGCCTTTGTATTGTTACTTCCTGCTTCCTTGTTATTTTTAAGAGAACTTTCCTTTCATCATCACACACTGCCAACTTGTCTTCAAGTTTTGATAGTCTATCCTTAGTTTCTTTTAAGGAGTTTTGCCAGCGTTCAATGGAGTTTTTAATTTCCTGGTAGTCTCTTTGAATCTGCTTCATTTATTCTATATTTTCTTTATATTCTTTATCAAATGTTTCTCTCCTTTTTTTGTATTCCTCCCTTCTTCCATCTGTATCATCCTGAGAGATGCTTCCTGAGAGCATTTCTTTGATTACTCTACTCATATCCTGCTTTATCTGATTTAATATTTGTTTTGAGCTCGTCTACAAGATCCGAAAGATATCTCTTAATGTCCATTGAAGCCATGTCTGATGTTGTGTGTTTGGCACCCTCAGTCTCCCTTGTTTTTTCCTCTCCTGGATCAGTGCTCTCAGGGTTCTGGGCTGGGGGCCTCCTCCTGCCTCTCTCTCCTGTCATGGTCCTGGCTTCCTCCACACAGGTGTACAGTGGAGGTCCCAGCCCCCTTCCCTGTTGGCCACATTTCCTCTGAAGCACGCTGGCAAGGGACCTCTGCCCTCTCCTTCCTGCTCTTGTCACTGAGGTGTAAGCAGGCTGCATATGCCTGCCCCTACCCCTCGGGCCAGCCAAACTTCAGGTGCCTTCACCTGGTTAGTACTTGGTAGGCGCAAGGAATCAATTTGGGATGGCTCATTGGGTACCGGCCAGGGGCACAGCCCAGTCCAAGCAAATCCCATGAATCTGCTCTTGGGAGGGAGGAACCAACTGAAGTCACTGTCGCTCCCAGTTCAGGCTCCTCCTGCCAGATTCCAACATGTCGACCATTTGGTCTCACCCTTCCCATTGTGGGGGGGTCTCATTCCCAGCACTGACCGTGGATTAATGAAGGTCCCTTTGCCAGCTCTGTTCTCCACTGGGCTCACCAACCCCCAACTTCAGTGCTGCTGTGCTTCCTATGAGTGGCAGCGGGAATCAGTTTGGGTGGCTCTGCCAGTTGGCGTGGATTCAGGCCGCAGTAAACTTGGCAGGTCTCCGCAAAGGAAAATGCTGTGTCCTGTAATTTTTAGCTGTTTCAGTTGTAGTCTCGACGTATTTGACAAGCTTGTGTTTTAATTTATTCCTGTGTCAAGAGGATCCATCTCCCTCTGTCAGGGTCTCTCCAGGGTGTTTTATTCTGGCATATGAATTGTTTCTCCCGAGAGGCTTTGTATTTTGCTGCTCACTGATTGGCCATCTTGACTTCCTCCCAGCATGTTTCTTAATATGATAAAAATATAATTATTGGAAGGCAGAAATCAACTGGAAACTAACTCCCATATCTAATAAATGTCATTTCTACCACTTATAAGAGATACGTTTTAGTGAATCTAAATTATGGGATAAGAAGACGATTCAGTACCCTAAAACCACCTGAACACAGTCCAGTGAGATTATTGTTCTGGGGGAAATTTCACAAATAAAAATGTTTTGCTGAATCTTGTTTCCAGGACTTCAGGCAGTTGCTTGAAGTATTTTAAATAGCTATGTATGCTTCTAACTTTCTAACTCTCCTTTTAAAACAGAACAGCTGCTGGCCTGTTCTTATGTTATGCATAAGAAGCCCACAAAGGACAAAGCTCTCTATTAATATGTTGAATTATTTTTAACACACTTATATTTCTATCCTGAGTCATCATCCTAAAAGATGGCAAGTTTCCATCTTCCCAGCTGGGGGGAGCACCTGCAAAATACAAACCCAAACTGTGACACATCTGGTACTGGAAAAACCAATCTTGTTTCATCTGGCCTACAGACTAAAATATCAAGGTTGTTGAACAGAAACAAGGCAAAAGGTAACTGATTCTTATATGTAGTCAACACAGATGTCTAGTTAAGCAGTTTATATTGTAAGCATATGTGTATGTTAACAAAGCACAGACCACTTTAATAAGCCAGAGTTAGAATATAAATGCAAGAGAATTTTAAAGAACCTGAATGCAATAATTCACCTTATTTTATTTATTTATTTATTTATTTATTTATTTATTCATTCATTTATTCATTTATTTATTTTGGTACCAGCAATGGAACTCACAACCTCAGGCTTGCCAGGCAGGTGCTGTGCGCTGAGCTATCTTGCCGACCCTCAGCTTTTTCTTTCTGTGGAAACTAAATTAGGTTCTGCAGATCTACATTATCTTTAAACAGATGCATATAATACAAATAAATGATTTTGTTAAGAATCTCCAGATTGCTCATTTCCCTTTAAAACTATGTTCCATGGTTATGTATTTTAATATTGACATTATGTTCCTTTAAGTGGTAAATTACTTGTACTTGGTTTAAATCAAGTGTTTTGGGTTGCACTGCCCCAAAAGAGACCCTGACACAGAATTGAGTTTAGGTAGTTTAAGAGGTTATCTCAGGGAGCACACTCAGGAAATGGGGAAAGCAAGACAGGAAAGGGAGAGATACCAAAAAAAAGAGTGAATTAATGAGTGGGCCACCTCTGTGGGCAGTTGGAGCTCAGGTCCCTCAGGGATCCTCTGAGAAATCCTATGGAATCACCTCAGAATCAATTCCACCAAAGCCAAGTAGTCTGGGGCATTTATACACCCACTCCCATCCCTGTGATAAGATTGCCCACACATGGAAACAGACACAACACGACAGCCTGCAGGTGTGCCAGCTCTCTAATGCTGGAAAAGCTCTCAGCAAGGGGAAGAAAGACAAAGCCTTGACACACTGTCAGTAAACCAGAAACTTCCACCATAGCCCCGAGGGGACCCTAGGCGGGATATCAAAATCTGTACAACTTGATGTTTGCAGCCATTCAACTTTGTGTTACTGGCTTGATACCTCAGTATTCCATAAACTTCTTCCTTGATCTTTTACTTTTTTTTTTTTTTTGGTCTTTTTGAAGCAGGGTGTCACTGTGTAGTTCAGGATGGTCTTGGGCTCACTTTGTAGCCCAGGCTGGTATGGGACTTGCAATGATCCACCTGCCTCAACCTCCCATGTGCTGGGATTACAGGAGTGTGCCACCATGCCCAGCTTTTGATCCTTTACTAGTTTATCCTTCTTCTTCTTCTTCTTCTTCTTCTTCTTCTTCTTCTTCTTCTTCTTCTTCTTCTTCTTCTTCTTTCTTCTTCTTCTCCTTCTCCTTCTCCTTCTCCTCCTCCTCCTCCTCCTCCTCCTCTTTCTTCTTCTTCTTCTTCTTCTTCTTCTTCTTCTTCTTCTTCTTCTTCTTCTTCTTCTTCTTTCTTCTTCTTCCCTTCTGTGCCTCCTTTTCTATGAAAAATTCTTCTCCTTCAAGCACTATTCAGTTAGCAAATCAGGCCCAACCACATGTAAGATACATGGTACTATATTAGATATGCACATAAAATATATGGTGTCTTATAGTTAACAACAGAAACCTATCTAGTCTGGAATGCACTGCAATTCAAATTAGAGTACTGTTTAAGATGGGTTGCTCTTCAAAGGTAAATTTTTGGGAAAGCTAAGGAAGCTAATGTTTCAATGCCCCTCCCTTACACCAGCCTTGATAGAGACCCTAGCTATATGTTCACGTGGTCATATACTTCTGTAAAATTTGCAATAGGAATGTAATCTAGTTGAATTGCAGGATTACTCTTTCAGTACTGGAGTAGGTCATAATCATTTAGAGAAATCCAGCCTGGGGAACTGCAGTTAGGACAGTATTCAGTTTGAATTTAGTAAGATGTTTTTAAATAGTTAACAATCACTTTTTTGTATAATCAATTTAAGTTCCTTTCTGGTGTAGGAATGCATTCTAGAAATGTCCCTGTCACCTTTATGTAGACCTTAACTGACAGCAGGCACAAAATTTCAGAGACAAATCTTATCACAGTGTAATTTCTTCTAGTAATTAGCATCAGATGTAAATAGTAGAGGAAAAAAACAAGTTTTGAAATATTCAGAGCCAGAAGTTACTCTGTGGAAAATGGTTCTATTCACCAGAGATGTAAAATGATAAGCAAAAGATTTGGGTTTTCTTTTTTGTTTGTTTGTTTTTGTAACAGTTAGTTTCATTTTGGCATATTTGCACATGAATGTAACATACTTAGATCATTTGTATGCCCTAGTACCCCTTTTTTATTCTCCACCCCAATTTATTCTTCTTATCTCCTTTCTTAATTTCTTATCTCTTTTTCTTTATTTTTATTTTTAGGTTCCACACATGGGAGGAAATATGATATTTGTCTTTCTGGGTCTGCTTTATTTTGCTTAAAATGATTCTCAGTTCCATCCATGTCCCTGTAAATGACATAATTTTGTTCCTGTAAGTGACATATTCCATTGTCTACATGCACTACATTTTCTTTATCCATTCATCTGTTGATGGGCACTTAAACTGTTTCCATAGCTTAGGTATTGTGAATTGTGCTGCAATAAATGTGGGTATGCAGATATTTCTATATAGTATGTGCTGACTTCAATTCTTCTGAGAATATACCACGGAATGGTATAACTAAATCAAATAGTAACTTGTTTTTAGTTTTTTTGAGAAAACTCCATATTGATTTCCATAGTGGCTGTATTAATTCATGAATCTACCAACATGTAAAATGTTCCTTCCTCCATAACTTTCCATTCTAGCCAGCATTTATTGTTTTTATGTTCTTGATTATAACCATCCTGACTGAGGTGAGATAGAATCTCAATGTAGGTTTTATTCATATATCCCTGATGGTTAAAGATGCTGCAACTTTTTTCATATGCTTGTTGGCCATTTGAAAAATGTCTTTTAAATTCATTTGCCAATTTATTGTCTGAGTTACTTGGGGCAGGCTTTTTGTTGGTGGTGGTATCTTCTATACATGGTAGGTATTAATCCTATTGTAAGAGCAGCATGCAGATTTTCTCCCATTCTTTCTTTCACTCCATTGTTTCTTTGCTGTGAAAAAGTTTTTAATTTGATGCAGTCCTAATTGTTGATTCTTTCTATTATTTGCTGTGCTACTGGAGTCTAATTCAGGAAATTTTTTTCTGAGTGTACCACTTGAAGTGTTTTCTTCCAGCAGTCAAATTTCCAGGTCTTCTACCTAGGTAGGTCTTCAAACCATTTTGAATTGGGTTTTGTGCAAAGTAAAAAATAGGGATCTAGTTTCAATTATATATATATATATATATATATATATATATATATATATATATATAATTTCAATTATATATATATATATATATATATATATATATATATATATATATATCCAGTTTTCCCAGCATCATTTGCTAAAAAGGTTGTTCCCTGACATATGTTTTTGGGTCTTTTCTCAAGAACCAGATTGTAGTTTCATGCCTTTGTTTCTGTGTCTTTTATTCTATTTTGCTTATCTAAGTGTCTGTTTTTGTGCCAGTGCCATACTGTTTTTGTTACCATGACTTTCTAGTATATTTTGAAGTTGGGTATTAGAAGATTCTTTAAAACTCTACTGGAAGACTTTTAGAGCTGATAAATTCAGCAAAATGGCATGCTATAAAATTATTGTATAAAAATATCTTTTCTATCTATCAATAATACAGCAAACTTGCTGAGAAAGAAATCATAAAAACAATTCCATTCACAATAACTTCAAAGAATCACCTAGAAATAAGCCAAAGTAAGAGCATGAAAGATCTTGTGAATGAAAATTACAGACACTAAGCCCTTAAACTATTTATTAAAGAACCTCCCTCTATGCCCATCCACCTCCTCAGTATTTCTTTTTACTTAAGCTCCTACCCTAGCCCTCACACTAGCTTTATCAATATGAATTTCTATTCCTATACCATTCCCACTAATTAATATAAACCTAGGAGTCTTATTCATTCTAGCAACATCAAGCCCCACTGTACATGCCATTTTATGATCAGGTTGAGCATCCAACTCCAATTATTCCCTAATCAGGGCACTCTGAGCAGTGGCCCAAACCATTCCCTATGAAGTTACCCTAGCAATTATTTTCCTCTCTGTCCTACTCCTAAATGGGTCATTTTCATTAGTTAATCTAATAGAGACCCAAAAAAACACCTGACTATTCCTCTCTACATGACCACTAGCAATAATATGATTCATTTCAACTTTAGCAGAAACAAATCGAGCCCCATTTGATTTAACAGAAGGAGAATCAGAATTAGCATCAGGATTTAATGTAGAATATGCTGCAGGTCCCTTCACTCTATTTTTTATAGCCAAATATATAAACATCATTATAATGAACGCCCTCACAACCATTATTTTCTTCAACACTATACCAACAACCACTCTCCCAAAATTTACACAACAAACTTTATATTAAAAACCCTCAGCTTAACAGTCCTATTTCTATGAATCTGAGCTTTGTACCCCCGATTCCAATATGACCAACTCATACACTTGCTATGAAAAAACTTCCTCCCTCTAACATTAGCACTATGCATATGACATATCTCCTTACCAATCTTATTGGCAGGAATCCCACCTCAAATGACCTAGAAATATGTCTGACAAAAGAGTTACTTTGATAGAGTAAATCATAGGGGTTTAAACCCCCTTATTTCTAGAATCTTAGGACCTGAGCCTACTCCAAAGAACTCAAATTTCTCCATGCTACCATTATACTACATTCTAACAGTAAGGTCAGCTAAATAAGCTATTGGGCCCATACCCCAAAAATGTTGGTTTATATCCTTCCCATACTAATTAACCTCACAGCAGCAACTATTATTTATACTACTCTTATTATAGGTACACTAATTACTTAGCTCACACTGACTACTCATGTGAATTGGCTTAGAAATAAGTATACTAGTAATAATCCCAATTATAATAACCAAATCTAACCCTCAATCCACAGAAGCTGCAACCAAGTATTTCCTAACTCAAGCATCAGCATCAATAGTTTTATTATTCTCTATTATTTTAACTATAACATACTCAGGTCAATGATCCATTTTTCACTACCAAAACCAAGTAATCTCACTCATATTAACCCTATCCCTAATAATAAAATTAGGATTAGCACCTTTCCACTTCTGAGTGCCCGAAGTCTCTCAAGGCCTTACACTAATATCAGGGCTCATTCTGTTAACCTGACAAAAAAATTGCCCCTCTAGCTATCCTTTTCCAGTCATCCTCCTTAATCAATCAACCTTTAATTTTAACATCAGCCATTACATCTATTCTACTGGGAGGATGAGGTGGACTAAATCAAACACAATTACGAAAAATCATAGCATACTCATCAATGGCCCATGCAGGTTGAATAGCAGCTATTCTAATTTACATCAATGACAATACTAAACTTTATTATTTACTCCCTCCTTACAATCTCCATATTCTCTATATTCCTCATACACAACAACACAACCACATCCACCCTAAGCCACACCTGAAATATCTCACCAATCACAACTACTACCATAATAATTACCCTGCTATCCTTAGGGGGACTACCTCCTCTGACCAGATTTACCCCAAAATGGCTAATTCTCCAAGAAATAGCAAAAAATAATAACATCATTATCCCCACTTTAATAGCCATCATAGCCTTACTTAACCGTTATTTTTACATACAACTAGTATACTACACATCCCTAACTCTATTTCCCTCAAAAAGCAACACAAAAAACAAATGACACCTACAAAACATGAAGAAAACACCACTCCTACCTGCCATAGCCACCCTCTCCATCTTCCTTCTACCGCTTACACCAATAACTACTAGAGGATTAGGTTAAGCAGACCAAGAGCCTTCAAAGCTTTAAGTAAATATTAAACATTATCTATCCCCTGTATAAAGACTGCAAGTTTCCATCTCACATCAACTGAATGCAAATCAGATGCTTTATTTAAGCTAAGCCCTTACTAGATTGGTGAGCCCTAACCCCACAAAACTTTAGTTAACAGCTAAATACTCTAATCAACTGGCTTTAATCTACTTCTCCTGCCCTTAAAAAAGGGCAGAAAGGGCGGGAGAAGCCCCGGCAGAATTGAAGCTTCTCCTTTGAATTTGCAATTCAATATGAAAAATCACCTCAGGGCTAATGGTAAAAAGAGGGCTAAACCTCTGTGTTTAGATTTAGTCTAATACCTACTCGGCCATTTTACCTTACCTATGTTTATTAATGGTTGATTATTCTCCACAAATCATAAAGACATCGGCACACTTTATCTTCTATTTGGTGCTTGAGCTGGGATAGTAGGAACTGCCCTTAGCTGACTGATTGGAGCAGAGCTGGGACAACCAGAGCATTGCTGGGAGATGATCAAAGCTATAACGTAATTGTCACTGCCCATGCTTTCCTAATAGTTTTCTTATCGTTATGCCCATTATAATTGGTAGGTTTGGGAATTGATTGGTACCATTAATAATTGGTGCTCCCGATATAGCTTTTCCTCGAATAAACAAAATAAGCTTCGGACTCCTTCCCCCGTCACTTCTTCTCTTGCTCTCATCTTCAGCAGTTGAAGCTGGGGCGGGAACGGGATGAACTGTTTACCCCCCGCTAGCAGGTAACCGTGCACACGCTGGAGCTTCAGTAGACTTAACTTTTATCTTTCCCTTCACCTAGCAGGAGTCTCCTCTATCTTAGGGGCAATCAATTTTATTACAACAATCATTAACATACCCCCCAAATAGCACAATACCAAACTCCTTTATTTGTTTGATCCGCCTTGATTCCCCCCGTGCTCCTGCGCTTATCTTTACCTGTCCCAGCCCCAGGTGTTACAATACTACTTACAGATCGAAACTTAAATACAACTTTCTTCGACTCTGCTGGAGGAGGAGACCCAATCTTATATCACACATCCTAAAGTTTATATTCTTATTTTACCTGGCTTCTGTCACATATTGTTACATATTACTCTGACAAAAAAGAACCCTTCAGTTATAGGGGTATGGTATGAGCTATAATATCTATTGGATTCTTGGGTTTCATCCTATGGGCTCATCACATATTTACCTTTGGTACAGATGTAGACACACGAGCATATTTTACGTCTGCTACCATAATTATTGCAATCCTTACAGGACTAAAAGTATTCAGCTGATCAGCAACGTTACCTGGAGGAAATATAAATGATTCCCGGCAATATTATGAGCCTTAGGTTTCATCTTCCTATTTACTGTTGGTGGTTTAACAGGAATTGTGTGAGCAAATTCTTCATTAGACATTGTCTTACACCACACCTACTACGTATTGCACATTTCCACTACATCCTATCCACAGGAGCTGTGTTCACTCTTATAGGGGGATTCTCTCATTGATTCCCACTATTTTCAGGCTACACCCTAAACTCTACATGACCAAAAATTCCCCTTTTTGTAATATTTGTAGGGGTTAACCTAACTTTTTTCCCCCAACATTTCTTAGGTCTTTCTGGTATGCCTCAACGATACTCTGATTATCCAGATGCATATACATTATGAAACACTGTTTCATCAATAGGCTGTTTTATTTCCCTAACAGCCATAATAGTAATAATCTTCATAATCTGAGAAGCATTTGCTCCAAAACAAGAAGTTATTGATATTGAACTAACACCTGTTAACTTAGAATCATTCCACGGCTGCCCTCCCCCATATCACACATTTGAAGAACCTACATATATTAATTCTTAGGGACAAGAAAGAAAGGAATTGAACCTCCTAAAACTGGCTTCAAGCCAGCCCCATAACCCCTATGACTTTGTCAAATAGAAAGATATTAGTAAAAATATTACATAACTTTGTCAAAGTTAAATTATTGGTTCAAACCCTATATATCTTCTACGGCCTATCCTTATGAATTAGGTTTCCAAGGTGCTGCCTCCCCGATTATAGAAGAACTATTACGCTTTCACGATCACACATGAATAATTGTCTTCCTAATTAGCACTCTGGTCTTGTATCTTATCTCTCTTATACTTATAACAAAACTCACTCACACAAGTGCTATAGATGCCTGAGAAATTGAAACCATTTGAACCATCCTGCCCGCCATTATTATTCTTCTCATCGCTCTTCCTTCCCTTCGAATCTTGTACATGATAGATGAAATTAATAACCCACCGCTAACCATTAAAACAATAGGACACCAACGATACTGAAGCTATGAATATACAGATTATGAAGAACTTAATTTCGATTCCTATGTAGTCTCTACAACTGATCTAAAACCTGGAGAACTCCAATTGCTTGAAGTAGATAATCGAGTTGTTCTCCCCATAGAAATACCAATCCGTATATTAATTTCATCTGAAGATGTACTTCACTCATGGGCAGTACCATCCTTAGGTTTTAAAACAGATGCAATTCCTGGACGCCTTAATCAGGCAACTCTAACATCATCACGACCAGGACTATACTATGGTCAATGTTCAGAAATCTGCGGCTCAAACCATAGCTTTATACCAATCGTTCTCGAAATAGTTCCACTAAAAGAGTTCAAAAACTGATCATCTTCAACATTATAGCATTGTGAAGCTCTCCTGGCATTAACCTTTTATGTGAAGGATCAGAGGAGCACTTCCTCCATAATGAAATGCCACAACTAGATACATCCACATGATTTACCATTATTTTATCATTCATTATCTCCCTATTTTTACTTTTTCAACTAAAAATTTCAGCTGACTTGTTCAACCCAGAACCTAAAGCAACCTACTCAGAATATACAAAACATAAATCACCTTGAGAAAACAAATGAACGAAAATCTATTTGCCTCTTTTATCACACCTACACTAATAGGAATGCCTATCATAATTATTATCATTATGTTTCCAAACATCTTTTTTCCCTCTCCCAGTCGCCTAATCAATAATCGTTTAATTACAATTCAACAATGGTTAATTAAGTTAATTTTAAAACAAATAGTAACAATACATAATATCAAAGGACAAACTTGATCATTAATATTAATTTCCCTCATTCTATTTATTGGTTCCACTAATCTCCTAGGCCTTTTACCTCACTCTTTCACCCCAACACAATTATCCGTAAACCTAGGCATGGCTATTCCACTATGAGCAGCAACAGTAATCTTAGGTTTTCCGACATAAAACCAAATCACCTCTAGCACATTTCCTTCCTCAAGGAACACCAATTTTGCTTATTCTCATACTAGTAGTAATCGAGACAATCAGCCTATTTATTCAACCAATAGCCCTAGCAGTTCGACTAACCGCTAATATTACTGCTGGTTACCTACTTATGCATCTGATCGGAGGAGCTACATTAGCACTAACCTCTACTAGTCCTTCTATAGCTCTAATTAAATTTATCATTCTACTGTTATGAACAATTCTAGAATTCGCTGTAGCAATAATCCAAGCCTATGTATTTACCTTATTAGTTAGCTTATATTTACATGATAATGCCTAATGACCCACCAAACACATGCCTATCACAGCCCTTGACCACTTACAGGGGCACTGTCTGCTCTTCTGTTGACTTCAGGCTTAATTACATGATTTCATTTTAACTCCAAAACACTATTAACACTAAGTTTCCTAACCAATGCTTTAACTATGTATCAATGATGACAGGACATTGTACGAGAAGGAACATATCAGGGCCACCATACAACAATTGTACAAAAGGGGCTACAGAATGGAATAGTTTCATTTATAATTTCTGAAGTATTCTTTTTCTCAGGATTCTTCTGAGCATTCTACCACTACAGTATAGCACCCACCCCAGAACTTGGAGGACCACCCACAGGTATTAAATCCCTAAACCCCATAGAAGTTCCTCTCTTGAATACATCAGTCCTTCTAGCATCAGGTGTATTAATTACCTGGTCACACCACAGCTTAATAGAAAGTAATCAAAAACAAATAATTCAAGCCCTGGCCATCACAATTATATTAGGCATCTATTTCACCCTACATCAAGCCTCAGAGTAGTACAAAGTGTCGTTCTCTATCTCAGATGGAGTCTACGGATCTACCTTCTTTGTTGCCACAGGATTTCATGGCCTACATGTAATTATTGGGTCTACATTTCTAGTTGTCTGCCTAATCCGTCAACTATATTACCACTTCACATCAAAGCATCACTTCAGCTTTGAAGCAGCTGCTTGATACTGACACTTCGTAGATGTAGTATGACTATTTCTCTACATCTCCATTTACTGATGAGGCTCATGCTTTCTTAGTATAATCCAGTATTTCTGACTTCCAATCAGTAAATCTCAGAACATGCCTGGGAGAAAGCAATAAACATTATACTTTCCTTACTATCTCCTAACTTTCCTATTAATCACAATTGCATTCTGACTTCCTCAAATAAATACTTATACAGAAAAAGTCAGTCCCTATGAATGTGGATTTGACCAAACAGAATCTGCACGCCTACCATTTTCAAAGAAATTCTTCCTAATTGCTATTACCTTCCTTTTATTTGATTTAGAAATTGCTTTCCTACTTCCTCTACCGTGAGCATCTCAAATTAACAATCTTAATCTTATATTATTAGTGTCTCTAATACTAATTCTAATCCTGACATTAGGATTAGCTTATGAGTGAACTCAAAAAGGCCTAGAATGAACTGAATATGGTGATTAATTTAACTACTAAAACAAATGATTTTGACTCATTAGACTACGTTAAATACATAATTACCAAAATGTCATCAATTCACTTCAACTTAATTATAGCCTATATTGTATCATTTTTAGGTACAATAATATATCGACCTCACATGATGTCCTCTCTATGATGCCTAGAAGGTATAATATTATCAACTTTTATCTTTGGGGCTCTAATCATACTTAACTTTCACTACCTCATGTCTTTCGCTATCCCCATTATTATACTACTGTTCGCTGCTTGCAAAGCAGCCGTGGGCTTAGCCCTCCCAGCCATAATTTCAAATACTTATGGAATTGACTATGTACAAAACTTAAACCTACTACAATGCTAAAAATTATTATTCCAACAATTATACTTATCCCCACCACCTGACTATCCAACAACTCAGCAATATGAGTTAACACAACATTACATAGTCTACTAATCACATTAATTAGCTTAATAGTTGTAAGCAAACTTGACCTCATTGGACAAAACTATTCATTAAATTTCTCCTCCAATTCACTCTTTTCCCCATTACTAGTCTTAACAACATGACTACTTCCCCTAATAATTATTGCTAGTCAACATCACTTAAATAATGAAACAGAGACACGAAAAAAAATATGTTACCCTTCTAGTTCTCCTCCAAACTTTCCTAGTTATAACATTTTCAGCTACAGAAATAATAATATTTTATATCTTATTTGAAGCAACCTTAATTCCCGCTTTAATCATCATTACTCGATGGGGTAACCAGACAGAACGAATAAAAGCAGGCCTATACTTCTTATTCTATACACTAGTAGGCTCTCTCCCATTACTAGTTACCCTAGTATATCTACAAAACCTTCTAGGCTCACTAAATTTCCTCTTATTTAGCTACAACAACATACTATCACCCACAACCTGATCCAGCAACATAATATGACTAGCATGTATGATAGCCTTTATAATAAAAATAACACTTTACGACCTTCACCTATGACTTCCAAAAGCTTGTGTAGAAGCCCCAATTGCAGGTTCAATAGTACTAGCAGCAATTCTACTAAAACCAGGAGGATATGGAATAATACGAATCCTACAACTCCTAGACCCTTTAACAAATTCTATAGTATACCCTTTTATTCTATTATCTCAATAAGGTATAATTATAACTAGCTCCAACTGCTTAGGCCAAACAGACTTAAAATCTCTAATTGCCCACTCTTCTGTTAGTTATATAGCACTAGTCATTGTAGCCATTATAATTCAAACCCCCTTAAGCTTCATAGGAGCAACAGCCTAATAATCACTCATAGACTTACCTCCTATTTACTATTCTGCCTAGCAAACTCTAGTTATGAGCACCATAATTCTAGCCCGAGGCCTCCAAAATCATCCTTCCATTAATAATAGTCTGATGACTACTATCAAGCTTAACCAACTTAGCCCTTCTCAAAAGTGATCCAATGAAATCCCCATCAAAATATCAATCATGAGCTTCTAAAATTCTAAAATTTACTTAGAAACAC
Organism: Hydrochoerus hydrochaeris; assembly: GCA_004027455.1. Classification (NCBI taxonomy): domain Eukaryota; kingdom Metazoa; phylum Chordata; class Mammalia; order Rodentia; family Hydrochaeridae; genus Hydrochoerus; species Hydrochoerus hydrochaeris. The sequence goes on from PVLA01003388.1 coordinate 107,646, forward strand.
AAAAGACCAAGAATAGACAAATTAATTCTGAACAAAGAGGGGATTTGATTTTTATCAGTGCCTAGTCATACATGTTTACTTATGCAACATGTACATTTATAAATACACCATACCAAGAGAATATTTTGACTATATTTCTGCACAAAGTCACCAGAATGATTCTAACAATGAGAAGTAGATTATAACCAAGATTTTTTTGGATAATGGCCAGAACTGTGATCTATTGAAAAGAAGAAATAAATCTCAAAAAAAAAGAAAAACTAATGGAGAGACTCTTGGATTAATTGGAAATCAAATTAATGAAAAGAAATGAATCATGTAAACATACTATGAGAGAATTTAAACGTTTTGTTATTTCAATACAGAACACTAACATCAGTAATGATAACACTAAGACAATAATTGGACATCACTCAATGATTTAACAAGTGTCTTTTCAAAGAGTATTAAAAAGAGTCCCTTTACAAGAGAATTTAGAGTAAACCAAGTTAGAGTTTCCCAAATTTGACAATATTAAAACCTTTCATGACATTATAAACTATTATATGAAACATTTAGAGACTATCAATTTAAAATGAAGCAACCATTCAAAAGTAAAGACTCAACTATTCTCTCTATTAAAAAGGACATAAAATTATCACCATAGATAGCCAAATTATGTAGGGAAAAGATGTTATAAAAGAATGTTAGATAGCTATGAAAAATGTTATTTTGTCAGACTTCTAGATTTTTGTAGTATTTGTCAACTTTTAAATTTTAAGTGTGATTTATTTTGTGGCTCTAAATAAAATTCATTTTTGTGTCTAATTTTGCACTTAGAGTCTTTATTTTTTTCTCTTATAATGAGCCTCCAAATATGTATAAGCTTTACTCAGACCCTGGCTAAGTCCTTGGTAATAGTAGCATAGTGCTTTTGTGCAAATTTGAAAAGGATGCTTTCTTGGTCCATTTTGTGTGACTATTACAAAATGCCTGGCACCTTTTGAAGGGCAGAGATTTATTTAGCTCCCAATGTGGGAAGCTCAGTGTTGAAGATAAGGTGGTCCCATCTGTCTGGTGTCTGGTGAGGACTGTCCCGCTGCATCATAAAATGGAAGACGGCCTCCTATGGCATGGTGCACATCACAGTGGTGTGGAAGAGGAAAAACACAAGAGACCAGGGAGGGTCCAGGCTTTCTCTCTTGTAATAATCCACTGTCTCAAAAACTAATTCACTGCTGCACTAACCCCTGCACTAACCCCTGTATGAGGGTGGTCCTGACCCAATCTCCTACTGCTAGGCCCCCGCTCTTGAAGTTCCCACTGCTTTTCAGTAACATTATTTTGGGACCATACTTCCACATGAATTTTGTAGAGAATTAACTACTTCCACATCACAGCAGACATTTAATCTTGACCTTGATATCTAACTAGACAGAAATAGGTACAAGAAAAAGGTACGAGGCCTTTTATTTCATACTTGCCACCCAGTGATGGTAAACCTTTCAGCAACACAACAGCCCGCCGTGGTATGTGTGACGTAGGTTCACCACCACTGAGTCCTATAGCATTGTTTAGTCTTGTTAATTGGAGTTGTGGATTTAAGAGTTTTAAACACTGGCTCAAGTTTAGAAGTGGAAAAATACACTTCAACCCTTGTTTCTGTGGATTTCTCTTGTCAGGCATAGTGGCACATGCTGAGACAGAAAGAACACTGAGAGTTCGAGACCCGCCCGTGCAACATAATGAGTTCAAGGCTAGCCTGTACTATATAGCGAGTCCCTGTCCCAAAAACAAAAATCAGATAATTTTTCTCATAGTACTTTAACATTCTGTTCCTGCTACTGGTCTCTTATCAATTATAATCTGCTTCGTTTCCTCCTTGTGTATCCTTACTAGACATTAATAAGCAAGAAAAGACCTTTGAGAGGTTCACCTGATGATGCCTAAACCCCTGAGTGTAGCTCACCTTCTGGATCCTGTCTGACAGTGGCACTCATTCTAACAAAGATTTCTCTAGGCATCTGCATGAGCAAGGCGTTATGCTCACTACTAAGAGCACAAAGGTAAGTACAACATGATCCCTGGCCTCAAAGAACTTATAACATGGTTAAAAAATTAAATGCAATGTTTTGAGCTCAATTTTATAACAGTCACCATGTATTATGCACTTACTCATAAGATGTTTTCAACCCTGTATTGCCTCACATTCACCTCATGAAGAAGGAATTCTTAGCTCTATTATCTGGTGAAGAAGCAGATTGAATGACTTGGTATGTTCGCATTAGCTTTCCCATTACTGGCACACAGTATCCAAATTCACAACGTACAATAGGAAAAGTTGAATTTGGATTATGATTTCAGGTCCATGATTGGGGCTCCAAAGCAGGAACTCATAAAAGAGAGGCTTGGCAAAGCAAGCTGCTCAGTTCAGGGCAGCCAGGAGATAGAGCAGGAGAGCAGCACAAGCAGGGAAAGGGCCAGGGGCCAAACACAAACCCGAGGTCACACCTCCACGACCCACAGACACACCCAGAAGTGTGCTCCATCCATTCCCTGAGTGGCTCCCAAGCCAGTCAGAGTGACAGAATCAAGCTTGGCTGTCACAGATTGCCTCCACTGTGGGGCTTCCCCACCTTCAGCAGATGATTTCCAAGGTCATTGTGCACATCTATATCAAAAGGTCAGTGGGGAAGTATAGAGCTGTGGTGGCGAAACCTACGGCATGTGTGCCACAACAGGTACGGCCAAGTCGCTCCAGCATTGCCCCAGCAGCTGAGCACCAGATAATCAGATAACATAGGGTCAGTGCTGGCACTCTACAATAAACAAGTGGGTTTTGAGTTTGGGCACTGGTTCTCTAAAAGGCCCACTATCACTGGTACAGAGGATTGAGTGGAGAACTTATTATGAGGTGATCTAGAAGTGGTTTCCATCTCTCTATTCCTCTTCCTGTGGCCTCCTGTCACTGTGAGGAAGGCTGCAAAATAGAATCTGGTTCTGTGTCCAGGACGAGAAGCAAACAGGAATGGTCACTAAGTAAATGACCAAGGTCAAAATGAGTCTGTTCTCTGTGATAGGACTGGAAGTGTTCCACAGAGGCAGAAAACAGTTTTTTAATTCCGACTTATTCTTAGCTTTATTTATTTTTCTCCCTTTCCCTATACCTCTCCTCTAAACGTAGTTCAAAGGTACTTGAAAGATAAGCATATGCCACATTTGCCTTTATTCATTTTTTAGTGAAAGCAAATCACCTTTTTGATACAATTTACTCATTCAGTGAATATTTAAATGTCTACTATTGTCTTAAACTACTTGTTTACTCCATGCCCGAGGATGACAGAAACAAACTCATTTTTTTCCTTTTTTTAATTAAATGTATTTTAACTGATAAGCAAAAACTCAAAACCATACATAACAATAGGATACCATCTGATGTTTCAATACATGTGTACATTATGTATATTTAAAAACTAATATTATTCCTTAAAAGAGTATTAAATTGACATTTCAATTTATGAGAAAAATGTTTATGTACAAGTCTGATTATATTTGTATAATTTATAATAATCAAACAAATTAAAACAATTTAAAATGTACAACAACGGAAAATGATTAAAATATGACAGATCTGTTTGTAGAACAATCTTTTTTTTTTTTTTTTTTGTTCAGAGGATCAAACTCATGACCTCGTGCTTGCTAGGCAGACAGGCACTTATGCCGCTGAGCTAAATCCCTGGCCCTGTAGAATATTCAGTAGTAATTAAAATTATGTTTACAAAGATATTTTTACAAAATAGAGTATGTTTATGATGCACTAATATGTGAAAAATACAGTAAATATTATCTTAATCATGTAAATATATACAGAAAAAGACAATATACCTCTTGCTTTGAAGTCCTAACATGCTTTTGTTCTTCTATTACCATTGGTTCTATCATGTTGTGTCTTACTGGATTTTTATATCTGTAAACAAATTTTTATGGAAAATGAGATATTATAGTAGCCATTGTTCATTTTCTGTTATTTGGATCAGAATGCCTTGGAATACTTTCATTCTCTTGAATGGTTTTATTCTATTTTATTATGTTTCATATTATTGTATGTGAAGCTACGCTCAACTATTTCAAAGAAAGAGACATTATGGTAGCTACTGTTGATATCCAGTTGTCTTGTTGTGAAGTGCTGTGTTGCATTGTTGTGTTCTGATCTTCCTAATTCTGTCTTCTTTTGTTTTATTCTCTAAAATAAAATACAAGACAATATACCAAAATCAATTGCTGTTACTTCTGTAGCAGGATTAATAGAACATTGTATTTTCCCCTGTTATTTCTTGTGCCAATAATTTTTGTACAATAATTTTCTCATCAGACTAAAATTCTTTTTTAAAATATTCAAAGCAAACTCAAGGAAGGTGACTTGGAAATGTGACAGATAATCATAGCCAACTTCACATTTATGCATACCAAGTAAAATGAGCTGGAGGCTCATTCTTAAATTAAGGGTTAATACTTTGATCTAAATGTGGTTTTGCCCTGTCATGGTTCATGTCAGTGGCCCCCAAGCCTCATGCCTTTGCATTATGCATTTGTGATTGGTTGATTTGTCTAGCACTTGGATTGAGGGTGTGAGTGCTACACCCGCCCAGGGGTGGAGCCAGGATGTGATGTAATGGCAGGAAGAAGGCCTGTCTCTCTGTCTTGCCCTTTTCCGCTTTGCTGTTTGCAGCCACGGTGAAATGGCCCAGCATGCCACCCTGCCTTGGAGCCAACTGAGTGTGGACCGAAACCTCCAAAACTGTAAGAAATAAATCTTTCCTTCTTTAACTTTGGGCATCAGGTATTTTGTCTCAGCAACGAGTAAAAAGTAACTGAGATAGTCCCCCAAGGTTCCACTGTGATTAAAGGTTTAGTTCCCAGCATGGTACTGTTGGGAGGTATTAAACCCTTTGAAAGTCTGAGTCCTGAGGTCATGGAGAGCATGAGGTATCTCTCACATGACCACTTTGGTAGTTTTCAAAAGGATTTGTTAAAAAAAAAAAAAAAACAAGCCTTGATCTCTTCCTTTCTCTCTACCTCCCATTTGCTTGCTCCCACATTCACTCTGGCTATTTCTATCTGTACCATGAGGTAACACAGCCAAGAGGCAGCCCTTGCCCAGACTGAGCCACACCTTTTGAACTTTAAGCTTCCAAATCTATGAGCTAAATAAACTATTTGCTTTATAAATTAGGTATGTCAAGTATTTTGATACAGGAATGGAAAACTAATACGAGCAGGTGACCCAAATCTCCCATATGAGTGTTTATTCAACAGTATTTTAATATGAATTCCACCAGTCTCATCAACAAAGACTTTAATATCATGATGTTATGTGTGTAGCCCAAGGGTGAGTTGATCAATGCCAATCTACCAGACAAATCAAAAACTGAACTCAGGCCAAAAGGTCAAGCTCAGGGTGATAAGATAGAGTAACAAACTTCTTGGTAAGAGAGAATCAGCAGGACAGACCAGAGTTTGGCTGCCAAAAGGCACAAGGCATGAGATGCCACCTGTTAAACAAGTAGACACAAGAGACAAAAAACACAGGAACAGACTGGATCCAGAAGTGTTCAGGTTGGATGAGAGCACGTATTCCGGGGCTAGGCAGTTTGCGTGAATTTTCTAGGGTGAGATTTAAGCTAATTCCTCACTTAAAAATAAAAGGCCCTTTTCTCTGGCATGCATTCAAGCATCTTACAGGCATATCTTAGAAAATCTATTTTAGCATTTTCTTAAAAAGGCAATTTTAATGCTTAGATATTGAAATAGTAATAATAATCCAAACAGTTACTGGACACTTATTATATAAAATAGCTTGTGACCTCACGTCATGCTAAATGTCCTCTATGCTTTATAGATATTATCTCACTTTATGATAGGAACACACCCTCCCCCTTGGAAGATGCTGAATATCAGGTGATTAAGTAACTGCTCAGGTCACACGGTGAGAAAATGATAGATCCAGATCTTTAACCCTGGTCACTGTAACTCCAAAATCTACAATCCTAACTACTTCAGAATTGGTCAATGGATAATTCTATATGGTCATTGGTATTTTCTGGCCTTTAAGAATAAATACTTCAGTAAGGCAAAAAATAGAGTAGGGCTGGTAGACACTATGTGTAAGTAAATTATATTAAGGCCTTTGTTCTCTGTTAAAAGAAACTTCTAATAAAAAGTATTTATGAGCAATAACTTGGAGAATAATTAAGAATTATCAGCACCCCTAACATCACACAACAAAAACTAGAAATGACTTCTCCATCCCCAGCCAAGATAAATAAGGAAGAAATGAAATTTTTATACCAGAGATAGTTATGCAACCGTGATTCAGGAAAGATCTGAATGAGATACAAAAGGCCCTAGGCAATTATATTTCTAATTAAAATTGAAAATACAATAAAAAACCCTTGGGTCACTGAAATGTACCCTTCTAAATAAAAATAAAGTATAAATATAAAGAATCTCTAAAGGATAGTAAATATTTCTGTGGACTAGAGATTATATTTAATATTCTCATAAGTTGGAGTTTTTTTCATAAAACACAAAAAGCAAAACAGCAGTACACACTCCTTTTTCTGCTTTTCAGAGATTAATGTAGAACTGTTTAATCAACTGCAATTTAACATGCTCAGGTTTTTGCATTTCTTTTTTAATTGCTCAATGTTTGGCGCATTTTCTTCTGAAAAATGAAATCTCATGCAGTTAATTGTGAAGAAAGCTACAGATAGGCTAGGGCCAGTTTATCTTAACAAAAGTAACAGTTCATAATCAATTGTATATTCTACGTGATTTGTCCTAAATCTAGCAATCCATTTACTTTCTGTTGAAAGAAAGAGCAACACATTTGATCACATCAAATTAAGCAGGTTCTGCACAGCAAAGGAAATCACCATCAGAATGAAGAGATAACCTACAGAAGAAAAAAAAAACCTTTGCCAGCTACTCCTCAGACAAAGCATATATAAAACTCAAAAAAATTAGATCCCCAAAAGTTAAAGATCCAACTTTAAAAACTGAGCATCTGAAATGAATAGACATTTCTCAGATGAAGAAATATAAATGCCCAATAAATTCATGAAAAATGTTCAACATCTCTGACCATTCAAAAGATGCAAATTAATGCTAAGATTCTATTCCACTGCAGAAAGAGTAGCTACCATCAAGAAATCAACCAATAACACACGCTGGCGAGGATGTGGGGAGAAAGGAACACTTCTTAATTGTTGGTGAGACCATAAACTAATACAACCAACTATGGAAATCAATATGGAGATTGCTCAAAAAACTAAAAATAGAAATTCCATTTGACCCAGCTCTTCCTCTTCTTGGTATCTCTCCAAAGGCATTTAAGACATCATACTACAATGATATATGTATATATGTTATAGCAGCATAATTCATAATTGCTAAACCTTGGAAAGCTTATATGTCCATCAAAAGATGAATAAAGAAAATGTGCTATTTATACATAATGGAGTACTACTCTGCCATAAAAAGGATAAACTTGAATCATCTGTAGCTAAATGGATGCTCCTTGAGACCATAAATAAAAGATAGGTAACAGGAAAAAAAGAAAAAAATCATTGTAATCCATATCTAAAAGTATACCTTGACTATGTACAATTATGTTACATATTTTATATGTTTTGGCCTATTGTCTGATTTTTAATCTGTATACATAATAATTTTATAAGGTCTTATAAGATAAATAAGTGAATCTGACACTGGAAAAATAAAATGGGGAGTGGAGGGAAGGGGAAAACAAACAAAAAAAGCAAATTGAAATGTGTTACGTACATGTATGAAATTCTCTACAGAGAATATGATCATTATGTACTAGAAATATGAACACAGAGATAGGGGTTAAAAAGACTGAGGGAGTGAGGGAGGAGAAGAAAGAGGGAAGGAGGAGATTGCTCCCTGAAGCAGCAGGTCTCATCCTCTTCCCAAGAGACATTTCAAACATTCAGTGAAGAGATTATTAAACAGGAAACGAGACAAGACACTGTGGATATCACACTTGGTAGTGGGAAGTCTCATAGCAGCCCATGAGCGCTTTGGAGGAGGGAAAAATGAAAACCAAAGAAGTTTTATTGCTGTTTGTTGTTGTTGTTCTTGTTGTTGTTGTTTTTCTAATGGACAAAGCATCATATGAAGATCCCATTATGAAATCACTGAAGTTGTATCAAGATACCCTTTTTACTCAATGAGAGCACTTAGAGTAGGACAAGTTTCCATGACAAATAAATTTTTAAAACATGATAAATTAAAAGGAAGAAATGAAAAATGATGCGATGTAAAGCTATCTCACTCTGCCAGATGGATCACAGCAAGTAAAATGCATTTCCTGTTATCTTCCCAATAGTTTCAACAAGTTATTTGTATGGAAGCAAGCTTGGGACTCAGCTCTTGACAATTTTATAGCCCTTGGTCAAACTTTCTAGAGTATTTGGGGCAGGCATGAGTAGGCAGCTAGATTATACACACTGAGTTTCCACTTGCAGATACACAGTATTTACTTCAGGGTAAACCAATAAACCATCTCACCAATTAATGCACAGATACTTTGCACCTCATGAAAGTTAAGCAAAGACTGTAATGTAAAAACCTCAGAAACACATGCAAGTGGAATTTCCTCTAATGGATCTTCATATAATCTCCATGAAAAAGCTGCCAATAGCCAGTAGTCTTTTAGTAAGCTGCCACTGAGAGTGTCTCTCATGAGGAGAATTTAGTTCTGTGGATTTATAGAGACCCAACTTCAAACTTCAGAAATAGTGCCAAAGTTGTACAAAAAGCTTCCTTGTCTTTCTCTTTCCTTCTTGTCTGTTAGCTTGTTATTCTATTTTCTCCATAATTAATATTCAAACTTTTAAAAACAATATTCGTTAAATGATTGTTCATTCTAGCCAAACTGAACTTCTGGTGTCCTGAATAGGAAATGCTTCCCTGCCTCTGTCTGAATTATTAGCTTGCTCAGAATGTCATCTTCCTCTCTCCCTCCCTACCCTCTCCCGTCATAGGCCCTAAGCCTCCATCTAAAGCCTGATCAAACGCTACCTCCACTGTAAATAGTGCTGGGCACAGGGATTTGTCCCTTCTCCAATTTAACTGTTTCACACTTCCTCACTACATAACCATTCTTACATGCCCATGTAACTTTTCATTTACCGGTGCTTTTCCCCTCCCAAAAAATTACTCAGCCACCGATTGACCACTACTACATGGGTGGCTACCATATTGGAAACTGAACCAATCTACAGTCAAGTCTATGTCCTTTTAATTCCTATTACAGAACCATTGTCTTTATATGTCAGCCAGGCTGAAAAACCATGGGTTCACTTTCAGTCTTCCTCTTCAATATTTCCCATATTCAGTCACCAGGGCTTATGAATTCTAGCAATGTTATATCTCTTACAACCACCCACCTTTTCCATTTCCATTGCCAAAATCCTTGTATAGGCTTTTATTTCTTTGCCTGGACTATTTCAAAAGTCTTCCATTGGCCTCTCTGACTCCCTTCCTCACTTCTAATCCAATCTAAACACCTCAGTGAGATTAATCTTCCTAAATATAGCTCTGACTCACATTACTTCTCTGTTATTCTTCATCTTCAGTAGCATCTAAAAGGCAATCAACTAAAGCATTCCTCACTCTAGCATGAACTAGGCCCAGTGTAGTGTATACTGTGGTATGCCACCAAAATCCTCCATACCAGTCTATTCATTCATTCCTCCAGATGCCAGGAATGTTGGTCCTGATAGGTCACAGTGAATTCTTCTTCAAAAATTGCTCTTGGCAATGGAAGATATTTAGCCCAAATTTTGTCTCCTCCCCAGAAGCTGCCCACATCCAGTGACTGGATGCTATGAGGATACAAAAGCCCAGTTCCTTGCTTTAACTCAGGTCAATTTCGTAGATCCATGCAAGCTTCCGAATACCACATGGAGTCAACTGAGAACTCTTCTGAAACTTCATTTTAGTTCCACTTCTTTCTGTACCATATCCTGCCCTCCTCATTCCTTCACAGTTATTTATCCCAAATAATCTTCCTACCCTAGAATCTTCATCTCAGAATTAGTATTCAGAAAATAGAATGTAATCTAACATTCTATAAAGACACTTCATGCATTATTACTCACTTGTTCACTCAAAAAAGAATCTACTATCTAAAATGCTCCAGATTGTAAAAGAGGTAATGGCCAAAAGGAATAAAGACAGTAAACAGACACTGAGTGTACAATATTATCAGTTGCTATAGATCAGATATAGGTTGAGTGTTGGAGGGTTGATCTCCAGTGTACCAGTTTTAAGAATCAGCAGAACCTGTGAGGGGTGAGGCTTAGTGCAGAGTAATTCATTCACTGGGGACATTGCCCTTGGAATAGATAAATGTAGTTCTTAGGGAATCCCAGTTAGTTCATGCTAGAATGGGTTATTTTAAAAAGAAAGAAAAAAGCAAGACTGGCCCCTCCTGATCCCTAGCTTCCACCTCCCAAGTGATCATTCCTTTTTATACTGTATTGCCATCTACCATGCTGCGATGTGTTAAAGCAGCCCTCACCAGAGGCCTGGCCAATGGAGACACCCAAGCTTGGATTTCCAGCTTCTAAAAATGTAAGCTAAATAAACTTTTCTTTAAAAGTACCTAGCTTCAAGTGTTTCATTGCAGCAACAAAAAGTGGATCAAAACAGCAATGATTTCACAACTGAGATTCAGAGGAAGAATGTATCAGTTAAAGTTCTCTAGAATGCTGTATACAACTGTATATACAAGCAGGGCTTGCAGTGGCCACTTGCAGAAGTCAGGCATGAAAGAAAAGGGATGTCCAGCTAGCTGCAGTGGTGCGCACTTGTAATCCCAGCACTTGGGAGGCTGAGACAAGAGGATCACATGAATTCAATGCAGGCCTAGGATACATAAGCAAGTTCAAGGGCGGCCTGCACTACATAGAAAGATCCTGTTTCAAAAAGCAAGGAGGGGTCTGTCTGCATGCTAGAGAGTCACACAATGCATTCAAAGGTGCAAGACCTGGAGCATACTGCAGAGTCCCTGTTGGAGTCAGTGTCAGAGAGCCAAATGGTCTACATTGGAAAGCTGAAGCATTTGAGCTAGAAGGCTGAAGAGTTTATGCTGCAAGGCTGAAGGATCTGTGCTGAAAGCCTGGAGATAGATGTCTAAAGGCAATGGTGAAGGCTGGAGTTCCTCCAAAGGAGTGGACATGAGACTCCGTTTTCTTTCCTATTTTATCCCATCCAGGCTGCAAGCCTACTGGTTGGTACCACACACACCTGGAGTGGAGCTTCCCTCTTCAGTAGATCTATCCTTCAGTCGCACCCAGAACTATGCTAAACCAATCAATTGGACATTTCTTACTCAAGCTGACACAACAGTTAACTATTACAAAGAACAAGGGAGAAGAGTGTGCTAGATAGGATGCAGTATGTATAGCCCTAGAGATGAAAATTAACCTGATGAGTCACTGAACTCAGCATGCACTACACGGGCCAAAACTAAGGTAGTTAAGAGGTGGTAGCAAAAAAAGAGGCAAGAAAAAAAAAGAGGCAAGAGAAGATGGTAGGGTCAGAAGTAGACCTTGTGAAGGAATTAGATACCTCTCTTAGGGGAAAGGGAAAATATCACAAGACTTTAAGGAAAGAAAACACATAATGGTAATATTTGTGCTTGAGAAAGATTTTTCTGGCTACTATATGGAGAAAGAATTATCTGGAGAAAAGTTTTAAAACAGATGGCTACTGCAATTATCCAAGCGAAAGATGAGGGTTAGCTGACCCAAGGAGATGTTAAGATCTGGACACATTTAGAAGAAACTGAGAAAATATAAATGATATGGTTTATTATTAAAAGGTGATGAACTAGATGGGCATTATTTACTGAGATAGGAAACTGAGGAGAATATCGATTTAGGGCAAAAAAATGACTTCAGTATGCAATAAGCAGAATTTAAGATATTTAAGAAAGAGTTAGATACTTGATTGTGAACTGTAGATAGTTATATAGCTCTAAACACAAGCTTGGTTGGAGACACAGGCATGGATTCATCACCAAATGTATAGCAACAGAAACCTGGAGGTGAAAATAAAAAGTCATCTGATAAGCAAGAGGAAACTCAAAAAAATGTGGGATCACAAAAGCCAAGAGAAGACATCAAGATAAAACACGCAGTCAACTGAAGAACAGTGAAACAGATTAGAAGATGCAGAAACAATTCCAAATATATTCAACCACCTTATCTATGACAAAGGAGCCAAACATCTTCACTGAAAGAAAGAGAGCCTCTTGGGCTGGGGATTTAGCTCAGCGTCATAAGCGCTCTGCCTTACAAGCACGCGGTCATAAGTTCGATCCCTGGTACCAATTAAAAAAGAGAGAGAGAGAGCCTCTTTATTAATAAATAGTGCTGGGAAAACTGACTTTTCACATGCTGAAGATTACAACTAGACCCATATTTTCACCATACACTATACTAAAATTGAAATGGATCAAAGATCTAAATATTAAAACAGAAACACTAATTGTGCTGAAAGGTAGAATAGATAGAACTGTTCAAGACATTGGTGTAGGCAAAGACTTTATGAACAAAACTATCACAAAGGAACTATCACAAAGAATCAACAACTGGAATCTCATCTTATTAAAAAAAACTTTTGCACAGCCAAAGAAACTACCAACAGAGTAAAGAGACAACCCATAATGTGGGAAAAAAAGTTTGACAGCTGTTCCTAAGACATGAGACTAATACCTAGAATATATAAATAACTCAAAAAAACTCAGACCCCTCAAATTTAAAGGTCCAATCCAAAAATTGTCATCTGAGATTAATAGACACTTCTCAGATGAAGTAGGAACAGCAAAAATATACATGAAAAAATGTTTGACATCACTGGTAATTTGAGAGATGCAAATTAAAACACTGAGATTCTATCTCATGCCAGAAAGAATGACAATTATCAAGAAATCAACCAATAACAAATCCTGGCAGGGCTGTGAGAAATGCTTTTCTACAGTTGGTGGAAATGTAGACTTGTGCAACTACTGTGAAAACCAGTGTGGAGATTCCTCAAAATCTAAAGTTAGAGGTTCCACTTGACTCAACTATTTCCCTTCTTGGTATCTTCCTGAAAGAATTAAAAGCATCATACCATTACTATATACACACCCATGTTTATAGCAGCATAGTTTGTAATAGCCATTTTGGAAACAGCTCAAATCCCCATCAACCAATGAATGGATAAAGAAAATGTGGGGTTTTCCCTCTATTACAGAAAGGATAGAAATACATGTAGAGACTCATGCATGCATAACTGTTTAGAGTTTCACTGTTTGAATATCTACTTTGTATGCTTTAATTTTGTAACTTCAACAAGTTTCTAAGAGGACAATATGTAATTTATCAACTACTGATTTCTTACCGTTTATCTTTTTCTTTTGAAATTCTGTATGATTTCTACCCTTTACATGTTTTTTTTTCTCTTTAAATAAAAAAAAATTTTTTAAAGACAATGTGGAGTTTTATACAATGGAGCACTACTCTTCCATAAAAAAGGATAAACTTGAGACATTTCTAGCTAAATGGATACACCTGAAACCATACTGTTAAGTGAAACAAATCAGACACACTTGTAAATACCACATTGTTTCTCTGATATGAGAAACCTAAAATGTAAATAAGGACCAAAATGTATGATACATATTGTAAAATAGTAAGAAAATGTATAAATGGAAACAAAAACTAGGGGGAAAGGAATGGAGGAACTGAAAAAAAAAAGACTAAAAGGGAAAAAATGGAAACAAAGCTTTTGTAAATAAGGAAGGGAAGAGAAGTTGAAGGGAAGGGAAGAGAATGGGAAAACATAAGAAGCAAGATATATCATGTACAGGTACAAATTCCCTATGATGAATGGTATCTTTATGTATTTCTAAAATGTGCCAATAAAAAAGATCAATTAACCACACACACACACAAAAAAAACCCACCAAGTGGTCAATAGTAGCAAATACTGTTCAGGCCAAAAAAACAAAGGTCAAAAAAAAAAAATTCACTGATTAGAAACACCCCTGTGACTTTGTTGAAAATATTTCCCTGGTTTCAAATGTTCTTTGCCACAACCAGAGATCTCCAACCTTCATGAATTCAAATTACCTCACCTTTGCATGGTGATTTGCTGAACATCATCAGCTATTACTTCATTCACTGACTGTAAGATTCTGAGGGTTAAAATCTTCTATGCATGTTGGCATCTCCTCAGTTCATGGAAATGTGGGTGCCTTAGGTTCAGAAAAGAGACCAAATTTATGATGAAAGCTTCAGGAAGCAGCAGAATCTAAAGAAGGGAAGAGCTATGCTACAGGGCGGAACTACTGCTTGTTCCTGTCAGCCAGAGGCCTTGAGCAGGACAATCCTAGGTAGGATATTCTTCCTCCTCATATGCAAATTTAGTGAACGAAATGTCAGTGGCAAGGCCATCCTGGCTTATCATTATGACATTAATTTGTGCACCAGTTTAGTGTTACATGTCATTCAAAATGCTCCCCACTTCCACAGTATTACCCCAAAACAGAGGCCTCACCGCCCCTCCCCCCATTACCCCAGACATGGAGGGAATAAATAGCCAGTGATAAGCAGACATTTGTCTTCTGGTTATTCTTTCCTGGAGTGTAAACAGCTAAACAGGAAAACCTATTTGAATAACTGCAACTGCCAACTTCACTTACACTCTTATATTTAACGAGCCCATTTTGTTTTATGGATACTTCAAAAAAGCTGACAGAGAGGAGGCAGCTACCAAGAAAACATGAAGCAACTTGCTGAGCCCTCCATGTGAGGTCGAGGGTTTGCTTCCTCGCAGCCCAGCAGACCAATGTTTTTATGATTCTTTTTTTCAAACACAGATCAAAACCTAACCTAGAAGAAAATGCTTGCTGTCTTCCAAAGTGTCAACAAGAAAGAGTATTTCAAGGCAGCTTGAGGGAGATGCAATCACTAATACTAACAATTCAAGCGTAGTAATGTGGTACGTTTTTTGGAAACATTCGGTCCAGGGCTCCACTCTTACTGCTTTCCCCCACTCTTGCCTAAGCAACGCCCCCGCTAAGTCCCCAAGAGGCCTGGCATTTAGAGCATTGGCAAATGTTTATTCAATGCCCAGCAGAGCACTTTTGGATATGGCAGTGTCTTGATGGAGGTGACGGAGGTGAAGCTCAACAGTGATAACAAATACAAGCATTTAGGGCTTTACAAATGGAGGGAGGGCAGGGCAGAGAAAATAAATGTGAACAAGGGTAGAAGTTCCCAGCAGCCCGAATGGAGAATACATTGCCTCAAGAAACTCCCAGTCAGTAAAAAGTTAGTAAACACCTATTAACATTTAGCCCTGCAGGAGTACAGATGCCTCCTCGATATTTGTCACCTCATTTTGTCATTTCAGCACTGCTTACATACTAACACTGCAAAAAATGTTGCACACCTCGCTTCTGAATACATCCACCCTCATTCTGTGGTTTCCACCAATGACACTGAGTGGGTAAAACTCATGATCATCTTCTTGCTGACCCTCCTGTAAGGGTCCCAAGGCATAAGTCATGATAAAAGCGGAGCCAGCTGTGTGAAGGTGCTTCATACAGAGGAAGGAGTCTATAAATCCAAAGCTCAGGAAGAAAATCAGAGATTAAATCCAATATTATTTTGTATGATTTTTAAAAGAAATTTTAAACAAGCAGACAGAAATGTTTTAAAAACATATTATTTATGTTTACCTTCTCAGAATTAGTTTGATTCTCTGCTCTTTAATACCTGCAATATTAGAACCCTGTCATAGTATAATAACATGCTACATTCTATAATCTTAGTGAACCTAAACAAATACAGAATTCACAGCTGTCTTACAGGACTTCAGAAAAAAACAACTATACAAAAGTTAAACTATTTGTACAGAAAAGACTATCGCCAAACACCAACTAAAATGGAGGAGAAAGTTATTTGTATTAAGCCAGAAAATTCTCTCCTAATTTTTAGACATATTATGGCATCTAATCCTAACAACAGTCCTATGGAATAAGACTATTATTATCTTCATTTTAGTCAGGAATGAGCAAACTAGTTCTGGAAAAGGTTAATTTTCCTATTGTCCTAAAAGCCTGCTAATAAATGAAAAAGCAGGATTTGAATCTAAGTGATCAGCTCCAGAGACTTCTTCTTCACAATTAGGCTTAACATACACAAATAAACAAGACTGATTTCTAAACAGATTTCACTGAGCTTAAAAAGAAGTTTCACTCTATATACAAAACCTGAGATTTTCTTGTTTTAAAACATGGTTGACCCACACCATTGCCCCCCAAAAAAGAAATGACTGCTGGCCTAAAACAGTAAATAAGTCAATATTTCAATCAATATTTCAATTTCTTTTTTTTTTTTTTTTTTTTTTTTTTTTGAGACAGGGTCTTGCTATGCCGTTCAGGAGTTCAGCTGGCCTTGAGCTAGCTCACTTTGTAGCCTAGGCTGGTCACAAACTCACAATGACCCTCCTCCCCTCAGCCTCCCGAGTACTGAGTACTGGGAAAATATTTCAGTTTTCAAGTTGCCTTTTCTACTAATGTTTCACTAACTAATCTTTATAACAAATTAGCATGATTACTTCCAGCTTAATATTTTTAAGGAACTTGGATTTTTCTCTTGGAAATTGCTTTTTTAAAAAACTAAAAATCTGCATGTGGAAACACTTTGTTGTCTTGCTAGTATAAAAACCTGAGAAGAATAAATGAGATGCAAAAGTTACAATAGATAGAGTGAAAGGAAAGAAACTGCTCAAAGGGGAATTTTATTGTTTTATCAACCTCACAAGCCTGTATCTGGTGGCCTGAGCAACTACTTTGAGGATAACAATATGTAGTATAACAACCATTGTTAAATTGCTATCTTGTTTTGAAATCCTATATTGTCATTGTTTTGTTGTTGTCATCATTTTGCTTTTGTTGTTGTTTTTTGTTTGTTTGCTTCTTGATTTTTGTGTTTTTCTCTTTAAAGTAAAAAAATGGTCAAAAAAAACCCTAAAAGTCTCTAGCATCTCTATCTTTTGGTTATCATTCATAACTTATTTCTAATAATTTATTTGTGGAAAATATGGTTGGTTTGACTTAAATTATGCAAATTGGACATGGGTCATTTATGTTATCTACCGAGGTAAAATACAATTTAATGTTTGTGGTGTTTGGTGCTTCACTGACCTTGCAGGTCTAGGGCCAATGGTCCAATCATCTATTCAGAGGACAGCAGCACACAGTATGGAATCTAGGGGGCAGCTCCTTCTGAAGGTGATGGCCTTTGTTAATTCCCTATTATCGTGTTTTGAAGGCTTGTATGATTTTCATTATTTTGTTGGGTTGGGTTTTATTCTTTTTTGTTTTGTTTGATTTTGTTATATCCAATGACATGGGCAGCTATTTCAAAGATAGCAGGATATATTATGGTAAGCATTTTGGATTTACTATAGGCTTGTTTTGAAGCTCTTTATTACATTCACTGTTTTGTGTTTATTGGTTCTATTCTGTTCTGTTTTGTTTGATTTTTATTATGTCTGAAGATATCTGTAGCTATTTTGAAGACAGTAAGAGGTGTTATGGTTTCAGTTTCTTATACTACATACTCACTGAAGGGATTGCTGGATCATATGATAAGCATATTTTAAATTTTTTATTGAACCCCCACATTTATTCATAATAGTTGCTGGAATTTACATTCCCACCACCAGTATACAGGATTTCATTTTTTCCATATTCTTCCCAACACTTGGTATCTTTTTTGTTTTTGATAATGGCCTAACAGATGTGAGGTGAGAGATCATGGTTTTGATTAGCTTTCATCCAATGATTAGCAATACTGAGCATCTTTTCATATACCTGTTGGTCATTTGTATTTCTTCTTAAGAGGAATGTCTGCTCTGTTTCTTTGCAGTTTTAGATTATTTGTTTTCTTACTATTGAGTTTAAAAATTTTTTATTTTAACCTCTTATATGCTATGTAGTTTGAAAACATTTTCTCCCATTCTGTATATTGCTTTTTACTCTGTTGACTGTTTCCTTTGCTGTGAAGAAGGTATTTTGGTTTTTTTGTTTTGGGTTTTTTTTCTGTTTTTTATATAGTCATACTTGTCTGATTTTGCTTTTGGTGTCATATTAAAAAGAATCAGTGCCTAGACACTATCAAGAAGATTTTCTCTATGTTTTCTTCCAGTAATTTTATGATACAAGCCTTTTTACATTTCAGACTATAAACCATTTTGAGATTGCTTTACCATATGGTTTAAAATAAGAGTTTATATTCTTGTTTTATATGCCAAAACTATAATTATTTATATACTGTAGCTTTGTAATATATTTTGAATTCAGAGAGTGTGAGTCTTCCCACTTTAATCTTCTTATTCAAGATTAACATTGGGGGATTTTGGTGGTTTCATATGAATTTTAGTATTTTTTTTCTATTTCTGTATATAGTATGTTAATGGAAGAGTCATATGGATTGCATTAAACCTGTAGATCACCTAGAGTAACATTTTAGTAATATTAATTCTTCCAATCCAAGCCAGGCCTGGTGGCTCACGCCTGTAATCCCAGCACTCGGGAGACAGAGGCAGGAGGATCGTTGTGAGTTTGAGATGAGCCTGGGCTACAAAGTGAGCTCAAGGCCAGCCTGAACTGTATAGCGAGACTCTGTCTCAAAAAGACAAAAAAAAAAAAAAAATTCTTCCAATCCATTGACATAGAATATCTTTCCATTTATCTGTATTTTTATTTAATTTTCTTCATCAATGTTTTTAAAATTTTAGTGTACATGTCTTTCACCTTTTTGGGTTAGTTTATTTCTATACTTTTATTTTATTGCTATAGCAAATGGAATTTTTTTTCTTAATTTTCGTAACAATTTACTATTTGTGTATAAAGGTGAGACCAATTTTTTGCACATTAATTGAAATCATTTATTAACTCAAACAGGGTTTTTGCTGAGTTTTAGGGGTTTCTACATATGTGATCATATCATCTGTAAAATAATTTATTTCTTATTCCAATTTCTATTTTCAATGCCTTTTATTTGTTTTCCTTGTCTTATTTTTCTGACTTGACTTTCTAGTACTGCAGTGAGTAGATAAGGCAAGAGTGTATCATTTTCATGGAAAAAAATATACTAAAGTGGGCTGGGGATTTAGCTCAATGGCATAAGCACCTGACTGGCAAGCGTGAGGTTGCAAGTTTGATCCCTGGTACAAAAAAAAAAATGTAAATGAGAAATATACTAAAGTAAACAGAGTATGCAGTAATGTTAACTATAATTCTTTGCCCAAGTTTCTACTTGAATATTTATAATATTTCTCTTTTTTTCATTTTAATTTTTGTCTTCTGGTATTATTTTCACCAAGATCAATTATTTTGGGGTTAAATTTATAATAAAAATTTTATCCATTTTTGCGGTTATCATATAAATATTTTACTAATTTTACCTTTCACCATGTTGTTTTCTTCTTGTGCATATTTTTTGCCTACCAAGTAAAAATTTGCCTTTTAAATTTTTTCAAGAATATTTCACTTTTCTGTTAAGTTTAGTAAATAGCACATTTTGTCTTATAGAGTTTTAATTACTGTTCTTGATCATTCTTATTCCTTCTATCCTTCCTTTCTTTCTTTTTTCTTTTTTAGGCAGTGGTGACTGAACCCAGGGTCTTTGCAGCTGAGAGTCAGCAGTCCCTTGTGTTGTTGTTTTCTGTTTAATTATTATTTAGAGATGGGGGTCTTGCTAATCACCAAATTGCCCAGATTGGGTTCAAACTTGCAGCCTCTGCCTCCAAGTGCTGGGGTTACAGACATGTCAAGCACACCTGGCTTGTCGTTACTGTTTCTTCTGAGTACCTGTAATATTCATTATGATTTTAACCAGAAATAATTACTAGCTCATGAAAACATTGTGATTTTTTTTCTCAGAAAATCCAAGACTGACTTATTAGGAGTAGGCAGTTGTATTATTTGAATACTTCTAATCATTTTGTATTATTTGAATACTTCTAATCATTTTGCGTTCTATGAACTAACTGTTCAACATCACTATCTGAATTATTTTAGTCAGGTTCATTAACCTGTCTGTTAATCAGTTTTCTCATCTGTAAAATTAGGACTATAATTTGCACACCTTAATATAAAGCACCTAGAATAGAGCCCAGCACCTATCACTTAGTAGGTATTGTCATAAATTTTATTATTGTTACTAGCAGCAAAGAATATGCTGCTATTTCAGCAGATGAAGCCATTACAATGTTCTCAATGAAAATATAATTGAGCCAAAATGGTATGATGAAAACAAGAATATCAAAAGATGTTTGAAATACCCTGTTTGGAATGGGAAAACACCTCCTTGGTAGAGTCCTTATCTAGCATGTGTGAGGCCCTGGGTTCAATTCCCAGTACCCAGTACACACACACACACACACACACACACACACACACACTGTTTCATTTACATGGAATACTTTAGTTGCAAATTCCTCTGTGTAAAAATACAACCTGGCAGTCTGGGAACCAGCACCATGTCCAGATTGCCACCAGACTGGGAACAGCCAGACCCAAGCCTCTCTCCATGAGTCAGTGTCATGTACAAGCTGTGGGGAGAGAAAACAAGGCCACACCAGCAAGCAAGCCCAGTCTGGGAACCAGCGCCATAAGCAGGCCGCTGCAGGACTGGAACAGCCAGACCCCAGCATCTTCCGGCACACAGCCTGGCAAACAAGAAGTTCCAATCCCCACTCCCACCCTGTAAGCGAGCGGCCTATCAGGAGAAACACAGGCTGTGATGATAGCCATGGAGGTGAAGTACAATTGGATGCCTGTGGTGCTTTGGTGTTTCACTAACACTGCAGGTCTAGGGCCAGTGGTCTGATCATAGGTTCAGAGGATGAAGGTACACAGTGTGGCATCTAGGAGGGATCTCCTGAGGGTTGCAGCCATGGTTGACTCCCTATGGTCTTGTTTTGAAGTCGTATATTGTTTCCATTGTTTTTCTGGGTTGGGTTTTATTCTCTTTTGTTTTGTTTGTTTATGTCAAATCTGACAGTAGGAGCAGCTATTTCAAAGACAGCAAGATATATTATGGTAGCAATTTTGGCTTTACTATTGGCTTGTTTTAAAGTCTTTTATTGCATTCATTGTTTTGTTTTTATTGTTTCTATTCTGTATGGTTTGTTTTTTACTATGTCCAAAGTTACCTGCCACTATTTTGAAGACATCAAAAGGCATTATGGTAACTATGGTTGATTTTGTAAGGTTTTGAAGTCCTGTATCTCTTACACTGGTTTGTTTTGATTGGTTTTATTCTGTTTTATCCTCTTTAAAGTTAAAAAAAAAAAGCCCTCATTATTACAGTCTCTTTCATAATTTAACAACCATTTCACAGTTTTAGGAATAATTCTATACTAAATTCATAAGGTAAAACTACTATACAGCACTATGTAATTCACAGCAAAGATGTCTATGTCCTCCTGCTATCTTCCTACAGTGCTAGTTTATGGTTCCTTAAAATGACAATATTAATATTTCTTACTTAGAAATCTGTCCTTTTCATTGTGTTTTCACATTTGCTTCCACTAAGTCTCACAATACGCATGAAAGTTGATTAGCACATATGATAACTAGCCTCTGAAGAGAATGAAGGGTTTGTTCAAGGTACACCACCACCTAAGAGATGAGCCAGAAATGAAAATCAACTCTAAAATTATTGCTAGCTTTAAGGGTTTGAGGTCCTCTAGTAATTAGCATGTTGTGTACTAAAGAAAAGTAAAATATTTTTGACATGTATATCTGATCACCTCTCCCTTCCTACCAGCAGCCCCTCAGCTATTTCAATGACTTTCCATTGCCTTTAGAAATAAAGACCAAAACTGCGCCCAAGAGAGCTTCGTACCACCCCTGTTGCCAATCTTCATCTTGCTTCTGCCATTGATACATCCTACACTCTTCCTTCTGTACTCACCCTTTCTCTCCATCCTTCTTCTCACAGAGATTTGACCCTTTGCCCTAGAGTCTAGAGAACTGCTTGTCCACCCCCAACTTCTCTTTCTTCTGTCTCCTTTCAACTCATGACTGCATCAAGCCCACCTATTATATGTTCTCAGAGTACTATGCACTTTCTTTTTGGACCCTTATTACTAATGCAATTTTAATTGTATTCATACATTTATGTGATAATTGTCTTTCTTCCCCACTAAATTATGTTACTTCATGAAGGTGAGAACTTCCTATCTGGCTTCGCTCAGTTATTCACTAATGTTTAATAATATGCTTGGAACAGAGCAGGTACATTATGAAACAAACAAAAAATAAACAAATGGTTTTAATAGAGTACACTTGAATTTATGCTTATCACTTGTGACATAGAATTTTGCAGCCTCTCTTTTCAATGACTTCAACTTGAGCATAGAACTTTAGGGGCAGTGACTTTTTCACCCTGAATAAAGTCCTAACTACATTAATCCCAGGCAGGGCATCTATCATTTACCTCTAGGTCCCCTGAGAATGTTTACAGTTATTGTACTGGCAAGAAAAGACAAGATATGCCAAAGAAAGTCCTTGTTAGTTACATTTGGAGTTAGTCTTTCCAAGTTACTCTTTCTTCAGATAGTTAATCTCTTCTCAGATAATATAAGAATGTGTGACTACCTGATAATAATGATCTTCTGGCCTCTCGAAAAAGAGCAAAGACATTTTATGACTTGGGAATTTTCTTCTCCGTTTGCTTTTCAGCTCAATGTAATTTATTAAGTTCAACAATAATATTTGAGTTGGGGAATCTAAATGCACAAAAGGAGATTTACCTGATGCCCCAATCCCAGGAATATCTTTTTATGGAATCATAACATCCTCATGGTAGAGTGGCCCTAGCAGAGGTTTTAACTAACTCATCCTCTTTCACACTGGACTCTGAATCATTCCATGTCTCTCACTGGCATTACCTTGCACTAGTGCAATCGGTTCCACACACTTTAAGGGAACTTGGGGAAAAAATTCATAAAAGTCTTGTGATAAAAGAGAAAAGGAAATTGAGACTTTCCCAAAAGATCTAGGGAAATAGGAAGAGACAGTGGGGTGGGGGAGGATATTAAGAAACAAGAGTTGGGAAATTGGTAATGGGAGAAAGAACAACTAGGGCAAATAATGAAATGGAAGAGAAATTTCCAAAACCATGTACAAATTGAGATATCCCAGAAGATGAGTCAGAATAAACTTGCTTTAAAAATACAAGCAAATAAAATAGAGAATATGAGATTACTTCACTATTTTTTGTTGTTTTGTCTTATAAATTTACCTTTATAAAGCAAAGCAATAATTTGAGTTGTTATAATGTACAGATTTGCAGGAAAATTTTTTGGGGTAAAATATGACTGTCCAAGAAAATATGTGAATCAGATTAAAAGAGTCAAAATGCAAAATAAAGCATACCTTATATTGTTTTTAAAAAAGTCATATTGAACTAGTAAGGTGATCCCTTCCAAAATGTTTCATTTTCCTTCTATTTACTGCTCACCCACACACCCTGATATTACTGGTACCTAACTCAAATATTTTGTAAAAGTCAGAAATAAAAAATGTATAAGCACAGGAGGTTCTTGATACTGGCAAGTCTTGATTTCATATATATTCCTTGGCCTGATTCAATAGCATGCTTTATGAAATTATTTTGTTCAAATTCAGCAATAGGGAAAGTATTACCATCTAAATTTACGTGTTCTGATGTACTATCTATAAAGAGCAAAATTTGTCCAACAAATTACTCCAGAATTGTCACAGAAGATGCTACTACAACATACATGTATAAACTTTTCTTGTCTACAAATCTGCAACCAGACAGTGACTGAAGCATCAGAAGATGCATAAAATCTAGCTCGATGCATTTGTGACAAGCAGTAATGTAAGAGCCCGTGAAAGGATATAGCATTGCCTTGGGCATGATGTCTGAGCAGGGAAACTGCATCTGAGGCTGAGAACTTGCATGCAATAAAAACCACTCTGTACCTCAGGAAGATCTGATGCTGACTGACAATGAATAAAGCAAAGAAGAGTTTGCCATCTCCCCTAAAATAATAACTTTTGAAATGGACAAGTTGCATATCATATAGAGAAATCTTAGCTGGAAAAAAAAACTCAAAAAGGAGACATGATAGCTCCCCTTCTGCCAGAGGCTTTTCCAGGGAAGGACTCCCAGAGCAGTCTTCAAGTCTGTTGACTTGTTTTTTCAAGCTATTAATGTAATTCGCAGCTACATTTGTTTGTTTTGTTGTTGTGACATGGTCTCCATAGATGTGCATTGAAATTGTGCCCAACTGCACTGAAGCCAAGAACCATGCAATCTGGAGGTTGTGCAAGCAAGATTACAAGGCTCCAAGGTATCCAGAGTCTGTGTTGCTCATCTCTTCTGCTTACCTCGAATCTCTGCTTGTCCACTCTGGGTAAATGAATGCTGCTCTGGGACCATATCCAAATGCTGAAGGAAAATGGTCACGTCTTCAAAGAAGGAACAGAACTTTACTTTCAGATCAGGGCTTTATTTACATGTTCAAAGAATTATCTTTGAAAACTAGATCCAGTTTGGTGTTGGTTTGCTTGTTTGTCTGTTTGTTTTTACTTGCTCCCACAGTCTTCCTTTCTGCACACAGCCCAACTTGCTCATCTTTATTCCTCTCCAGGATCCATTTCCCTCATGTCTTCTTTATCTTTTATCCCTCTCAAGAAATATATTCTCAAGAAATAACTCCATCAGCTCATTTGCACCAGACTTAGCAAATATAAACACAGGCCATCTAGTCAGATTTGAACTTCAGATAAACAACAAATAATTTTGAGACTATACTAAAACTATATTTATACTATAATTTGTTATTATTTATTTGAAACTCAAATTTAACTGGTTGTCCTGTACTATATGTGGCATCCCTAAATGATTCATGATGTTTTACTTCTCCGAAGGTTACTTTCTGAGTTTTAACTTAGGGTCCAATTCCCCATACTCTTAAGATATTTTAGCGCTGCACAGGGAGAAAACCATGTCAGGTAGGCAAACACTTCTTATTCCTATGCTTAATGGGTGACATCTTAAGTTTGAAGATCTCCAACCCAGCAACAAAATACATAGTTTGATTCTTATTTATTTGGAATTAAACCTACCAATCTATAATGTTTAGTTCAAACTGAGCAATACAATCATTAATATTAATCAATTCACATTAATGTGGTGCTATTCTTCCAGATAGAGGAAATAATATTCAAAGATACAAATTATTTTCCCAAAATATCAATTCCCATCATGTCCTCAGAGACACAGGTGATGACAGCTGACTATCCCCAGCCTCAACTCACATCTCACCAAGAAGGACTTTTGACATGGCATGTCCAATAACAGCACCAACTATGAAACATATGCCCTTTAAGTCTGTAGAACAGTTATAGTTAGGGACAGGGACAGGAACAGAGATGAAATATGTGAAGAGTGGGAGCAAAAGAGAAAATAGAGGCTGGGGATTTAGCTCAGTGGCATAAGTGCCTGCCTGGCAAACGCACAGTCATGAGTTCAATCCCCGGTACAGAGAGAGAGAGAGAGAGAGAGAGAGAGAGAGAGAGAGAGAGAGAGAGAGAGAAGATAGAGAAAACAATGAAGCAAATGAAAAACATGAAAAAGTAAATAGAGAGTGAAGAGAACACCTGGACCCAGAGCAGGTAGTCATCTACCAGCGGGGAGTTGAAGATCTCTGATCTCTGATGATCTCTGAGATAACCCTGGAGAAGATACTAGAAAGGAGCTAGTTTGAAATCCATCCCAAGCCAGGGACTTAACTCAGCGGTGTAAGCACCAGATTGGCAAGCACTAGTTTATGAGTTCACTCCCCAGTACAAACGAGAGAGAGAGAGAGAGAGAGAGAGAGAGAGAGAGAGAGAGAGAGAGAGAGAGAGAGAGAAAATCCATCCCAACTTCCTGGAGTGACTATTTTTGGTTACAGAAGCTACTTTTCTTCCCCAGACTCCCTTGCAGTCTGAGTATGGTTCAGGCTACATCGTCAAATACATTTTTGGAACTTGAATTCAGAATGAAGGGAAGCAAGGAAATAATCTGAATATGAAGGATCTTTTGCTGACGCAAATGGAAAATTATCTCCCCTGTTTAGAAGTAGCTTTCCACCCCGCCCACCGTCTCTCTATGGACAGGTAGTGTCCACACCAAGGCAGGAGAAACCGGTCCCTCAAAGTGTGAGTTATGGTGTTACTTCAAGATTTGTTCTTGAAAGCCCCAACCCAGATTCTCCTTCTTCAGCACAGATAGCAGATCTGCAGACCTGTTTAAGTACCTTGTCATTAGTGCATTTCATATTTAGCCGCCTGGAGTTGGTCTGTTCTCTGTGATAGAACACTAACAGGTATAAGCTACTACTCCCGAAATAGCCATTTTACCAGCCTGTGGTTCTGAGTCAGGCATAATGTCCTTTGTCCAGGGAATACTTGACAATGTCGAGACATTTTCAGTTGTCACAGCAAGGTAACAGGGGAGGTGGATATAGTGCTACTGGAATCTAGTGAGCAGAGGCCAGAGAAGTTGTTAAATGCACTACAATGCATACCATAGCACAGCTGCCCAAACAAAGAACTATTCAGCCCAAAATGTCAATAGTGCCAAGATTCAGAAACCTTTTCCTAGCAAATCACCTAGTTTGGCATTATGCCATTAAAAATAAAATCTTTGCAATATTTTGGCTTTGAAAGCATTCTCTTTTATCGCAAATTGTCCTTTTAAAAAGTGCAGTTAAGGGGGCCAGGAATTTAGCTCAGTGGCATAAGCGCCTGCCTGGCAAGTGCAAGGTCATTAGTTAGATCTCCGGTACCCAAAAAAAAAGTGGAGTTAACATCTTATTTTCAAAAAATATGATCTTAAGTAATTTTCTTTATTCTATAATTTATATGATTTTCACAATTTACTATTTGCAAAAACATGTCATGACCTAAATTTAACCATCCTTTTAATGTGATATTTTTTGCTTTTTTTAAATCTTAAATTTTGTTATTACATGTTTGAGTAAATAATGTTACATTCATTGTGAGGAGTTGGTACAGGTATGTAACACATCTTAATTATTTTTATGCCCACTTCTCTCCTCCCTCCCCCTTTCCACCCTCTCCTCCCATTTTTAATCAAAAGAGCTATTATTAAAGCTACAGTAGCCAGGCATAATGGAGCACACCTATAATCTCAGCACTCCGGAGGCTGAGGCAGGATGACCATCATGAGTTTGAGGCCAGCCTGGCCTGCAAAGTGAACTCAAGGCCATCCTGAGCTACATAGTGAGATCCTTTCCCAAAAAAAAAATAAATAAAAGCTATCTACGAACTGGTGACAACTTAGGATCAAGGACCCAGGATCGCATATAACATTGGCAAGTATCTTCCTGAGAACAGGCTGGCTTGTTTGGACATTCAGGAGGAGTACTGAAGGGCCCAGAGAGCACTATGGCCTCTGGTCCTTCTGCGCCATAAAGCTACTGGGTTACTTTTCATGGGTTTTGGTGTAAGGCCCAAGCATATCTGTCATTTCAATATTCTGTGCAACTAGGATTAAGAATGGTTAATTTATGGCAGCATAAAGGAGATGGAGAAAAGGAAAGAAATGGTTCCATTATTGGGAAAGACCAGTGACAAGTGATGGCAGAGAACCAAATTTCAGAACTTCACTCTTCTTCCCAGGACCAGGCCTCCTTAACATTACCTAGTAATTTGCTGACACTCCAGCCTTACAGCTCTTGGGAAACTTTCACAAGCCTCCTAGGGCCAAAAGAAAATCTTAACTGGAAAATTTGAGTAATATTTGATCCAGAAAAGAAGACACAGTACATGCTTTCATCTACTCCAAACTCAGCACATATTCAAGAGCAAGACGTATCCTATTAATACTCTTTCTATAATTTGTAAACACCTCATTCCCATAAAGACTATTTTTTGCCTTGCATGAGTGATCAGCATTTGCCAAATTGACTTAAATCCAATCCCTAAATGTGTTACTACCTTGAAGAGATATAAAATGTGATCAAAATGAATGTGAATGTTTAATTTTTAAAAAAATTATTACAGTAAAAGACACATTGTCATTAATTCCCTGCAGAATACTCTTCCTTGCCTCAAACACACTTATCTCAAAAAAAAAAAAAAAACACTTATCTCATCATTCTTGCTACTTTCTGAAGTAGTTCTGGACGTCCTCTTTTATGAGTCTGTTTAGAAGATGTGATCAAAAATGCAGTGAATGCTCCTGTTTTGTCCCATCCAACAGAAAGATGGGCTTGTAAAAACATTGCAATGTGTCCTCACTAACCTTATTTACCAGATTTGGAGCCATGCAAGTTCTAGCTCTTACCCAAAATCAAAATGACCATGAAAGGTAAACATTTTGAATTGACTTAAGACATAGAGGTATCCATGACCATACAAAGGCTCACATGAAAAAGGACTTCAGAACAGCTTAAGGAAATGGCAAGAATGGTGGGACACACACTTTCAAAGCAGGGAGGGGGTAAGTTTTTAGGGGCATTAATGGCAATGTGTCTTTTACTGTGATCAATTTTTTAAATTTAAACATTGTATTTTATAATCACGCCTCATATAAGTTCCTTTAAAAGGGAAAAGCAAAATTAAAGAGAAGGATAACAGGGGAACCAAGAAATAAATCTATGCCAATTACCTTTTTATATCTAGAAACAGGAGGAGATCTACCTACCTGGTTTCAAATAAAATAGTGCCTCAAAAACTGCTATTAGTGCCAATATTGTATTACTACTGTTCATTTGTTAATTGTATCTCTAAAAAAATCACAATTGATAAAATAAATTCTAGTCTTCCCAACTCCTCATGACCTAGAGTATAGACTTGTAGATAAGATCCCAGCGTGTAGGTCTGGATAGAACTTAAAACCATGCCTCCTACAGCCAAAAGGTATTCAGGAAACAGATCTGATCATGCTGAGGAGTTGGTTCTAGGCTGTCCAGTTTGAAGCTATAGTCTATCTTTTTAGAAACAATCATTTTCTTAATTGCAGCAGAGTTTTCCTTTGTTTTACATTTATTTATCCAGAGACTTCTAAATATATGCTGGTCTGTTGAAACTGCCTCCAGGCTCAAGTATAATAAAAACATTAATTAAAACACATGATTAGAAACACCCAGCAGAGAGCCTGCAATCGCATCAAAGAAGCTTGCCATTTAAGTGTCAGCAGAGAAGATAAAGCCACCTGCGGGCGACCTGCAGTGTGCCTGCCTGGCTTCCCAAGGATTCTTGACCTCTGCTGATGGGTGCCCACACCCAATTAGTCCATTTTTTTCTTAACCCTGAAGCTGGCACTGTCTCTACTTGCCACTCCTTTCATTTGCAATAGACTAACAAGAAATGTGCAGAATCCCCAAGGTTGGCAGAGATCTGGGCAGGATAATCTTATATAACACTTGGGCTTTGGCAGAGCAACACCAGAAGGGCTGGGTGCCCTCAGTTGAAATGTGCCCTGTACTTTCTGGGCTGTGTCACTCTGTCTTTGTTCTTGCTTTGCAATCCAGAAGCAGCAGCAGAATTCACACAAAATACACAGTGCAAAGCTCTAAGGGAACAACAGGAGAGAAATATGAATTTCAGAAAGTGTAGGTGTTTCAGATTTGTGTGGTAGTTACATCTACCAAGTAGAAGTAACTCCCCTGTGACAGAGAAGATTCCCTAAATTCCAAATTTGTTTATACAACTAATTAGGCATGAATATTTTCAATCTAGCACAGGCCTGTTAAGTAGTAAAATCTTGTTCCATGTAGACATGCTCTGTCAAGGACTCATCCTGTGAGGGATACCATCAATGAGAAATGTGACTTTATTATAAATTCCATCCTTTTCTTAAAAGTTCACAAGTAAAATAAAAGCAAAGAGTTTGGCTTCTTTCTTTTATGTATAATTTTCCTACGAGTCTCCTGTCTTAGAAAAACAGGAAAAAAGATTTGAAAGAAAATAGGATCATATCAATTCTAGGTAGGTACAGGATTTCAAAAGTGGTGGGAACATATATTTACTATTCCAGTGAATTCTGTGTTATTCATTCCTATTTATTTTTCCTTAATGACAAATGTGCCAATATTTTATTACAAAGAAGCTACCACCAAAGTAGATAAAACTGCCTTGTATCATCCATCTGGCCCAAATTATATTTCTGCAACTCCTTTTCAATGAACTATGATACTTTTTATAATTTTATGATTTCATTGAATTGATTGAGTCTCATGGGCTGCCTGCTCCTACATTCTAATGTGCCCAGCTGGTAACTAAAAGGAAAAATAACACTTCTTCACTTTTAACCCACATTTTGATTTCTCATGCTGAATTTAATCCCCAGCTAATTAGTTCAAGAGCAAGTAACTTTAACCAAGATTTGGTATGACTTTCCTGTTTCTGAGAGCTAGTCTTTCCCCACATGTAGCTCTCTTGTTACCCTTTGCATTTTAAATAAGCCATTCTGGAGCATGGCTCTTGTTTTTCTTTAATATATGTGCCCCTCGGGGCTGCACTGGAGCTTGTGATGGCTCCCTGCCTGCAGTCAGGGTAACAGAACCTCTGCAAGATCTGGTTCTGGCCTGCAGTTGGCATCCACCATGCCGGCCCAGTTGAACAGGGAGGTTGCGAGTCAATTTTCTCAGAAATGGAGGATCCCTACTACTTCCACACAGAACCCTGAATTTCACTTAAATTCTTCCATATTGTTTGGTTTTAAACATGAAGTATTTTCTTTATTGATAGCTCAAGGCATAAAGTATTCTACAGAAGTCAATTTTTCAAGTAACTGAGGATTTGTTGATGTTAGAGTTTGATGGAAATCCTTTAAATAGTTTCCTTGGGTCTCAAACAGGGTACACTAACTAGATTTGACTTTTTCTTGATAATTTAGAGACGTTGTTAAACTAATAGTTATTACATGAGATATAAAACAATACCAAAAGCATAGAATGATTTGCTCCTTCATTAAGTAAACCTGGGCCACTAAAATTTGCTACTTTGGCAAATTCTCATTTTTTTTTATTTTTGTCTCCTTTTATACAACTGGACTGTTGGTAGTCACTTTGCCCTGATGTTCATAGGTCAGTATCTAGAAGCAAACTTTGGGTTTATTTTCTCTAGTTTGTAGTGTCACAGGCAACTGAGTTAGACAGAAATATTATATTATAAGTGGTTAGACAGGGCTAGATCCTCAAAGGAGCCAGTCCACAAGGCCAGATGCCTTGCAACTGTGGGGGAGACAGACACTTCCTACTGTGGGCCAGTCCTCAAGACAAAAGATCAAATACACCTACTTCCTAGGGCTGGGGATTTAGTTCAGCGGCATAAGCGCCTGCCTGGCAAGCGTGAGGTCATGAGTTTGATCCCTGGTACCAAAATATATATATATACCCACATCCTAAGGATTGATATTCTAAATAGTTCTCTACCACCCTGAGGAAGTCAGGAGTCACCATTCCAACCCCCTACGGGAAGAGTCACTGCTCTTTCAGCATGACCACTTGCTACTGGCTTCTCCATTTGTCCCCCAAGTAGTCAATTTTACCTGAGCAATTAATCTTCTCATGACCCAAAGTCTCACATCCTAGGAACTTTCCTAGTCCTAGGCAAATCAGGACCATTAGTCACCCTGTTGACCATAGTTCTGTCCCACCTCATGCCCCATGAATTCCCATGTTTTTTCCACCTTAGACCTGCCTCACTTTGTGGTTTTGCTCTATAAAAGTGCCTAGAAAGGTCCAGGGATTTAGTTCAGTGGCATAAGCGCCTGCCTGGCAAGTGTGAGGCTATAAGTCTGATCTCTGGTACCAAAAAAAAAAAAAAAAGTCCCTAGAAAATACAGTCTTTGGCAACCCTCTCAGGACCCTTTCTGTCTCTCTCAGACAGAAGCTTCCTTCTCTCAGTAAATATATTCTGCCCTTAACCTCCATTGCTCCTAAAATTCATTCTTGGATTTTAGAGAACACAAACTCATACCAGACATATATTAGGTTGACAGTTTCATTCCCCTATATCAATAGCTCGAAACCCAAATAAATGTTTGTTGTAACATCTGCATTAAAAATAAATCTATTGTGGATGATACTCTGGAGCTCTGCCTTCACAAATAGATGCATAAACATCAATGCACGGATGTGTAATAGCCATTCTGTTTTCACAAAGGCCCTTTAAGGTTTAATTCCACCTCCTAATTTGTATTCCATGAGAGCAGTTACCAGAGACTTGTCCTCAGATACTGCAGGCAAGTTCAGGGAACAGCATTCTGTTCACTCATAGATTTCTTTTTCCTCTTGCTCTTCTCATTGCTCCAGGAAATCTGGCATCTTCCTTGCCATTTCAGTGAGTGTTAAACCACCCACCAAAAGGAAAGAAATTATTGAGGAAAGCACATTTTAATCTTACAAACTGGAACTCAGAAGTTTTTATTGTTTTTATTTGGTAGGAAAAGGACAAAAGTAGACTGAAATTGGAGACTATTTGAACATTTTGTGTTTTTTTTAAGTTGCCCCTCATCACAAGGAAACTATGTAAATGGGTTATTCTCATATAGGCATCTGCCAGTATGGGGCTACCTCCCCACTGCCCTGGTTTAACTTCTCTGTCCCCTTGCCTAAAATCCTAAGAGGTGTTGAAATGCCTAACCCAGATAACCAGGTTAACCTGAGTCAGAGTGTCAAACAGCCCCAAGAAAATAAAGGCTCTTATTCAGTGTTACATAATATGATTCTGGCACTGGGGAGGAGCCCGGTGTGCACGCTGTCCTGTTTTGCCAACTTGAAGCCCAAAGTCTCACATCCTAGGAACTTTCCTGGTCCTAGGCAAATCAGGACCATTAGTCACCCTGTTAGACAATGATCCCTTAGTGGTCTCTTGTTTGTCCCAGGTGGCACTTTTATCTTTAAATTATTTCTAAAAATTCCTAGTATCATATTCTTTTCTTCCTTGCCCAGTCAGTTTGGCTAATTCTTGCTAAAGTAATATTTCTACTGTGCATCTCTTCTTTTGCTACCAACTTGGATCTCTATCCAGTGACCCTGGGCTATTCTAAACATCTGTGAATTCTGCCTTCACCAAAATGTGCACACCTCCCTCACATTACTGCTTTCAAAGCCCTGCCTGACATAAGGTTCAGTTTGAGTTCCACTTCCTCCAGGAAGACTGGCATCTTCCTTGGCAGGGGAAGAGTGACTAGGGTGGAAGAAAGGAGAGGGGTAGGCAGTGTTGACTGCTCAGTGCTGTCAAGAATGCTGTGGTTAGAGGATTGCAAGATGGCCGGCCAAGCGGTGGCATGATAAGAGAGCCTCTAAAAAAAGACAAACTCAGACGCTGGACTCTGACCACATGGAGAAAGCCAGACAAAAGGAGAGGAATTCTCATGACCCAGGAAGAAACTGAGGAAAAAGAAAAAAAAAAGAAAGAAGAAGAAGCATGACAGAGGGCTGGAGCTGGGCAAGCCCCGGTCGATGTACCGGGCAGATCTTAGAGTCAGGCTACTCACTATTGAGCTGAGGTCGTGGCCCTGCCAAGAGCAGGGGTTGGTGAGCTCCAGACCCTCAGCTGGGGGAGGCGCTGTGACAGGGAGTGAAAATAGCCAGTTGAGCTGCGTGAACTTTGGTGAGTGATGGGAACTGTATTCCCCAGATCAGGATGACCGGCTAGACAACATATTGGAGTCGGGCAGAGCCGGCTTGAATCAAAACCCAAGGTGGCGTCCGTCAACAACTCCTAGTCCAAAGCAGATTGGTGGGATCTGCTTGGGCTGGGCCAGGCCCCTGGTTGAAACCCAATAGCCGGGGACGAGGCTGTTGTGAGCCAGTGGCATCCCCAGGG
Source organism: Hydrochoerus hydrochaeris (assembly GCA_004027455.1). Classification (NCBI taxonomy): domain Eukaryota; kingdom Metazoa; phylum Chordata; class Mammalia; order Rodentia; family Hydrochaeridae; genus Hydrochoerus; species Hydrochoerus hydrochaeris. The sequence goes on from PVLA01003388.1 coordinate 141,613, forward strand.
AACACACAAACTTGCTGAAGCATAAACTGGTTGACTAATGCAGGGGAAGGACTGGCTCTCAGCATGCACCCTGCAGATCCACAGTGGACTGGGGGGCAGCACTTCCCTAGCCAGTGCACTGCAGAAAAACTGTAAGCAACATGAAAGGCCCAGAGACCTCCACCACCCACCTGTCTGAAGGGGGCCAGAAACATGACCAGACAGAGAAACAGCAAAAAGTCTCTAACTGCAGAACCAGGGAAAGTGATCCCAGCAGGGGTAAATGCAGAGGAGGTTGAGAGCAGCAAGTCTGTAATGTCAGAGACAGCCTCATCAGAAATAAAGAAATACCCCCGTGACCTCATCGATGAATTTAAATCTGAAATTCTAACTCAGGTGAAGAAAGATATAAGAAGATTAATAAAAGAAGTCCTGGGTAATCCTCAAGTAGGCACAAATGAAAGAATAGAGGAACCCAGAAAAAGGAGAGAAGCCTTTGATGAAGATTATAAACAAGACCTAGAATACATGAAACAGATCCAAAGAGAATATCAGGAAATTAAAAACTCCATTGAAAGCTGGCAAAAACCTTTAAACAGAAACTAAAGACAAACTTTCAAAACTTGAAGATAGATTTGCAACATATGATTGTGAAAGGAAGGATCTCTTAAAAATAACAAGGAACCAGGAAGCAATGATACAAAGGCTAGAAGATGACAAGAGGATTTATAACCTAAGAATAAAATGTGTGAATGAAGATGCAGCAACAAATACAAATGAAATAAAAAGTCTATTCACAGAAATAATTGAGGAAAACTTCCCAAACATAGGCAACGGAAGTGAAGTTCAGATAAATAAGGCATACAGAACTCTAGCCAGCTACAACCAAAACAGATCTACACCCAGACATATAATAACCATGATCCCAGAAATCCATCACAAGAATAAAATATTAAAAGCAGTCAGAGAAAAGAAAAAGATTACCTATAAAGGAAAACTCATCAAAATTACATCAGACTTCTCAATGCAAACCATCAAATCAAGAAGAGCTTGGAGTGAAATATTCCAAGCCCTGAAAGAAAATAACCTCCAACCCAGAATGATGTACCCTGCAAAACTGTCTCTCAAAATTAATGGAGAGATAAGATATTTCCACAACAAAGAGGAACTGGGGGAGTTTGTGACCACCAATCCAATCCTGCAAAGAATACTGAAGGACATTCTAGAGAGAGAGAAGAAAATCACCAGTCTTCCAGGAACAATGGCAGAAAGGCCTCAAAGAAAGGGGCAAACAGTGGAATGAAGGAGAAAAGTAAACAAACAATGACAGAAAAATAGCATAGCAGAGAAACGACAGAGAAAATTGGTTATATCACTGTTTTTCTTGACTGATTTTATTTGAACCTGGTATGCTTGAGAGTATCAAGTCTGAGAGAAGAGGCAACTACTCTGAAGATGACAGGATTCAATAGGATACCCATTCTGGTTTGATTGTTAACTGCCTTTGAAGCCCTATAATGTCTCCAATGTTTAGATTTTCTTAATAGTGTAATGTAATGCTAAGTTTAACTATACTATATTTGACAATATAGACAATTTTATTGAAAACAACAAGAGCCATCATAGCAATTACTGTAGATCACCTAGTATTGTGGTTTTATATGTCCTTTTCATTTCATGTTTCCCTAGGAATTTGTATTGTTGACTTGTTTTGATTTGTTTCTCCCTTTAATACAGAAAGGCTAGGTATACATGTAGAGACTAATACATGTGTAGAACTTCTAAGTAGTTTACGAGAATGGATTATAGTTATTGTAAAGAAAAAAAAGAGAGGAAAAGAAAGTATTCTAAAGGATATAACTGCATGTATGTTTGAGGGTGTGGGATTGATAACCACGTTGCTAAGTTTTTGTTGGATGGATGAACAAAACTGATTGTCTCACTGTTTGGATGTCCACTTTGTAGGCTTTACTTTTGTAACTTGAACAACTACTTCTGGAAGGAAAATATGTAATTGTCAACTAGTGATTTCTTACTGGTTACTATTTTTGTTTTGTTTTGTTTGAGATTTTGTATTATTTCTACCCTCTTTCTGTTTTAAATTTTTTTTCTTTAAATAAATAAAAAAGAATGAATGCTGTGGGACCAATGGAGGGATTGTTGTTCCTAAAAAGCTCCTAAGAAATAAAATTAAGGCCGGCTGCAGAGAAAAGAGAGAGGCCAAGCACTAGGTCAGTAATGCAGAGGAGTCTGAGTCAGCTACTGAGCTTAACCACAGGCACAAACACTCATGCAAATGTGGATGCCCAAAACCCAGGGTGCCCAGGCTTTGCACACAAGAGGAAAGAGGGCACAGTAAGCAAATACCTAGACAGCATACTTACTTACCCTCAGCTGATTTAAGGTGGAGCTGACTGCAGAAGAAGAAAAAGTGAGCTTCAGTAGCAAAAACTGCCAACACCCTCCTCTCTATAGTTAGCAGGTAGTAATTTAAAAAGCTGTTTATATTTTAATGTATGCATTCCTTAAATACAAACACTACTTCATAGAATGTTCTGAATTCCTCACACCCCACACAATATGCAGTCAATAAATATGTAATTTAAATGATAATAAAATCTGCTCTGTGGTTTAAAGGCCATGTGCACAGGAAGCCAAGAAAAGTTTACAGCAATTCCACTTCTTTTCAGGAAGTCTGGAAGCCATCTGCCTGATTGAGGTTTAAGATACACTAATCAGCAAAAATAGAATGAACACAAATCTTCCTTTTTCTCTTTTTAAAACTTCAGAGCAAACATCAACTCTCCTTTTGTTGTATCTTAATCCAAACTCTAGGCACAAAGAAAAAAAATAAATAACAAAACAAACTTCTTTTCACCAGAGCTGCAAACCAAACTCTAGGCCCAAAATATCTTTATGTTTTCATGCCATATAGTGTTTATTGGTATTTGAAGTTCAACTCCCAGGAATGAAAAATTGACCTAGTTGTTCAGTTTCTAAATTTGAGAGTTTCCAGCACACAACTGAATCACTTTTTGAACATATGTTGTGATGTGTTCATACTGAGAATTCCTTTAAAATAGTTCAGTCTTAAAAAGATTTTGCTAAGAATATATTTTTCACTCAATAACAGTTTTTTTAAAAAAAAAGATCTGACTTTAAATAAAGGCCTATTATGCTTGCTTTATAAATACAATCACTTTCATTGATTTATGAAGTTTCTTGAATAAACAGAAAAAAGACTGATAGTTAAGATTTACAAATTATATATTATTCACACTAATCTCAAGTGAGAGCCTTACTTTAAGTGCCAAAATAAACATCCGTAAATATAAAAAGATACTACTGTATTTTGTTTTCTATCCTCTTAAAATAGGTGTCAGGTGTAATTTTGGAGATTCTTGGGGGGGGGGAACCTCCAAATAAATCTCTGATTAAACATCCGCATGGTGCAATCAACCAGCCAGCCTTCCTGGTAAAGCTGCTTAAGCCATGCTCCAGGAAGAGAAAAGTTAGCACCTCCTGTGAGCTTACATGGCCCGTGGGCTAAGAATCAAACACACCCCCACCACCCCACCCCACCAGCCCCCCTTAGCAACCGGAAGTTTCCAAGTACAGCCTGAGTTGTAGCAACTAAGGTACATAAAGCAGCTAAATGCTTGTATTGTTTGGTTGATTATGCAGGCCTGGGGCCAGTGGTCTGGGCATTTCTTGGGAGGATGACAGTATGCAATACAGCAAGTATGGGGGAATTCCTAAAATGTGACTTCATCTTCTAAGAGACATTTCAAAATGTGGTAGTATGAATGGGTTTGAGTGTCACAATTGGAAATAAGAAACTATTTTGAAAATCCCAGACAAAACTCAACAGAAATTCTGGTGTCAGGGAATTTTAAAGGATCTGTGTTAAATTACAGCCTCACTGGTCCTAAATATGTGGCTTTGATTGTTTACTCCTCCATAGAATGAGTACAATAACCCTATCTAAAAAGATAGTTAAGATAATTATTAAGACAAAGTGCATAAAGAGAAAAAATAGCTCTCTTGAACTTCTAAGAAAATGAAATTCTTACTTCAAGTAGAGTACTACCCAAGTTAGCTTTTCTCTTTGAAGAAGAAAAATCTAAAATCATTCTAGACCTAAAACAAAGTGTCAGCAAAGTCCCATACCAACAAGATTGGTTAAAAATTCTTTCATTTTAATTTTTTTTATATTTAAAAAAGCAAAACAGAAAAAAGGATAGAAACAATACAGAATTTTCAAAAAAAAGTAGGCAATTAACACCAGTTAATATATTGTATATTGTTATCTTAGAAGTAGTTGTTCAGGTTACAAGATTTAGGCATAAAAAATAACGAAAGCACAAACTGTTCTTTTTGATGAAATTAACAGAAATTGGTAGTCTAATTATCTATCTTGTCTCAAGTTACCTATAAAAGCCTCAAGATTATCCTGCCTTATAACTGAGTAATACTCCATTGTGTAAAATATCACATCTTTTTTTATCCATTCCACCATTGATGGACATTTGGGTTGTTTCCAAGATTTACCTATTACAAATTGTTCTGCTATAAACATGGGTGCACATATATTGCTGTAACATGACATGTTCAGTTTTTCTGGGAAAATACACAGAAGAGGCATAGATGGGGACTTCCAAAGATTGTATAAAAATGTTTCAACTAAATATTACCAAATAGTTAAGATCCGTCATATTTGTACAACTGTAGGAGAAACACAATCTATAGCCAATAAAAATGATTTTTCAGCTCACGTTATTAATAGAAATGAATATATGGTGGACAATATAGATTAGCAGTAAAATGAATATATGGTGGACAATATAGATTAGCAGTTTTATTAAGTAAAACTTAGTAATACCATATATATATATATATATATATATATATATATATATGAAACAATATACACAAAAGAAAATTTTAGCCAGGTATGGTGGTGCACAACTATAATCCCAGCACTCTGGGAGGCTAAGGCAGGAGGACTGCAAGTTCAAGCTGGGCATGGGCAATTTAGTAAGATCATTACTTAAAATCAAAAGTAAAAAAGGTGTGTGGTACAGTGCAGTGTAAGGGCACTGGGTTCAACTACCAGTATAGGAAAGAAAGAAAGAAAGAAAGAAAGAAAGAAAGAAAGAAAGAAAGAAAGAAAGAAAGAAAGAAAGAAAGAGAGAGAGAGAGAGAGAGAGAGAGAGAGAGAGAGAAAGAAAGAAAGAAAGAAAGAAAGAAAGAAAGAAAGAACCAAATAGGATACATTTGAAATAGAAAATGAAGAAATAAATGATAGAGCAATTATAGTGCATGTAAGCATTACCAGCCATACTTACGCAGTAATCACTCTGATTTATGTGTTTTCTTTTTAAGAGATATAGGGAAAAAACAAATTCAAAATTGAAGAAATATTTAAATGAAAATTTTCAAATATCAGAGATACAAATAAAAATTGAAAACAGACTTGCAGAGACAATGTTCTTGAAAACCTGCTTGCAAAGTCTTTTTCAACCCTCCAACACCTTAGCAGTCCCAATCAAACCAAAAACCAGAAACACTGAGCTGTTTTTAATGTTTCACATTTAAAGAGAAATGAACAGCCAAAGATTGCCAGACAGTTGAAGAGAAGTTTTTTCTGAAAAAGAAACCAAGACAACTTTTAAAGAAAAATATTTTCAACTTCAAACTACATAAGAATAACATAAAGTCACTTTCAGACATGCAAAATCTTATACAAATTCCTAGGCATGCTTTCTCAAAGCTACTGAGGAATGTGCTCCACTAAAATGATGAAGGAAACCAAGAAAGAAAAAAAAACAGCACGGTACTGAGAAAATTCCTTGAGTAAAAATTCACGAGATGGTGTCAAAGTGAAGACTAATAAGCAGACCTGTCACATGTCCCCAGGACAACCAAAGCTAATAGAAACAAACTTAAAAGGAAACAGAGGGGATTCCTCACAAAAAATATAAAATGGAACTTATAAATCCTCTTACAGATTTTATCACCTGGAAAGCTAAAATGATAGCCACTTTACAAACAGTTGGAAGTTTTAAAAAATATCAACCTAAGGTATGAAAAATAATAGCATTATTAATTACAAGAAAACTTAGAAATTGTGTAAGAAATACAATTATAACATAAACTATATATGTTAAATATACATATATACTTCATTTTAATATTTTTAAACTTTATATTCTATATAAATACAGTATATACTATAACCTATATGTAGTACAAATTATATGTATGACTAATATAAAGTATAAATTATATGCCTAGTGTAAATTATATACTACATATAGTCATATACATAGTATAAATTATATTGTATACACACAAACTATGTACATATGTAACTGCATAATAGTCATAAGTCATTGAATACAGATTCAACCAAAAATGGCAACAGTACTCTTTTGAAAGGAGTACAAGAAGAAAAGAAGGCCAAAACAACTAATTAAAATGACAAATCAAGTAATTGCTGTATACCATAATATTTTAATGTTAGAAGTAAACATCAGATTAAATAGCTGAATATTTTAGAAAAGAATTACTTGAGGGAGTCGAAGGTGTCCAGAAAAACACGGAGGCAACTTGAGGTGGAGTAGTTAAGAAAATATTGTTTTATGCTGTAAGCCTCTTCATGACATTTTAAATTGTGTGTTCATTATTTTGCTTTTTAGAAAAAATATTAATTTCTTATAAAAGGAAAGAAAAAAGGAGGAAGAAGACATGAAGTTATTCCCTTAAAACAGATATATGTACATACTGTAATATTATAAAAATATTTATACAACCACAGTTCTAGGCATGTGACTCCACAAGTAAGTAACTGCCCCCAGCTCATCTGTTTGTACAAACTCACCGTCAGAATTGGAGTATTTAAGTTCAAGTTCAATTCATGTAAGTATAATAAGTCTGAAGTCACTGGTTAATGATGAATGGGAAAGCACTCTGGCTTGCCAAGTCTGGATTACAATTACTTTACACATTCTATTCTGTGTTTCCTGTAGATTTGGGTTATAGTCTCTCAAAAATATTGAGCACCTAAGACATATCTAACGCTTTTGGAAATTCTCACAGGCTTTTACATAGTTAATAAAACAAAAACTTAATTACAGTACAAAAGAAGTCAAACAAAGCTATTTAATTGATGGAAAATAGGCAGAGATTAATGAGTGCCCTATTTATAGGGACATAAGGGGACAAAAATACCATTTTTACCATCGTTGTAGGTGCTCCCTGGGAGAAGTGTGCGTGTTCACTACTGAGTAATTCCAGGAGCAAAACAAATCCTCTGTTACATAACTTTATTTTACCTTTTTTAATGTTTGAGCAATTAACATAGAAAAAAACTTGTTTTCTGGGCCATTCCACAGACAAATAGTTTCCCAGCAGAAAGAGACAACCAAATATGCCTGAGCATGTGACAAACTTGGAAAGCAATGAATCTCAACAAATCTGAAGTTGAATTATTGAATTGTTAAGACTGCAGAGCTAAACAGAAAAGATCTGGATATATAAATAGGATTTTGTTACCTTTGTTTTTTTAATTTTGTTTGTTGCAGCTCCTTGTTGCCATGAGCACTAAAAGTTATGACCCTGCCATTTACACTATATTTTTATTTGGAAAATAAAGTTCCACTTACACAGTTGAAGTTCATCAACCACATGAACTTAAAGTGGGAGTTTTACACACACACCATAGATTTATTTGCTAAATCACCAGTCTTGTTTATTTTAGATGAACTATAAAATTAAGGTTCTTTGGAGAGAATGAGGATCTTTAGTTCTTTCATGACTCCTCCAACAAATATTTTTAATAATTATGTGTTATGTTCTCTATGTTCTGTTCTAGGTGCTAGAGTAAGTACAGTGAAAAACTAAGTATTTACAATCAAGTGAGTTAGTTGGATCATTAAATGTTTAAATAAGAAATTATAATAATATTCATAAAGGGCTTGGATCACATTTAACAGAAACATTGAACATGTCCTGGGGCTCAAGGGTGGGGAGTGCTTAGTCAGGAAGCTTCCCAAGGGTAGTGACATGGAATAGAATTTAAGGGATGACAAAGTTATCCATGCGAAGGAGGGTGGAGAAAAACTAAGAGACTGAGGAAAGCTAGAGAACAAAGAGAAAGAGTACGGAGGCCATGACAATCATGGAGGAGATAGACAGACACTGGTAGCCTGGATTTAGATGACGGTTGTGATATTGGAGGAAAAGCAATAGATCTGAGAGCTACTGGGGAAGCAGAATTGTTATGCTTTCAGGATTTAACTGAATGTGAGAGGCAAGAAACAGAAGGAAGGAAACACAGATACAGGTGTCCAGATAGGACAATGAGCTCCAAAGTGCTAAAACACATAAGTGGCCATCTTGCAAATTTTATTGTACTATCTCGTCTTGTTCTAAACCTTACTTAGCTCTGAAGCTATGTAATTACTGTCCCTACTTCATTCCAAATCACTGACCAAGAGTGGTAAGTCCCTCCCTAAACCAGTGGAATTTGGAAATAATGGTTACAGTCTTAATCCACTAGGCAGATTCAGCCTTTAATGAGGTATCAACAGCAGCCCTTATTTCCAGCCTTTGCAGCTCTTAAACTACAGGGTTGGTAAGATCATCTCTCTGCCCACTCTGTTCAGCCTCTGCTTGGGCAGAAAGTGTTCTTCGGTTTTCCCCACATGCCCGGGGCACTAATAAAAAGAGTGAGACAGGAAAATAAAGAGTAAAGCCTTAAATCCCAGGTGTCTAATTAGGTACACGCACACACACACACACACACAGACACATGCAAATCTTTGCCTTTGGCCAGGATCCTGTCCTATCCCTTACTGGACTTTGAAGCAAGTCTCCTACCATAACTGTTTTGTCTGCTTCCTTCACCATTGCTTCTCTGCAGTATAAAATCATTCCCTGTGCCAGTCCCCCCAAAGGAAGAACTTCATGGCCTTCAATACAGCTCAGAACAGGACTAAACTAACCTCATTTCTATTTGACTTTATTCCTCCTTCCTCTAACTTTCCCATTCTCCCCATCCATTCTTTCCTGGCTCACAGCATGAGTTGAGGTCAGTGACATCTGCCTTCCAATGAGCTAACAGGGCTGATAAGGAACTTTGAAAAGGTTGTCTCTGAAGTCAAAATGCAAAATGGATTTAAGTAAAATCACCTCCTTTTTCTACCCTAAAAACTGGGTTTACAACTCACTGAGCTGATGTTGAACTGGGACTTGATTAATTATTGACCAGAATAAAGGAAACAAAAGTGAATCAACCACTATTCTGGTTCCCACTAGTCATTCAGTAATTCTATGAGTTGTAGCAAGTTGCTCAAGGGATCCGCATCTTATCTGCAAAGTGTAGATGGTTATACTGTAAGAGGAATTTAAAACAGCCCCCTCTCATGACTAAGAAATTTACAGAATGTACCTTTCCTGAGCATCTGCTGCCCATATTAGGAAGCACCCTCCGCCGCCCAACTCTAGACCTCCCTATGGTCGTCTCCTCCAATGAATGTAAAAAGCCATTTAAACTAACCAATGCCTTCTGCTTCTGTAACTGCACTTGCCAAAGTCCTTCCTCCCTTTGTTCTATAGCTTAAAAGCCCTGCTCCAGCTCAACTCGGGGCTCTCTGTTCCTGCGTGTTCAGTGAGCCCTACGCATGCTTGGATAATAAAGACCCCTTGCCTATTGCATGAGAAGGCGTCTGTTGGTGTCTTCCTACATGCGGCGGGCATCTCTACCCTCACATTTGGAGGTGCCACCGAGATCGGCGGGATTGCCCCCTGCGTCGGGAGACTGTAACAGCCACCTCTCAGGGTAAGTATGGCCATTTCTCTATCTCTTTCTGTCTCTCTTTGTCTTACTTTCGCTTTGCGATTGCTAGTTTTGTTGTGACTGGCACCAAGACGCGTGAGCTCTTGGTCCAAGTGTCTTGCCTCCGGGCTTCTGTGTCACAAGTCACTTCCCCGGGGGATGCCCTGGGGATCATAGGCTCTCTGAGTCTATTTTGTGGTGGAGTCACCGTTAGTTGTTCCTATCATAGGCTCTCTGAGTCTATTTTGTGGTGGAGTCACCATTAGTCGTTCCTCAGAAGGGGAAGTTTCTCATGCCGGCATTTGTCTATTTGTTTGTCGTCTTGGTCTTAGTGTTTATCTGTCTTTGTTTGTTTGGTGCCACTAACCTTATTTTGTTCCACAGCACCCACCATGGGACAAACAACATCTACCCCTCTCTCTCTCACTCTAGATCATTGGTCAGAAATATGAGAGAGGGCTCATAACCTTTCTTTGTCAAAAAAGGTAAATGGCAGACATTCTGCTCGTCAGAGTGGCCTACATTCCAGGTGGGATGGCTGCCAGAGGGGACTTTACACCTCCCCCTTATCCAGGCAGTTAAGACTACAGTCTTCCGTCCTAGGGGACAGGGACATCCTGACCAATAACCTTACATTGTGGTGTGGCAAGACTTATGTGAAGATCCCCCAAAATAGGTAAGCCCCTTTTTAACTCCAGCTTTACCGGAGCCCATCACTCTCTTACTCATAAAAGCTCAACCTGCTCGATCCCCAACCCCCAATCTCTACCCCTCTCTCCCTCCTCGCAGTCCAACTTAATCCTATTGGACTCTGGGGCACCTCCTCCCCCTTACCCCCCTCTACTCTCTGCTCCAACGGAGGCGACTGCTGCCGCTGCCCCCCCTACTCCAGTCTCTTCGGGGGGCGGGGGTGGGGCGGCGCGGGGCTGAGACAGAGAGGGGGCGAAGAGGACCCCACCCATGAATAAGAGACAAATTGCGGGAATTTCTGGGGACTGCGGGATTCTGCTGCCTATGGATCCCGGGGTTCGCCTCCTTGGCTGCTCCCCTCTATACCCTCCTAAAGGGAGATGCCACCTTTACCTGGGGCGCTGACCAACAACAGGCCTTCAATCAGATCAAAAAGGCCCTGTTATCTGCCCCTGCATTGGCTCTCCCCAATATAGAAAAACCCTTTACTCTCTATATTGGGAAAAAAAAAAAAAAAAAACACAGCTACTTGATTTCATTGTGGAGGGAGGTTGCTAAAAGTTCTTTTGCTTACATCTGTGGGGGCCAAACAGCCACTACTGATGTAGGGAAATTAAAGTCCCAACCTACTATGTCAGGTATGATTTCATGTTCTATAAAATCTTAGGATGGATTTTAGGAACAATGGAGGTTAAAAATAAGATGTATTTATTGAGAAAATAAAAGATTCTGTCTCAGAGAGAAATAAAAGGGATCCTGAGCAGGTTGCCAAGGACTCTCTTTTCTAGGGACTTTTAGAGAGTAAAGTCATAGAATGAGATGGGCTCAGGTTAGGGAAAACTGATGTGAAAGAACTACCTGTTCCAAAAAAAGCCTATAACAAACCTGCCTAGGGCCCACCAAACAATGGGGGGGTTCCTCAATTCCCCCCCAGATTCATTTGCCTTGGGGTTTGTAAAACATCTAAGATGACAGATTATGGCCCCAAATGATTGGAAAGAAATAGCTAAAGTATATTTAAAGTCAGCAAATTATTTGTTGTGAAAAGAAAACATTTTTGAATTGTGCACAGATCAGGCCTCTGGCAGTACTGCTCAGAGTTTAGCCATTACAAAAGATATGTTAATCAGAGAGGCTGTCTTTGCTGCCACAGGCAGTCAGCTTGCTATTGATATGCAAATATAGGTCAATTTAAAATAACAAAACTAGGGCTTGGAGGGAACTTCCTTCACCAGGTAAAACCTCCATGGATTTAAATGCTAGCCCAAAGGGTCCAAAACCATTTCAACATTTCACCTTTAAAAATGCACATAAGTGGCATATGATACTGAAAACTTACCTGGGACAGCAACCTGGCCCTACCTAGCTTCATGAGGTAGGACCTACACTTATAGCTGAGATTTGCAGCTCTGCCTTCCATGTACTTCTTAAGGCAAATTGTAATGTAGGGACACATTTATGGCATGGCAATCTATTTCATGATCAATTAGATATTTCTGACCAGTTACTGTTTTGCTATTTGTGCTAAATTTAATCAACTTTGACAGTGCCTAAAGCCTAGCTGCAAACCTTTAATGAGCACATTCATCTGTATCTTAAGGCACCCTGGGATAATTCCAGGCCCCTCCCAGACTCTTCCTGTATTATGATAATGACTCTTAACTGTGCTCATTCAGTAAGGGCCCCCTAGTTGATGCTACAGACTATAGGCCAGCCCAAGGAACCCGAAGTCAGTGGGCCCTGGGCCCTCAAGACAGAGTGGCAATCACACTCCCCCTCAGGCCGCATGGACCCATGCTGGACGATGGGAATGGGGGAGAAATGCCAGTACTCCAATACTGGCCCTTTTCCTCCTCTGACTTATATAATTGGAAAAATAATAACCCTCCTTTTTCTGAGGACCCTTCTAGGTTAACCAGGTTGGTGGAGTCTCTCATGTTCTCTCACCAGCCTACCTGGGATGACTGTCAACAGTTTCTGGTGACCTTGTTCACCACCGAAGAAAAGGATCGAATCCTCATAGAGGCCAGAAAACTCGTGCTGGGACAGGATGGGAGACCTACCCAGCTCCCAAATATCATTGATGACTTCTTCCCATTGCGCCGCCCTGATTGGGACCCCAATACTCCAGAAGGTTCAGAGCGTCTGTCCATCTATCACCAGACTCTAGTGGCGGGTCTCCAAGCAGCTGCTAGGCAGCCTACAAAATTGGCTAAGGTAAGGGAGATCCTTCAAGGGCCTACCGAATCACCCTCAGTATTCTTAGAGAGACTAATGGAAGCTTATCATAGGTACACTCCCTTTGACCCTCAAGATGAGGGACAACGGGCATCTGTTCCATGGCCTTTATAGGTCAGTCGGCTTCAGACATTAGGCGTAAGCTCCAACGACTAGATGGGTTACAAGACTTGACTTTAAGATTTGGTAAAAAAGCTGATAAAGTATATTCCAAGAGAGAGAGAGGAGAAAGAACTAACCAAAGATAGAAAGAGAAATAAGGAATTGACAAAAATCTTGGCCACAGTAGTAAAAGGAGTTCAGGAAAACATAGATGAGGATAAGCCACGCTGCCCTCCTCTGGACCCCAACCAATGTGCATATTGCAAGGAGTTGGGACACCTCATCAAAGATTGGCTCAAGCTTAAAAGAAAAAACAAAAGAAAAAGACAAAAGGAACAGGCCTTAGAGGCTCAACAACGCCAACCTAATGTGCTGGCCTTGGAAGGAGAAGACTAGAGGGGACAGGGCTCGGATCCCCTCCCCGAGGGTAACTTTTAACATGGAGGGGACCCCAATCGACTTTAAAGTAGATACGGGAGCTGTCTTTTCTGCTCTCCAAGCCCCATTGGGACCTCTCTCATCCAAGAGGTCCTTAATTCAAGGGGCTAACGGGAGCAAATACAGAGCATAGACCACTAAGAGGACTATAGACCTAGGTAAAGGTAAAGTCCTACATTCCTTCTTAGTAATACTGGAATGCCCAGCTCCCCTTATGGGGAGAGATCTTCTAACTAAACTAAGAGCTAGAATAACCTTCGAGCCTCAAGGGCCCCAAGTGATATTGAAGAAAAACGAGGAATAGCTCAAGGGATGTTAACTCAGGCCTTTGGCCCATGGAAGCGACCTGTGGCCTATTTGTCAAAGAGATTAGACCCTGTGGCAAATGGATGGCCCCATTGTCTAAAGGCTATCGCAGCAGCAGCTATCCTAACCAAAGGTGCAGATAAACTGATTCTGGGACAAAAATTGACCATAGTAGCCCCACACATGTTAGAAAGTGTCATCCACCAGCCCCCAGATAGATGGCTCTCCAATGCTAGAATCACTCACTACCAAATCCTCCTGCTCAATAAGGACCGAATAACATTTGGTCCTCCAACTGCCCTCAACCCAGCCACTCTACTGCCTGATGAGACATCTGAGCCAATCTTACATACCTGTCAAGAGATTCTGGCAGAGGAAATTGGAATTTGCCGAGACCTGACAGACCGGCCACTCCCAGATGCTGAGGTAACCTGGTTCACGGCAGCAGTTTCCTACTAGAAGGTAAGAGACATGCAGGGGCCACGATTACAGATGGGACTCGAGTTATCTGGTCATCAAGACTGAGAGAAGGCTCATCCGTGCAGAGGGCAGAATTAATTGCCCTTTCAAAGGCTTTAGAGTTGGCAAAAGGAAAAAGGGCAACCATTTATACTGATAGCCGCTACACTTTTGCCACAGAGCATGTACATAGGGCTATTTACCAACAGAGAGGACTCCTAACTTCGGCTGGAAAGGAGACCAAAAACAAACAAGAAAGTCTTAGACTCTTGGCGGCTATTATGCTACCACAAAAATTGGCCATAGTGCACTGCAATAGCCACCAAAAAGATACAGGCTCTATAATACAGGGCAACAACCATACAGATAAAACTGCGAAGCAGGTGGCCTTAAGTGCCCCTACCACTTTGCTCCTGGAGGTCAATACTCTATCAGAGACCTGTTAAAATGAGCCTCTCCAAACTCCCAAGATGGGAAAAACAGAACTTCTAGCCTATTTCCAACAGGCCCATAAGTTAACTCATCTGGGGACAAAAAAGTTGTGCTTATTGGACAGATATCAATCAATGGATAGTCAACTGTCAGCCGCCCAAATTAAGGAACTAGCAGAACAAGTTACCAAAAGTTGCCAAGCTTGCCAGGTTGTAAACGCTTTCCCCTCCAAATCCCCAAAAGAAAAGAGATTACGAGGAACCTGGCCGGGACAATTCTGGGAAGTGGATTTTACTGAGATAAAGCCAACTAGATATGGGCTTAAATATTTGTTAGTCCTTATAGACACTTTCTCAGGATGGACCGAGACATTCCCCACCAAAAGGGAAACTGCACCGACGGTAGTTAAAAAGTTAATGGAAGAGATCTTTCCTTGTTTCGACCTGCCAAAGGTAATTGGGTCTGATAATGGACCGGCATTTGTGGCTCAGGTAAGTCAGGGATTGGCCAAGATATTGG
The DNA here is from genome assembly GCA_004027455.1 of Hydrochoerus hydrochaeris. Lineage (NCBI taxonomy): Eukaryota > Metazoa > Chordata > Mammalia > Rodentia > Hydrochaeridae > Hydrochoerus > Hydrochoerus hydrochaeris. The sequence goes on from PVLA01003388.1 coordinate 156,617, forward strand.
GGATTGATTGGAAACTTCATTGTGCTTATAGACCCCAAAGCTCAGGACAGGTAGAGAAAATAAATAGAACAATCAAAGAGACCTTTACAAAATTAGCCAAAGAGACTGGCTCTAAAGACTGGACCATGCTCCTACCTTATGCTTTGTTCAGAGCTAGAAACACTCCTTCTTCCCAGCCGCCTAATCTAACTCCCTTCGAGATCCTATATGGAACCCCTCCCCCCATTCAAGACCTCAGCCCCCTACTTAAGGACACCCATTTACCCCATACCTTTTTAATTGATAGACTCCAGGCTCTAGACCAAATTCAAAAGGTCCTGTGGCGCCAACTTCTTCAGCCTACCAGCCAAGCGACAGACCCACTCATCACCAATACAACATGGGAGACTTCAAGTACGTCTGTCGCCATCAGATACAGACCCTAAAACCATGCTGGAAACTCCTGACTACCCCTACGGCAGTTAAAGTTGATGACATCAAGTCCTGGATCCACACATCTCACCTCAAGCCAACACCGCCACCGCCGGAGCCTCAATAAAAATTGGAAAAGACTAAAAATCCCCTCAAGTTATGGGTTCATAGGGTTACTATTCCTCCTCCTCCTTCCCCTAGAACTTTTCCTTAAGGAGGGGGGATTATGTGCAGCCTTAAAAGAACAATGCTGCTTCTATACAGATCATTCTAAAGTTGTTAAAGAGTCCATGGCCAAACTCAGAAAAAGATTAGACCAAAGACAAAAAGAACGAGAAGCCCAACAAGGCTTATTTGAGTCTTGGTTCAGCCAGTCTCCATGGCTCACCACCTTACTGTCGGCCCTAATGGGACCCTTGATTGTGCTACTCTTAATAATAACTATAGGACCCTATATATTAAATAGAATAACAAACTTACTATAAAGTCAGATTGGCAATGTAAAACTAATGCTCCTCAGACAACAATATGCGATTCTAGATGATCCCAACAATAAACACCCCGATCTCTAAGATTAGAGATTCACAACACAAAAAAGGGGGGATGTAAGAGGAATTTAAAACAGCCCCCTCTCATGACTAAGAAATTTACAGAATGTACCTTTCCTGAGCATCTGCTGCCCATATTAGGAAGCACCCTCCGCCGCCCAACTCTAGACCTCCCTTTGGTCGTCTCCTCCAATGAATGTAAAAAGCCATTTAAACTAACCAATGCCTTCTGCTTCTGTAACTGCACTTGCCAAAGTCCTTCCTCCCTTTGTTCTATAGCTTAAAAGCCCTGCTCCAGCTCAACACGGGGCTCTCTGTTCCTGCATGTTCAGTGAGACCCACACATGCTTGGATAATAAAGACTCCTTGCCTATTGCATGAGAAAGCGTCTGTTGGTGTCTTCCTACACACGGCGGGCATCTCTACCCTCACAATACCTATGATCTAAATACCTTATTAATGACCTCATACAATCCTCACAACAAACCAGAATAAAGCCCTTTTATTAACAGTTAATATTTGGTGACTGTTGGCTAAACCAGATAGCCTTTTTCCTGGGCCTGCCCCATTTACCACTGTGCTCTAATGAGTTGATAATATCATTCCTGCCACCTTTAGGTCTACGGAGAAAAGCAGTAAAATAAAGTCTAAGAAAATGAAATGCTTGGCAGATTATTGTTTAATCAGTTTTTCAAGATGGAAAGTGCTAAGGAAGGTGACATCACACAATGTTAATGCACTTAATGTTATTGAATTATACTTTTAAAATGATTAACGTTATAAATTTTAGGGTACATGTATTATACTACATATAGATTTTTTATTAAAAATATTAAAATATTTGGTGGATTATAAAGTATAGTAAAAAATGTGAACTAGTGTCCTTTTCATTCTGAACCATGTATAAACCTGGTGCATGCCTGGAATCCCAACATTTGGGAGACTGAGGAGGGAGGGTCACCACAAGTTCAGGTACATAGTGAGCCTAAGGGAGCCTGAGCTATGTAGTAAAACTATGTCTCCATAAACAAACAAAAATAAACATATAAACCAGTAGATCCTCCAAAGGAAGATTTTATGTGATTCACTTTTAGCTATTGAATATCTAGAAGAGATGATGATGAGAGGAAGCCCAGGTAAACCAATAGTGTCTGTATTGCAATAGCTAGCATGGCAGGATAGAAATGAGGAAACAAACAAGTCCAAATTGATTTTTACATTATAATGTGAAGATTTCAAGCCTCATGTCTGCATTGTCAACAAATACAAGTCTCCTCCAAAGAAAAATATCACTCTGAAGAGAATATCAGGATAAACTCCAGTTGCTTATCTGCCCATTCCTGTTCAGGCTGAGACTGAGTACACTTTTGATTGCCAACATCAGGTGTGGGGCATTTACACCTCACTTCTACTACAATGGGCCTTTATACTTATGTCATCATATTCCTGTACCATATACATATGTCAACATATTCCTATAATGCCTTCCCACTCTTCTATTTTTAATAAAAAGTACATATTCATTATAAAAGTTTAGAAAATACAAAAATCAGATATTCTTGGCTAAGTATAAGATATTGTCTTGAAAACTCAAGAAATGTTTTCTCTCTCCAGAGAATAAAAAGGTGAAGTTTAATCATATTTTAGGACAAATCCAGATTCGATATTCCATAAAGTTTTTAAATCTGGTAATTCAATTACATTCCCCTTCTAAAATAATGTCATGAAAGGCTATTAAGTTTTGCAAACAGTCCACAACTAGTATACAATGTATAGTGTAATAGAGTTATAGGCTTTGTAGAGCTATAGCATGAAGCTAGCATACCCGAGGTTTCTTCTAAGTGGTGGAGACTTTCCCAACTATTTCTGAAACTCCAGTCCTGGTAAATGTTAGATACCAAAAAATGGTGGTTTCTAACTTTGACTTTTCAAACAGAAACAAACTGACTTCATGAGAATCTCCTCCCTAAAATAGCAATAAGAGCTCCCAAAGTTTCCATAGTTATAAAAAAGATGAAAGTGTCAGGTCAAAAATGAAAATAGCATAAACAGCTGACTGGCAAGCGAAAGGTTGTGAATTTGATCCCCGGTACCAGAAAAAAAATGAAAATAACAATCATTAATGTTAATTAATGTCATGAGAAAAGTGAGAACTCACAAATTAGAGATTGCTTACTAGAATGTCTTGAAGAACAATTTTACTGTGAGTGTATAGTCACTTGCCAGTTGTATATATTAGGTAGATGCTTTCTGTTTGTTAACCAATAAATTTTACTGTGAAAGAACATAAAACCGTTTCTGTAGGCAACAAATTACCTAATTTAAGTAAATTTTCTCCTTTCTGGCCCTGCAATACTGGGTAAAAAAGGACTGCAGAATAATAAATGCAATGCAATTTAATGTAAGGATAATTGAAGTAACTCACTCCTGAAATAGTCCAATTTCTTAAAATTGTTTGGAGTTCACTTGTTGATGCATTTCCTTTTTCATTTTTTAACAAATATTTGTCTATAGTTTCTAAGTGCCATGTGCTGAGTTAGGATCTAGAAAGACAGGTATAATCCTAGCCCTTTGTAGAGTTTCAGATTGGGTAAACCAGAAGACTGGCAGGGAGCAAGCATCAAGCAAACATACACACACAAACACACACATGCGCACATACACACACACATCTGATCTGTAACATATCTGTATTCTACAATCTGTAGAAAAGCAGAGAAACTACATGTATCAACTGAAAGAACTGAGAGAAAGTATGGCCAAGAAAGTGAACAGTGAAGTCAGTGGCAAAAACAAGTTTACAGGTAGAGAGGACAAATAATGTAAGACCTTTCAGGAGCTTGGATTCTATTCTATAAGCAAAAGAATTCACTGGAGGACCTTGTTTGTGATTTAGAAATACTCTGACTGCTAGATAAAGAACAGATTTGAAGGACTTCAAGGATGGAAGCCAAACCAATTAGGAAATGTTGCCTTTAAAGGATCCATAATTCATTGAAAAATAATGTCATAAAGGATAGGAATTTCCTATCAAAGTATCTCCAGACATTTGAGGAGGAGGCACTTCTGCATAATATACATTACTGTGTTACGTTATATTAAGTTTATTAACTTACATGATTGTTTATCTGTTCAATATTCAACTTCTCTATTAGAAAGTAAGTTTAATGAGGACAGAAAAAGTGCCTTGTTTCCTCTTGTATCCCCAGTTCACAGAACCAGGTCTGTCATGTAGCTTCAATAAAGGTTCACTGTATGAATTAGCTAATTAATTAATCATGCATTTAATTCTTTTATGAACAAATGACCCTTTGTAAACAAATCATTGTTTTCTATTTGTCCATTTTGTAAGTCTGGATCCTCATACATATACTGTGAGAAAAGAGTAAACCAAGTCCAACAAAGTTTATTGTGCAGAATATAATGACCTCCTAGAATGTAATCCAGGAAGGAGAGAATCCATGAATGTGCTCATTATATATTTTAATTAATAAACTAATCAAAACAGACCTTATATCACTTTAGTCTCAGGAGCTGTATTCTTTTAGCCCATGACTAACAGCTTTGCATTTTAAGATGGTATTTAAGTAGTCCTCAAAGCATTTAAACTCATCTAAATTGATAATCATTATACTAAGCTGGATGACATGAGCTGGGAAATAAAAGGTACTGCCTGTTTCAAAAAAAGAAAAGCATCATAGTATGGTCTGCAAAAAAGCTGGTGGAACATTATATCCATTCACCTATGTCTAAGCCTCCTATTTCCTTGGACTCAGAAAAATCTCAACTTAAGGAATGAACCACAGAGAGTTATCACTGAGTACAAAGTCATCAAGTTAGCAGGTTTCTGAACCTCTACAACTAAAATCACTCTTGAGGTAGTTATACAATGTTATGATTTCTATAGGTGCTATAACAAATTACCATGTTGGTATCTTAAAATAACAGAAATCTATTCTCAGACAGTTTTTGAGGCTGAAGTCCAAAATCAAGGTGTCAGCAAGCTTTGGTTTCTCTGGAGGCTGTGAAGGAAAATTCATTCCATACTTTTGTACTTCTCTTCTGCCTTCTAATGGCAGGTGGTAATCCTTAGCACTCCTCAGTTTTTATGCTCATCAATTCTGATCTCTGCATTTTTTTCTGTGTTTGTTTCTTTTAATAGGGTTTCATTATCTCACCACATTGCCCAGGCTAAGTTTGAATTTGTCATCCTCCTGTCTCAGCCTCCTAGAATACTGAGATTGCAGATGTTCACCACCATGTCTGCCTTTACCTGGTTCTTTTTTTTTTTTTTTTTTGTCTTTTTTAGACAGAGTTTTGCTGTGCAGTTCAGGATGGTCTCAGGCTCACTTTGTAGCCCAGGTTGGTCTCAAACTTGCAATGATCCTCCTGTCTCAGCCTCCCAAGCACTGGGATTACAGGAGTGCACCACCATGCCGGGCTTCTACCTTGTTCTTTATATCTGTTTCTTACTTGTGTCTTCTCTCCTTATCTTTTTTTTAAAGACATTTTTCATTAAATTTAGGGACCATCCTAATCAAGGATGATACATTCTCAAAACACTCAATTTAGTTACATCTGCAAAGATCTTTTTCCAGATAATGTCATATTCACAGGTTGTAACTGCACATATATTTTGTGGGGAATCACATTCACCCTACTAAGGGCTAAAACAAGGTTAAAGTTTAAAAATAAGATTGTACAATTCCAAGTAGAGAGTAATCTGAATTAATTTGATGAGAGCAGGTTTTTGCAGCATAAAAGAAAGGTGTTTGTTTTTTTTACCTTATTTTAGCATGAGGTCATAACTCTGTTTTTTTCTTAATACGAGGAAAAGTAGGTGCCTGATTATTTAATTAATTCTGATGAATCACTATCAGAATTCCTTCAATAGCTACCAGATTAAGAGGAGATGGCCTGACCTTAAAAGTGTAAGTGGATAGGGAAACCTCGTAATGTCAGATGCACCAATGCTGTACTACGGGACTTTCCTACTTTTATCTCTCTAAGCTCCGTTTAGAAAAGCCTTCTCTAAACTTGAACTCTTCCTGAGGTACCTGGTTAACTACCAAAATTGAATTCTGAGTGTTGGTTTCTAGTCTAATCACTGATTTAGCTGCATGATGCTGAACCACACTCTGACTGACCCCAGCGACCCCGTCAGAGCGGGAGAGACCTGATCCTCCCCTGACTCTACAACTCCAAAGCCCATCTTCTCTCTTTGATGTGCAAATGCAATAAATTGTCCCATGTTCAGCAGATGTTTGTGCACTGTCCAGATCTCCTTCCTTTACACACTCTCTGGAGATCCGATGTGGAAGGAACAGCCAGACTTGGCTGAGAGACTGGGCCACATTACAAGGCACACGAGGCAGGAAGAAGCATTGCCAAAATCTCATTTCTGTTTTTGCTGGTCTCTACTGTGGTTTCCAATGAAAAGAACAGCTTTAGAAGGTAAAGTTGGCAGGGTCACGCTGTGTCAATGGGCTACTTTCAGCCGTAAGGAACACAACTTTCTTTCCCTAGTGATACAGTCCTCTGGAAGGTTGAAGTTTGTTTCTGGCATAATATTTCACTAGAATCAATTGTGCATGTTTAAATTTGCACTTTTCATGTTATTGTAAGTACCCATTTTATAATTTCAATAAAACCACTCTGAAGCATGATGCAGTGCTGATTAATGACACTGCTCCAGTACATCAAGAGCTCTCAGCTCTGCCTCGTGCCTTGGTGCTCACCTGAGGCATCCCATTAATCAGTTATACTACAGTCTGTCCTATCATATTGCTTAATTACCATTTCTGTTACTCATCCATCTACTCTATTAATCCCCACAGAACAAATTCATCAAGTTCAGAGGCCCCAAAGCAACAGTTCTCCTGGTCTTGCCAGAACCTAGTCGTAGAAGCAGCTTATAGGGAAGGACCCCAAGTCTCCTGATGCTCAAGGAAAACTACCCTTAAACTCTACATTAGGAAATCTTGTCTCCCTTACTTCTTGGCAGATCAAGACCTTACTGGGCTTACTGGTTCCCACAGGATTGTCTCAAAGAATTATATCAACAATCTTTGACTTTTATTATCATCTTCACTTCATAGAGGTGACACTGTTCATGTCACACAGCTAGTAAGTAGTAAAGCAATGTACAAACAGACAGCCTGTGTCCAGAATCCAGATTCTAGGCAATTAAGCAGCATTGCCATATCTCCTAACCTTCAGTGTCCAGTGGTGTGTTCAGTACATTATTAATCAGCTCATTGTTTACCTTGCATGGAAACCTCCACTCTGTAAAACTGAAAGGAAAAGAAATATGTATGTTTATATTAGAATCAGGACAGGAGAGACAGACTATCCTAAACCTTAAGGACAAAGCAATGTTTGACATGTATTTCCAGTGGGAGAAAAGTATTCAAAAGACCAAGTATACAAGGTCCCACCTTCTACAGAACATATTTCCCTATAAAAATTTAAATAAAATTTTAAAAATTAATAGAGCTATGGTGAAACCCTAATGTAATCTTTAATAACAAATTATTATTCTAGGCAACATAATGGTGACTGGTCAAATAGATTAGAACAGAGATGTTTCTAATCACTTCATCAGACTTATACTCAGCATCTCTTAACTCTTTTCCCTTATGAAGTTAACAGGAACCAGACTTGGCAGTTCTTCTAACTAAAGTCAAAAAAGCAGGTGCTCTGATCCTGCTCACCAGAAACTATACAACAAGATGTCCAAAAATAGGAATGGGCTTCATAGTCATAATTTATTTTTCAATATAAGAATAGTAAGAAATAACCTTTAAAAAAGGCACATCATTAAATTACAGAGGATAAATAGATATAGCTCATTTTAATTACTTTTTGTGCAAGTTGTTTTACCAGTAGGAAAAGTAATTATCTGGTGTTTGGGATAGCCAACCTGCTAGAGGGCTTTAATTTCAACAGCAATAGCTTGTATCCTATTTTTATATATCTATTAATGTATATATGCATAGAAACAAAATTTCATCAAAGTACAGCATCTATATTTAAGAGAAAGCATTTAGGAGCTATTTATTTAGGGTATATTTGAATGTTTATAGTGACTGCATACATTTTAATAAAAATAGTTCACCTATTTACCTTTGTGCCTTTGGTTTAGGAGATGGTTTAGACCAGTTACATAAAATTGAAAAAATATCTGCTGGTTAGGAATATTTGAAGCTAGCATCAGTCATGTGTCTTATTTTAGGGATCAAGTGGTTGAATTTTTGTGAGGAATGACAGGCAAAGAACAAGAAGACTTTAGTTTCTAAGAGTGAGGTAAATGCCACTTAAAATGAAAAAGGGCCTATGATATTGAACCCAGAAACACCAATGATTGGCATTGCCTATTTCATATTCTTCCTTCAACCTGGAAACTGACATTATCAGGAAAAATGAAATGTTCCTATTCAAATTCTAATTCAGATTCTGATGCTTATAAATCATAGAATTTTGAAAACTAGATACAGTGTGCCAAAGAACACACTCTAACTGGATAATAAAAAAAACACTTTTAAAGCCATTTCTTTCCTCAATTCAACACATTTTCACCTTTTTTTGGTAAATAAAAATATTTTATTAGCCAAATATTTTCTTCAGAACTAAATTAGTGTTCAGGAAAAATAGATTTGCCTAGCGTTCTTTACACTGGCTACAAAAGTGCTGGTCAATGTAAAAAGCACAACAAATACCACTTTTCCACCTTAAAAAAAAAGTTTAAAATCTCTCCAGAGAAAATAATGAGAAAAAAAATCAAATGGTAACATTCAATTCTATAAATGATTCCTGTAGCCCAAATAAGTGCAAAGCACTGTGCTCTAGCACAGTGAGATATACTAAAAGAGATATATTGAAAACTTTTTAGTCATAGTCACGCAAGTCTTCAGAACAGGCAATTAATTAACAAAACATCCTGAGTATCTGTATGAAGTATCATAAGCCAATGGAAAAAAAAAAACCTGTCCTGTGTAGAAACTTATAGAAAAAGGAGGCCTTCTGGATCCATTTTATAAAACTTCTCTAATTCCAATTCTTATTCCAAAAATCTATCCCTAAGAGTTATTTCTAGTGACTCCTGATATTGGTTGGCCCAAGTTGAGAACTCTAGAAAATCTTCCAAACATTTGTCTCTTGTTTATAAAGACACACTCAGAAAACTGATTCTACATGCAGGGGGCTTTGCTGGTAACATGTCCACTTTGCTTAAATTATTATTCAATTCTCCTACTTTCCATAAACTTTTCTTTCAGCTTCTATAATTACTGTAGCTACAAAATATCTTGAATTAGCTAACTTGTGCCATCTAAAGGCTATAGTGAGAAACTCTTTGACACAAACAAAATCATAAAATATGTTTACATCAAACTTACTATAAAATTCAACAAAATTGTATGAGGATGAAATATAAAACAGACAACAGAGGCTCAAGCAGACACTATTGATATTATTCCAAAGTAAGAGAAAAGAGAAAATCAAGAAACACCTGAGCTCCAGTGTTAACTCTATCACCAACTAATTGTGGAACCTTAGGCAAATTATTTTAACCTTTCTGGAACTCATATTTTTTATCTATGAAACAAAGGGGCTAAACATGATATCAAAAGACCCTTGTTAATATAATTTTTAATTTCATGAAATGAAAATTTTTAAATTCACAAATACCTGAAATGAAATGAGTATATTAAATGAAATGAGTGTACTCAATGAAATGAGTAAAAGATTAATGAATTACAACAAGTAAAAATTTTAGTCTGGAATTCTTAGTCTTGGCAAAATTCCTTAGCCTCTCTTCCTCTGAAATTAATCATATTGTTAATACCCAGTCTTATGGTTGTTATAAATGTTCCCTGAGAAACCCCCAGTTTAGTACAATGCTTGGCACATAAAAAGATAATTCTCAATTATTAGATAGCATTTCTGTGTCTTAAGAAAATATGATTTTGAGGCCAATTGCAGACTAGGGATGGAGAGAACAAGGCCACACCAACTAGCAAGACCAGTCTGGGAACCAGCATGGGTCGCCACCAGACTGGAACAGCTAGACCCCAGCCCTTCCTGGTGAAACAGTTCTCTAAAATGTATCTGAAACATCATGCCAAGACATACCTTTAGAAAATAATCTTTGTAGTTGGTTTCATGTGATTCTATGTGAAAAGGAAATTTATGAACCTCATTATTTGCAAATTAGTCAAGAGGAAGATGATCAATGTCAGAGAACTGGTTGAACTTTCCCTTTAAAAAGCTTTGCTGACAGATGAGGCATATACAAGAAAAAAATAAACTTTTAGTTTACTGATGAAAAAAAAGATTGAACTAAAAAATATGGTCCTCATTTAAAATAGAAACCATAAAACCCTAGTACAAAATGGCTGTCTAGGGCCAGGGATTTAGCTCAGTGGCATGATCACACCTGGCAAGCATGAGGTCATGAGTTCGATCCCCAGTATCAAAAAAAATGGCTGTCTAAACAAGGTGAATTGGTGTCTGCCTATAGATCCAGTCACTGTGGAGACTGAAATAGAAAGATCGCTTTAGTGCAAAAATCAAAACCATTTTGAGTAACATAGTGAAACTTCATCTCAAAAATAAAAGAGCCTTCTACACAACTCTACCACTGGCAAGTGGTTGTCTGTTTCTCACAGTTGATCAACATTGATATTGCAAGATTATAGTTTCACAAGACTAAAAGAACCTGGAAATTCATCCATACAAGTTCTATCCAGAGACCTGAACAAATGATTATCAACAACTTGTAGTGAAGAGGACTATTATGATTTAGATACTGAATGTCCTGCAGAGGTCTCTACATTAAAACTTTGGACTGGGCATAATGATGCATGCCTGTAATCCCAGCTTTCAGGAGGCTGAGGCAGGAGGATCATTGCAAGTTCAAGGCCAGTCTGGGTTATGTAGCAAGTTCAAGGCCATCTGGAACTACAAAGAAAGACTCTGTCTCAAAAAATAAATAAATAAATAACTTCAGGAAGAAGTCAAGATGGACAATCAGTGAGCAACAAAATACAAAGCCTCCCAGGAGAAACAACACATATGCCAGAATAAAACAACCTGGAGATATCCAGACAGAGGGAGATGGATCCTCTTGACACAGAAAGAAATTAAAACATAAAAAAGCTCATCAAACACATTGGGACTACAACTGGAACAGCTAAAAATTATGGGACACAGCATTTTCTCTGCAACCAGCCAAGTTTGCGCCAGCCTGAATTTGTGCCAGCTTGAATCTGCGCCAGCTGGTAGAGCCACCCAAACTCGTTCCTACCACCACTCACAGGAACCACAGGAGCACTGAAGTCAGGGGTTGATGAACCCAGTGGAGAGCGGAGCCGGTGAAGGGATCTTCATTAATCCATGGTCAGTGCTGGGAATGAGACCCCCCCACCATGGGAAGGGCACAACCAAATGGGTGACATGTTGGAATCTGGCAGGAGGAGCCTGAACTGGGAGTGACAGTGACTTCAGTTGGTTATTCCCTCCCCAGAGCAGATTTGTGGCATTTGCTTGGACTGGGCCGCACCCCTGGCCAGGACCCAATGAACCGACTCAAATCAATTCCCTGCACCTAACATGCACTAACCAGGTGAAGACCCCTGAAGTTTGGCTGGCCAGGTGGGGAGGGGTAGGCAGGAGAGGGTGGAGGTCCCTCACCAGCATGCTTCAGGGGAAATGTGGCCAACAGGAAAGGGGGCTGGGACCTGCACTGTACACCTGTGTGGAGGAAGCTGGGACTAGGACAGGAGAGAGAGGCAAGAGGAGGCCCCGGCTCAGAACCCTGAGAGCACTGATCCAGGAGAGGGAAAAACAAGGGAGACTGAGGGCAGCAAACATGCAACATCAGACATGGCTTCAATGGACATTAAGAGATATCTTCAGGACCTTGTACAGGAGCACAAAACTGAAATATTAAATCAGGTAAAGCAAGATATTAGTAGAGTAATAAAAGAAATGCTCTCAGGAAGCATCTCTCTAAAAATATAAAGAAAATATAGAATACATGAAGCAGATTCAGAGAGACTACCAGGAAATTAAAAACTCCATTGAAAGCTAGCAAAACACCTTAAAAGAAACAAAAGATAGACTATCAAAACTTGAAGACAAGCTTGCAATGTGTGATCATGAAAAGAAAGATCTCTTAAAAATAACAAGGAAACAGGCAGTAACAATACAGAGGCTAGAAGATGAAAAGAGAATCTACAATTTAAGAATAAGAAATGTGAATGAAGAAGCAGGAATACATACAGGCAACTTACAAAGGCTGTTCATGGAAATAATTAAGGAAAACTTCCCAAGCATGGGAAAAGAAAATGACATTCGGTTATGTGAGGCATACAGAACTCCAGCCACCTACAACCAAAACAGAGCTACACCCAGACGTATAATAATCAAGATACCAGCAATTCAATATAAAAACAGAATATTAAAAGTTGTCAGAGAAAATAAACAGATTACCTACAAAGGTAAGCCCATCAAGATCACAGCTGACTTCTTGACATAGACCATCAGATCAAGAACAGCTTGGAACGAAGTATTCCAAGCCCTAGAAAGAAAATAACCTCCAGCCCAGATTGATGTACCCTGCAAAACTGTCACTACAAATTAATGGAGAAACAAGATGCTTCCATAACAAAGAGGGGGAATTTGTGGGGGATCTGGGGGAATTTGTGACCACCAATGCAACCCTACAGAGAATACTGAAAGACATTCTAGAAAGAGAGAAAAAAATACCAGAATTTTAGGAACAGTGGTAGAAAGGCCTCAATGAGTGGGGCAGGCAGTAGAATGAAGGAGAAAAGTAGACAAACAAAGGCAGAAAAATAGCATAGCAGAAATGAGGCAGAGAAAGATGGCTATAATCTCTAACATAGATGGCCTTGATACACTATATTGTTAATAGTGCACCAGGATTTAAAACCCACATTACTCACACTACTCTGCTTAGATGTATTATATTCTGTTCCAGTCATTCAACCTGTACTAGATTTGAGGGCACAGACAGTAATCCCAATAATAACAGGATATAGTATGGTAATCATCCTTAATTTCCTATTAATTTAATCTAAAGCTCTGTAAAACCTACACTGTTTTACCATGACTGATCGTAATAGAATCTGGTTTGTTAGATCACTGTTTTGTATCGATAGATTTTATTCCAAGCTGTTATGATTGATAGTATCAAGTGTGAGAGTATAGGCAACTGCACTTAAGATGACAAGTTTCACTAGAATATCCACTCTGGTTTGATTATTACCTGCCTTTGAAGTTTTATACTGTCTACAATGTTTTATTTTTACTAATATTGTTATGTACTGCTATATTCAATTATACTGCTACATTCAATTATGCCTGATGATATAGACAATTCTATTGAAGATAATAAGAAACAACACAGTAATCATTGCAGATCACCTTGTACTGTAGTTTTATATGACTTTTTGGTTTCATGTTTTTATAGGAATTTGTTTTGCTTTGTCTTGCTAAGTTTTATTTTCCCCTCTAATACAGAAAGGATAAAATACAAGTAGAGACTCATGCATGTGTAGCTGTTTACACTCTCACTGTTTGAATATTTACTTCGTGTGCTTTAATTTTGTAACTTGAACAACTATTTCTAAGAGAACAATATGTAATTTATCAACTAGTGATTTCTTATTGTTTATCTTTTTTTTTGGAATTCTGTATTATCTCTACCCTTTACATGCTTTTATTTCTCTTTAAATAACTTCAGTGCCCAGGTTGGCACTATTCATAGGTGGCACAATTTTAGAAGCTATAGCCTATGGAAAGGGCCTTAAGTTCATTAGATGGATATGAGACACCAGTGCCTGTCTCTCTGTCTTAATGTCTCTTTCTCTGTCTCACTCTTTCTTTCTTCCTCTTCCTTCATCTCCTCTCTCCTCTTTCTCTCTTTCTCTGGATGTATAAACTCTTACACACACACACACACACACACATACATCCCTCAGCAACTACAGCTAGGAGGGCCTTTTCCAGAACTGAGCCAATGAAGGTGCCACAGCCTTGAATCTACAAAGCTGTGAGCTAAAGAAACCTCTCTTACTTTATAAATTATCTGCCTCAGGTATTTCATTGTAATACTACAAAATTTACTCTTGAACAAACAATGGATCAAAAAAAAATCAAAGAAGGAAATTAATGCCAAGAACAATGGCACATAACTGTACCCCAGGTATTTAGGGAGATTTCAAGTTTGAAATCAACTAGATAACTTAACAAGAAAGATGCTATCTCAAAACTGAGGTTGTAAGTTGGTGGTAGAGTGTGTGCCTAGCATTTGCAATGCCCTGAGTCCAACTGTATTCAAAGCAAAAATAAATAAAATGGAGACTTTAAAACTACAAATGATCAGCAAAATAAAGAGTTGGTTTTTCAAAATGATAAAGTTGATAAATCCTTGGATAAATGAAGAAAAAGAGAGACTACACATATAAATAAACGCAGAGGTGAAAAGGAAGTAGTTAAAACTGATACCAAAAGGAATACACAGTAGGAACATTAGTGATTATTCTGAAACACTATGCACCAACAAATTTGGAAACCTAGTAGAACTGAAAAATTTCTGTACATACACACTTTATCAAGATTAACTCATGAAGAAATAGAAACCTTGCACAGCCTAAAAACAAGTAATGAGATTGAATTAATAATAAAAAGTCTTGTACCAAAGAAAAATTCAGGAACAGGTAGTTTCACTGCTGAGTTCTACCAAACATTTGAGGAGAATACCAATTATTCTTAAATTGTTCCCAAAAAACTGAATAAGAAAAAATACTTCTGAACTCATTCTGTAGGCCAGAATTACCCTGACTCCAAAATCAGACAAAGATACACACACAAAAAAAAAAAAAGAGAGAGAGAGAGAAGGGAAAGAAAATTCTAGGTCAATACCATTGATAAACAGATATAAGAACCCTCCACAAAATATTAACTGAATCTAAAGCACACGGAAAATATTACTCAATATGAACAAATTGGATTTATCCTAAGGATGCAAGGATGAGCCAACATACACAAATCAGTAAATGTGATATAACACACCAAAGAATAAAAGACAAAAACTATCATCATCTCCAAGATGCAGAAAAAAGCATTTGATAAAATTTAACACTTCATGATAAAAAAAAGTACTAAACAAATTAGGTATAGAAGAGCATGCTTTTACATAATAAAGGCCATAAGTAATATAGCAAATATCTTACTTGAATGAATCAAATCTAAAAGCTTTTTCTCTAAGATCTATAAAAAGCCAAGAGTGCTTACTTTCATCATTTTTATTTAACATTGTACTGGAAGTTCTAGGCAGAAAATCAAGCAAGAAAAGCAAACAAAGAGCTTCTTAAATGGAAAGTATAAATTCAAACTGTCATTGTTTACAGAGGACATGAAGACAGACAATCCCAAATACTCCACTAAAATACTACTACAAATAATAAATTAAATTGGTAAATCTGCAGGACACAGATACAGCATATAAAAATGTCTACAACTGATAGCTAATTAGCTTAAAAAATATCAAGAAAGCAGTACTATTTACAATATTTTTAAAAATACCTAGAAATAAATTTAATCAAAGAGGAAAATATCTCTATAATGAAAATTATGAAACACTGATGGAAGGAATTAAATGGAACACAAAACTAAGATGACCATTCCATGTTCATTGATTAGAACGATCAATATTGCTAAAATCTCTATCTTACCCAAAGCAATCTACAGATTCAATACAAGTTCTGTCAAAGTATCAATTGCATTCATTCTCCACAGAACTAGGAAAAAACCAAAATTTTGTTTGGAACAACAAAAGATCTCAAATAGTGAAAGCAGTCTTGAGCAAAAAGAGAAAAACATTAAACTACCCAACTTCAACATATAGTACAAAGCTATTATAATCAAAACACCATGATACTGACATAAAAATAGACATATACTCCAATGGGAAAATGGAGAGCTATGAGTAAACCCATTTTTTTGCTGTTTTTGAACAAATTTATTCTGCATATGCATTGAAGAAGAGATGGTCTTTTAAATAAGTAGTGATGAAGAAACTGAACATCTACTTGCAGAAAAATGAAACTAGATCCCCTGGTCTCACCAGTTACAAAAATCAACTCAAAAAGCATTAAGGACTTCAATGGGAAGGATGCACAGGCAAATGCCTCATCATAATGAAATAGGCAAGGACTTTAGGTGAGACTCCAAAAGCATAGGGAACAAAAGCAAAAATAACACATGATGCTAAACAAACTAAAAAATTTCTACTCAGCAAAGAAAATAATTGACATAATGAAAAGACAACCTACAGAATAGGAGAAAATATTTGCAAGTTAAATATGTGACAAAAGCTTAATATCCAGAATATTTAAGGAACACCAAAAAAGAAAACTATATAACCTGATTTTTAAGTGGATAATAGATCTTTAAAAATTTTTCTCAAAAGAAGACATACAAATAGACCACAAGTATATTTTGAAATGCTCAGCACCACTAATTATCACAGAACTGCAAGTCACAACCAAAATGAGGTTTTAAATGATCATCCCATTTCAGTAAAAATCAAAAAGACAGTAAAAGTGGTAAATATGTGAAGAAAAAGAAAACCCTTGTGTACTCCCAGTGGTGATGCAATTTCATGCAGGCATTTTTAAAAAACTATATAGAGCTCCCTTGAAAAAATAAAAAGTAAAGCTATCATATGATCCAGCAATCTCTCTACTGGGTATATAGCCAAGGCAATGAAATCAGTATCTCAAAGAGAAATATGCACATCTTTGTTCATTTCAGTGTCCTTCACATTAACAAAAAAATGGAAACAACCACGGTGTCCATCAACCAATGGATGAATAAAGAAAATACGGTGCACACATTATGAAATACTACCCGGCCACAAAAATGAATGGACTTAAAGATCCTGATATTCAATGAACTAAGCCAGGAACAGAAATACAAGTACTGTATGAACTTATTCAGAGCTGAAATCTGTGAATGAGTTGATTTCATAGAAGTTGAGAATAGAACCATGATTAACAGAGGTTGGGGAGAATAGAGCGAAGGGAAGGTAGGAATAAGAAGTTCTGGTATGTTTTTGCAGTTAGCCTAACAAGTATGAAACTACATAACTCCTGAAAAACGTCTCTCAAACACCACAGCTATGGAAACTTCTTGTGTCATATCACTCGTCATAGCACACAACTGTAGTTACACAGAAAGAGAAGCCCATTTCTACAACTCAGGAAAGACACAACATTCTGAATAAGCAAATAATAAAGAGTAGTGACCTGAATCACTTGACTAAATAAGGAAACAATGTCTCATTATTGGGTTTTTTTAAATATTTGTCAAAGGAGAAAAATAGTGGAAGTAGTCTAACAGACAAAGTGCTACTCATTTATATCACATGTGGCAAGGCTTAAACGCTGAAAACACAGTGCAACTGATTTATCTGCTCAGTTTTGCCAGGACAGTGGCAGTTTAAAAATATATAAACTGGACTTGAGTCACAGAATATTTTCCTTAAAAGCCTTTCAAATGATCCTAATGGTTTCCAAAAACCACACCTGGTCTCATAAAAGCAAAATGACTTTTCAAAAGCCAAGTCTGATTTTGTTGAAAGTATTAAAGCCAAATAAAAACCCCACTAACCTTCTATGAGTTAAGGTGGCATAGTTGCTTTGGTACATCTAACTTACAGTGGGAAAATAATGACAGTTCAAATATGAAGGAGTTCAGAGTTAAGCTTTATCCCCAAGCAGAGGATCATTCAGCAAGCAGTGTGATAACCACAGTATACCCTACCCGAATAAACTCAGAACTCTTGGCATTTTAGATGTTAGAGCTGGAGCAACTCTGAACTTCTTTCATAAAGGCATGAAAAACATGAGAAGCATGCCTCTGAATCTGGGCCAACTCCTACAGCTGCCATGCCCTCCTGTTTTGGCAAGAAATTGAAAATTGCTTAAACTTTGGGTGGTTATCTATCCTCATCATGTTATTCTAGGCTATAATATTCTGAAGTTAGAAAATTAAAGATTGGAATTAGAAAAAATAGGGTTGTTTTATTTAAATCCTTGTTCACATTGCCAATTATGATCATCAATATTCTCTTGCCTCACCTAGCAATAGACTCCAGCAGGTACTATAGATTTATATGCCAAAGAATTGATTGGTTGGTCTGTTTTGGAGGGAAATTCTGTTTCAGGAACAAATGATATAAGGGGAAAATGCTTGCTAGAAAAACATGATGAAAATAAAAGGCAATCCAAGAATACAAAAAATTAGGACAAAGTGAGTGAAATACATAAACCAGAATTAGAACGTGTGCATATGGGAATAAAACAACAATACAAAAGAGAAAGTAAAGAAGCAAGTAGGAAAAATAAGGTGTACTTAGCTGCTTTCATATACTGGGCGATCTAACTATCAACATACAATCATTACCCAGAATTTTTCCCTAAAGGGCATATAAGAAAATAGACAGTATAAAGGTACTGTGTTAGAAAAACATAAGTACTAAAGGAATTCTGTGTGGGTAAATGTGCATGAAGGAACACAGAAATAGCTAAGATTTCCCTTTAGAGAGATACAAGAAATTTCACATACAACAGTATACAATACTTTTAAGTTTCAAGCAAGCTTAGTATCTCAACCTTATGCATAATTAGAACAAACTTAGACTTGTGACTAACAGGTCCATTTCTCAGTTACACTGCTCTAAAGCCATGTTAGTCATAAAAATTCCTGACAGATAAACTCAAAAACCCTAATCAATAATGTGGGCAGATAAGAAAATACTACAGCATGGACCACAGCCCTGACAAAAAGCTCAGACCCTCGGGCTGGTCCAAGACCAACTCCAAAATGGTGGATTCCATGTCTTGGCTCAGCCACTGCCAACTTGGAGCTGGCTCTGTGTTGTTTCCCTATGGGACAACAGAAAAGCCAGTCAAATAATGGATCTAATCTTGGACAAGCAAAAGTCTGGAACAGGGATTCAATTGGCTGACTAGAGCAAGAGTCACATCATAGAAACTGAGGAAACATTCACTGAAATGATTGGAAAACCCAAATGGCTGAATAGAAGAGGAGCTATGTTGGAGAGCCCCAGAAAACATCAACAAGAAACAGAAGGGGACTCTATTGTAAAAGGTAAGAGACATAGGAGATGGATTAGACAGACACTATGTGGTGACCATGACTCAATTTGCTTTATTTTTTTTAAGAGCAGATATACTTATTAAGAGAAAGAAAGCTTCTGAGAGAGAGATAGAAGGGGTCCTGAGTGGGTTGCCAAAGATTCTGTCTTTTCTAGGGGTTTTTATAGAGTAAAACTATGAGGTGAGGTGAGGAAAACTGGAATTCACAAGGCAGATGGGCATGAGGTGGGACAGAACTATGATCAACCAATCAGATTAATTGTTCAGGTAGAATTGACCAAATTAGGGACAACTGAGGAAGCCAATCATGTAGCAAGCAAGCATTCTTATGGAGCAGTGACTCTTCCTGTAGGAGGTTGGGATGGTGACTCCTAGTTTCTAAAAGTGATCCATACCTAATGCCTAAAGTTTATACTTAGGGTGTGGTTGCATTTGTTTTGCCTTTTGTCTGGAGATCTGGCCCACAGCAGAAGGTGTGTATCTCTTCCAAGGTCACCAGACATTTGGTTCTCTATGCCAGTTTCCTAGAGAGCCTAGCTCTGTCTGACTGCCTATAACATTTCTAATGACCTCAGCTACTTATAACATTCCCCGCTCTTAAGAAGTATCCTGAACTGCTGTGAAGGACAAATAGGCGATGACTAATCTGGCCTCTTAGGGCTGACAGGGGTCATAGTTGTTGATCAACAGTCAGAGAGACTCTACAGAGGGTCTATCTAAAGGCCCTCGATAGACACCAGGCAGTTTCATCTTGGGTCGGGGTACAGCTTTAAGTCTGGAGGAGACAAAGCAAAAGAAACAATTAAGTATGCATGGGCCAAATAATAGAATCAACAGGATTATTATGAGTACAATTAACAAACAGTTCCACCAAGAGGAAATTATAATGGCTTCCCATAAGGAGCATAGGGATAAGGTTCAGGAAATTTTAGAATCTGACATGTCATTAATTTGTTGTCTAATATCTTGAACAGTTAATTGAGATATTAGTAAAAGGATCAGGAATGTACACACGTTTAGTTTTTACAGTTGCATAAATACCTCCTGTACTAGTAGAATGCCTAATTTGCCTTCTGATTTTGGAGGACAACCTGTTTTATTAGTTTTACCATTTTTATTTATGAGACAGATCAACCACAATGTCTTTTAGTGCCTGTTAATTAAGGCCTCCACATGCATCATGTAACCTTTTTCTGGACAAAATCTGGTAGATCCCAGTGAAAGAAATCTAAAAGAATTCTAGCATATTTGTTATTGGTTTCATCTGTATGATGCTTTGGGGTTTGACACCTTCTAGGCAAGAACAAACTTTAATCAAAGCATGTATAATCAAAGAATATATACAAAGGCATATATAATCAAAGCATTACTCAATTCTGCTTTAAATATTCCAACCCAAAGAACTTTATTCAGAGGCAACCATAGAACATTCTACAAGGAAGAGAGAACCACATGGGGACTGCAAGAATCAATTATAGTTGGAACTTGCAAAGAAAATACAAGATACTGCTTCCAGAATGGCCTTCCACAGTAAAGAGTTGGTAAGTGACCTCAGTCCAGCACCTGCCACCACAACTGAAGAACAAGAGCTGGCAGGGATACAATTGTAGGGACAGACTCAGTGTTTGAACCTGGGTCCCAGAGCAGCCCCTTGGCTCCAAGTCATGTGCCACACTGCCAAGTTCCCTGAGTGAAGGAGAAAGACAGCTGGCAGTTAGAGGGCAGGCTGGAGGGAATCCTGCTGGGGGGCTGGAGCTGGCTAACGTACACCTGGCTTGTGCAGTTGGAGGCCAGGTTCAGACTGGGTTACACAGGATAGGGAGTTCACATCAGTGCACAGGCCTTGTTGGGTGCGTAAACCTGCATCTAGCATCATTCTGGGGGCAGATTGCCACCTTCGACCTCCAGTGTGAGCAGAGTCACATCTTGGTTTGAGCTCTGATCCTTATTCCTAGGCTTTGGAAAAGCCTGTGTCTGAAATAATAGAAAGCTTTCTTTTTGTTTTTCTTTCCTTCTTTCTTCTTTTCTGCCTTCCTCTTTCTGTTCATGCCCCTCACATTTATTCTATTTGCTCTTTTTATTCTTTTAAGTGTGTGAGTGAGAGTGTATATATGTGTTTCTCCTCCTCTTGCCCTTTTCTTTCAATGTAGTTTATAGAAGGTAAGGGGATTCTCTCTTGTCCCTTTTTATTCCTTTTACTTTCATCCATATCTTTTCAGTTAAGTTCTTTCCCGTTTTTCCGCTTCTTCTGCTGTTTCCTTTTAACTTTTTTCTAATATTTATAATAGCCTTAGAATCCTTTCTCAGTCCCATTTCTCACTACTGATTTTATACCCAGTTTTCCTTGTTATCCCATCTAAATATATGACATACCTTTAATAAAGGATTATCCAGCAACTACTAGATAACAGTAAGAAGACCAATCTAAGGCTAATCAGATTATAGAAAAACTAAAAGGTAGCACAGATAGATTTATTAATATATTTACAGAACTCACAAAAGAAAATTTCCCAAATATAAGAAAAGAAGTTAAAATATAAGTAAGCATAGTTTATAGAATACCAAACAATTATGATATCAAAAGACGCTCCCCTTGGGGGTTGGGGTTTAGCTCATTGGCATAAGTGCCTGCCCCGCAAGCGCAAGGTCACAAGTTCAATCCTCGGTATCAAAAAAGAAAAAGCTCCAAGGCATATCCTTATGAAATTACCAGATATCTAGCAAAAAAAAGAAAGAGAAGAAGAAAGAAAGCAAGAAAGAAAGAAAGAAAGAAAGAGAGAGAAAGAATTTTAAAAGAAGGCAAAGAAAAGCAAAACAAAATAACAACCACCAAAAAAAAAAAACCTATAAAGAAATCAGTTAGAATCTCAGAGACTTCTCAACACAAATCCTAAAGGCCAGAATAGCCTGGACTGAAGTACTGCAAACCCTAAGAGCAAATAATTTCCAACCCAGATTAAGTTACCAGCAAAACCATCCTTCAAAATAGATGGAAGAATAAGATATTTCCAGTAAAAAGACCAGCTTAAAAGATGTATGAGTACTAAAACAGCGCTTGAAAAAGTACTTAAGAATGTTCTTGACAGAAATTACAAAATGAATACAGCTAAAAATAGAGGAAATTAGTGAGATCAATAGAAAAATTTACAAAAAGAAAAACAAAGAATTCACCAATAAATAAAGAAGGCAATGATAGTAAACACATCTCAGTAATATCTCTCAAAATTAATGGCCTCAGCTTTCCAAAACACAGATTGGCAGACTGGATCAAAAAGCAAAATCCAACAGTCTGTTGCATTCAAGAAACTAATCTAATCAAAAAAGATATTTATAGATTAAAAATTAAAAGATGGAAAAACAACATTTCATAGACCAGAATCCCAAAAGCAAGTTCTTGTCTGATTCTAGTGTCAGACAAGGTAAACTTCAAGGTAGAACTGATTAGAAGAGACAAAGCAAACCATTACATACTAGTTAAGGGAACAATCTGACAAGAAGAAACAACATAGACATAGACATAGATATAGATATATAAAAATATTAGTGAACCTATCTTCATAAATCAAAAACTACTGAAATTAAAAGATCAAATAAACACTAACAGATCACAGTAGAGAATTTTAACACCCTATTTTCACAAAGATATAGGTTAAATAAAAACCCAATAAAGAAATTTCAGAGCTGAATTACAACCTTGGACATACGGACTTGATAGATAAATACAGAATATTTCACCCCTCTACAACAGAGTATACATTGTTTTCAGCAGCACATAGTACTTTTTCCAAAACAGATCACATACAAGTCCACAAAAACATTTTAAGTAAATATAAAACAATTCAAATTATCCCAGTCATACTATCAGACCACCATACAATGAAAATAGAAATCAATGGCAGAAGAAATTTGGAGAAAGGCAAAACCTCCTTCAAAATTTAACAACCTACTCCCAAATAGCCAGTGGGTCACAGAAGAAATTTTAAAATGTCTGGAAGTTAACTAATAATGACTAACAACACAACAAAACCTCTGGTACACTATGAAAGCAGTTCTAAGAGGAAAACAGAGTAAGCCCAAATATATAACCTTATGAGAAATCTTACGATACTTAAGAAACAAAAACAAACAAGCACCAAACAAAAATTAAGAAGGGAAACTATAAAGAGGAGAATGGAAATCAGTGAAATTGAAACTAAAAACTATTTTTAAAAATCAATAAATCAAAGAGCTAGTTCTTTGAAAGAATAAAATAAAATAGATAAGCCTTAGCCAGACTCACCAGGAGACTCACATCCATACAATTAGAAATATACAAGATGAAATAACAACAGACACTCAAAATGCAGGAGATAGTAACTACTTCAAAAAACTATATTTCAAAAAATTAACAAATTTTGAATAAATGGACAGATTCCTAGACATGTACAAACCACCAAAACTAACATAAATATATTAAAAGACATAATATGCTTAGTGACCCAATAACAACCAATAAAACTGACACAGTAATAAAGAATCTACAAACTAAAAAAAGTCCAGGACCTGATGAGTTCACTGTTGAATTCTATAAAATATTTGCAGATGCTGTATCACCAGTATTCCTCAAGGTCTTCAAAGAAATTGAGAGAAATGGAGTACTCCCAAATTCATTTATGGAAGCCGGTATTGCTTGTCAGATAGACACCCAAAGACTATAGGCCAATCACTTTAGTGAACATAAGTGCAAAAACCTCAGCAAGATATTAGCAAATGTAACGTGGCACATTATCAAAAAAGATGATATATCATAATAAAGTAGGCTTCATCCCAGAGATGTAAGGATGGCTCAACATATGTAAGTCAATAAATGCAATACATTGCATAAACAGAAACAAGATTGAAAAACCATATGATAACAGCAAGAGTTGTAGAAAAGGTTTTTGACAAAATCCAACACCCCTTCATGATAAAAAAAAAAAAAACCTGAAGAAAACATGCATATAAGGATGATACCTGAATGTGATATAGGCTTCTTATGACAAACCAATAGCCAGCATTATACTAACTGGGAAAAAAAGTAATCCTTTAAAATCAGGAAAAAGACAATGAGGTTCATTATCTCCCATTGCATTCAACATAGTACCTGAAACATTAGCCTTAGCAATTAGGCAAAAGAGAAATGAAAGGAAACAAAAACTCAAATTATCATTATTTGCAGATGACATTATACTGTACATAGAAGACCCAAGGAATTCCACCAAAATCTCTTAGAATTAATACCAACTTCAACAAAGTAGCAGGATATAATACTGACACACAAAAATCATTAGTATTTGTGTACACCAATAATGAACAGGACGAGAGGAAATTATGAAAACAATACAATTACACTTGCATCAAGAAAAAATAAAATACCTAGGAATTAACCTAACCAAGGAAGTGAAAGACTTCTAAAAAGAATACAATTCAGTGTTAACTCAGTTCACAAACTTCATTCTTTTCATGATGCTGGTCCCAAACTGAGTTGAATGAGAAAGAAATCAGATTCAATGTTTAGGATCAATGATGATCTCATGGGAAAATTTGATTCTGTTCTTATCTAGTTCAGTATGTGGTTAGAATCATGGAGAGAACTGAAGTTTGTGAACCAAGATAGCACCATACTCTGAAGAAGGAGATTGAAGAGAACATCATAAAATGGAAAGATGTCACCTGCTCCTGGATAAGCAGAACCAATGTTGTCAAAATGGCCTCATTTCCAATACTGTTGTACAGATTCAATGCAGTCCCCATCAAAATACCAACAGCATACCTTACAGGTCTAGAGATAATAATTCTAAAATGTATGTGGTGGTAGAACACACCCAAAATGCCAAAAGCAATTTGGGGCAATAAGTGCAAAACAGAAACTGTAGCATAGCAGACTTCAAGCTATGTAATAAAGCCATAGTGATTAAAAACATCCTTGTACTGGAACAAAAACAGATATGTGTATCAACAGAATAGAACTGAGGAGAGAGAAACCTCAGACATATTGAACTAGTTAAGTGGCCAAAAGCATATGTTGGAGAAAACAGCCTATTCAATAAGCAATATCAGGAAAACAGGTTATGTGCTTGCAGAAGATTGAAACGGGAGCCTTATCTCTCACACATACAAAAGTAAAATCAAAATGGATGAAAGATTTAAACATTAAAACAGAAACATTAAACCTACTGGAAGATAAAATAGGTAAAACATTTGAAGACTAGGAGTAGGAAAGGATTTTCTAAACAGAAATAGCACCATCAATAACAGCCACAAAAAAGAAACAGCACCAAGAATCAACAAATGGGATTTTATCAGACTAAAATGCTTCTGTGAGGCAAAAGAATCAATCAACATATGTAAACATCATATTCTCTGTTTAGTGTAAGAAGATAAAAGAATAAATAAGATCCAAAATGTACAACAGGTATTATGAAATGGGAAGAAACTGTCCAAAAGGAAAGAGAAACTAGGATGGGGAAAAGGAGAAAAGAAGGAAGGGAAAGGGAAAAATATATATCTGTGTGTGTGCACATGGGTGTGCGTGTGTGTGTGTGTGTGTAAGATAGTTATACTACCAATTTCTATTAGTTAATTGAAAAGAAAGGTTTGTGCTTATATTGCTCAATCAATTTTTCATGCCTATGTGTTGTAATCTGAGCAACTACTTTGAAAATAACAATATGCAATGTATTAACCATCTCCTGCCATCTTGTTTTGAAATTCTGTATCACTGTTTTTATTATTTTGTCTCTTTAAAATAAAATTTTAAAAAAAGAATCACTAGAGTAAACAGACAGCCTACAGAATGTGAAAAAAATGCCAGTTACTCCTCAGACAGATGACTAGTATCTAGAACATACAAAAAGTTCAAAAAATTAATTCAACTAAAATTAAACATGCAGACAAAAAATGGAAAAGAGAAAGCAGCAGATACTTCCCAGAGGAAGAAATAAAAATGATCAACAAATATATGAAAAAATTTTTCAACATCTCTGGCCACAGAGAAATGCAAATTAAAACAACATAAAGTTCCATCTTTCTCTGGAAAGAATGGCAATCATTAAGAAACCAAACAATGACAAGTGCTAGAGTGGCTGTGGTGAGAAAGGAGTCCTCCGTTACTAGTGAAAATGCAAGCTAGAACAACCAGTATGGAAATCAGTATGGAGAGTTCTCAAAGAACTGAAATTTGAAATTTCTTAAGGCCCAGCTATCTACTCGCTGTGTGTCTTCCCCAAAGAGCTTACCTCATCATACTACAGTGTACGTGCATACAATGTTTATCGCACCACAATTAATAAAAGCTAAATTCTGGAAGCAGCCTGTATACCCATCACTGGAGAACAAAATGTGGTATCTGTATATAATGGAATACTACTTGGCTATAAAGAATGACAAATTTGAGCTACTTGTAGGAAAAGGGATGCACCTGGAAAGCATAACATTTAGTGAAATAAATCAGACACACAAGCTTAAATACTATATTGACTCTTGTTTGAGTGATGAAAATTACAAACAAAAAAATGACAAAGGAATAAAAGAGAGGGGCAAGGGGAAGGATCTCTTGCAATAGAGAAGTGGGCCAAGGGAACCAGAGTAAGCAGTGAGGAGGAGGGGCAAGAAAAATAAGAAGAACAATATCCCATGTACCAGAACCTAATAACCCCAATGAATGTAAACATTATATGCCATAATATGAACTAGGATGAGTAATATGAACACAGTGAAAAACAGGATGGGGGAACTGGAAGAGGAGGAAGGAAGAAGGCAGAGGGAAGGGGAAGGAGACTTATTATAAAAAAGAAAAGATATGTGCTGTAATATGTACATGTAACCATTTGCCAAGACAAGTACAAACTATATGAACTACAAACATGTACAAATAACTGAATGTTAGTGCAATAGAGAAGCAAAAAGTAAAAAAAAAGCAAAGAGTGGGTTTATTGAGGATGCGGAAAGGAGCGGTTGTGTATCTCCTTTGAGTGGGTATAGAGGGGTGGGAAGAAATTTGACCTCTGACAGGATGTATTGCTTGGGGTGGGCATTTATGACACACCAGGAGCTGACTGGAATTTTCTTTGTGCCCTCAGAGGAAAGGAAGGAGGAAGTTGTAATCAGGGAAGAAGGACAAAGTGGCCCTCAGGGTAAGCGTTAGACCACTGCCACGAAGTCCTATAATTTATTCTAGGGCAAAACTCTTTCATTAAAAAAGAAAATAATACAGCTTCTCATAATGTCTTCTCAATCTAACTAAGGTTTCTAATCAGCTAACTCTAACATGGGAAGATTATTCTAAATTATCTAAGTACATCCCAATAATCACATTTCTGTTTAAAAGTAAAGCAAGTCAAAGAGAAACAGCAGAAAGGAAGTGGAAGGAACTGAAACCATGAGAACTTAGTTTGCCATTCTCAGCTTTAAAGTATAAGAGTCATCTTCAAGGCAGAGATGGAACTGGACTCTGCCAACAACCTGAAAATTCTTGTTTTAAAATGTAGATTTTCAAGGATTCACCAGGAAGCAAGCCCTCCCTGTGAACCAGCGCCCTGTGCAGGCCACCGCCAGCAAGGGGACAGCCAGACCCAAGCCTTTCCCCTTGGGTCAGCACCACTCATGGACTGTGGGGGTAGGGAACAAAGATTCACTAGGAAGTAAGCCCTCTCTGTGAACCAGCGCCATGTGTGGGACGCTGCTGGCAGGGGCACAGCCAGACCCCAGCCCCTTCCAGTGCATGAGCTGGTAAATCAAAAGAGCCAATCCCTTCCCCCACTCTACAAGCAACCAGCTGATCCAGAGAAATACAGGCTGTGATGACAGCTACCGAGGTGAGATGCAGTTTGGTGCTGTGGTGTTTGGTGTTTCACTGACCTCGCAGTCTAGGGCCGGTGGTCTGATCATCTGTTCAGAGAATGAGGGTAATACAGCGTGGCATTTAGGGGGATCTCCTTCTGAGGGTGCAGCCATTGCTGATTCCCTGTGGTCTTGTTTTGGAAGTCCTATATCATTTCCATAGTTTTGTTGGGTTGGGTTTTGTTGTTTTGTTTTGTTTGATTTTGTTACATCCAATGGCATGAGCAGCTGTTTCAAAGATAGCAAGATATATTATCGTAGACATTTTGGATTTACTATTGTCTTGCTTTGAAGTCCTTTATTGCATTCATTGTTTTGTTTTTATTGGTTCTATTCTGTTCTATTTTGATTTTACTATGTCTGAAAGTATCTGTAGCTATTTTGAAGACAACAAGAGGCATTATGGTAACCATTGTTGATTTCACGAGGTTTTGAAGTCCTGTATCACTTAAACTAGTTTGTTTTGATTGGTTTTATTGTTTTATTTTCGTTGGTTTTATCCTCTAAAATAAAATTAAAAGAGCAAAAAAATGTAGATTTTATTATTGTTCAGTATGAAGAGGCAGACAGATTGGAAGACAAGGCCACTGAAAATACAGTTTATTATTCACAGTTGTTTAGGCATGGGGTACACACCATACTACACAGGACTGTGGGGAAACTCTAGGATTGGTCAAGAAACAAGAATCTTTATTGTGGTTTTCAAGGCAAGAAATAGGTGAGGTAGGGCAAGTAACTTTAGAATTACCTAATTAGAATAATTTCATTAGGTTCTGGAGCCTAGGAATTGTTGCTGGTTGCTTCATATATGACCCTTGGAGGGATTCAGATAAGTGGATAGTGTCCCAGAATGCAAAAGTCTGATAAAGAAAGTAGTTGGAATGTTGGCTCTATATTTGTTCATTTGACTAGCACTGGGCCAATAAGGTACCAAATATCAAAGGATCAGAAACACAGAAAGTAAAAAGACATAATTAATATAGCTGGAGACAGATTTTTAGTCCAATAAGGAACTCAGCCCTACCAACAACTTGATTTGGGCTTTGTGAAATCCAAAGCAGAGAATGCAGCATGGTATAACAGATTTCTGTTTTACGAATCTGTAAAGTGACAAAGGAATATTGTTTTAAGCTGCCATATTTATGGTAATTTATTACAGCAGCAGGAGAAAACTAATACATATGAGAAATCCTTTTGGTGCATGTTTCTAATTAACTCTCTGGGCATTTTATATTCTTTAAGACCTCCCCCTACTTTCACAATTAGTCATATGGAAAAAGACTAATCAGACAAGCTAACTTTGATGACTATTTTTGGCAGTTATCCATCAAGATAAATACAATGAGAAATTTTTAGCACTATCCACCATTACAGCATGGAGGAAAATTAAAACAAGATGTGCTAGAAAATTAGTTGTAGTTTGTAGAGCTCAATTCTTAAAACTTTAAAGTATTTTTAAGACTGTGTGACATATAATGAGTACTGATAATTGCAGCATATTCTGTCTCATTCCTATTAGGTAAATGGTTGTGTTAATCCATATATTTAATCAAAACTTCAGATTAAGATTTTGTAAATTCTTGCTTTGATCCACCTTACCCCCCAAAAAATAAGCTTATAAATTATGAGAGATAAAATACAAAAAATTAACATTCAGGAGGAAATGTAGCTATCTTGCAAAGAAACAAATATTTCTATAGATCAGAAACCAAAAATTCATTCCTTCATTTAGTTAAAAAGCTTTTATTTAGCAGCAATGTGACAGTCAATGATTTAGTCATTGATTTAGAGAATGATTTAGTGTCTGTGTTTTGTGTTTCTTTGAAGCTTAGATTCAAAGAAAATTAAGAAGAAAAAAGCAAATGAATAAAACAAGTAGATATAGTAGGAAAGATAACCAGGAACATATATCTTTAAGGTTAATCAAAATGATGTGACCTCTGAGAGGCAAAAGACTAGACCTTTTGAAAATTTTTTAAATTAAAATAAAAAATAAAGTTACCAAGAGCCTATGAGGGGAAAAGTGCAATGAAAAGGAGGCAGCAAAGAGCCATATCTTTGTAAGTTACTCTCAATTTTGCTGTAAATTCAAAATTTTTCTTTTGAAAAATAACTCACTATTATAATTTAAAAACTCTGGAAATGAAAATTAGTGGGGGTTTTTATTTTTATAGGTAAAATAGTGGGATAGAGAACTAATAACATTAGAAGAGTACCAGGAAATTTAACTAGGTCCCATTCCAATGACATTAAACAGGTACAAACATATTATTTTTTAAAAAGTTAGGGAAAAATCCATTAGTACTGTCCAATACATCCCTATAGGAGCACCATAAAATGACTACTGAGGAAATGGCATTAATATTTCCAAAATAGAGAAAAGACAAGAGAAAGAAATAGAAGGAATATGGGTAGGTAAAGAAGTAGTTAAATTATCCCCATTTGCAGGTGATATTAGCCTTTACTTGAAAGACCCCAAAAAATCCATCAAAAGACTCCTAGAACTAGTAACCAAATTAGGCAGTGTAGCAGGATACAAAATCAATATTCAAAAACCAGTAACATTCCTCTACACCAATAACAAACCCTCTGAGAAGGAAATTAGGTAAATAATACTCTTCACAATAGAATCAAGAAAAATGAAATACTTTAGGAATTAACCTAACGAAAGAGATGAGAGACCTCTACAATGAAAGCTATAGTACTCTGAAAAAGAAGATTGAAAACAGAATCAGAAAATGGAAAGATACTCCCTATTCCTGGATGAACGGAACCACTATAGTCAAAATGGCCATATTTCCAAACCATTAAATTTAACACAATGTCAATCAAAACGCCAATAACGTTCCTTACAGTACTGGAGAAAGCAATGCTAAAATATATATGGAACCAGAAGAGACTTAGAATAGCAAAAGCAATGCTGTGCAATAAGGACAAGGCAGGGGGCACCACAACCCCTGACATCAAGTTATACTACAAAGCTACAGTGATAAACACAGCATGGCATTGGAAAAAAAATCCATACAAACAAATGAGACATATAGAACCCCAAATAGCCACACTCAGAAAACAAAATTTCATAACACATCATAGTCCAATAAAAGAAGAGAAGTCCAATAAAAGAACAGAATCTTATAAAAGCTGTTAGAGAAAAAACAACAAAACATTTATAAAGATGACCCTGTTAGAATTACAGCAGACTTCTTGAAATAAAACTTAAAGGCCAGGAGAGCTTGGAGTGATATGTTTCAAGCCCTAAAAAAAACAACTTTCAAACCAACTCATGTATCCTGCAAAACACTTTCAAAATTGATGAAGAAATAAAGTCTTTCCATGACAAAGTGCTCTTTAAAAAATTCATGACTACCAAATCAGGTTTCCAATAAACATTCTCAAAGATACCCTAGAAAGAGACAATGATGTCAACAGTGCCAAAATATTAATGGAATGAATACACTAGATGGAGGGAATAGTTAAGCAAAAGGAAAAAAAAAACAGGAAAATAGTGTAATGACAGGAATTAGTTAATACACTTCAACAGAAACACTCAGTGTGAACTGTCTCAACTCCCCAGTCAAAAGACATTAGCAGACTGGATCAAAAAACAAAACCCAATGATATGCTGCATACAAAAAATACATTTAATACAAAATTAAATTCAGAGATTAAATGTCAAAGGGTAGAAAACAATATTTCATGCAACAGAAGCCAAAAACAAGTAGGAGCAGTTATTCTATTTTCAGGCAAAGTGGATTTTAAGCCAAAACTGATCACAAGAGGCAAAGGAGGTCACTGTATATTGGTTAAGGGAACAACTCAAGACAAAAAGATAGCAACTATAAACCCCCATGCACTGAATACCAGTACACTCAACATCATAAAGAAACACTATTGGACATACTAGACCAGATAAATGCCAACACAATTACTGTGAGAGACCTCAATACACCACTGTCACAAATAAATCAACCAGGAAAAAAGGAACAAATATCAGAGTTGAATCAACTTTTAAAACAAATGGAATTAATAGATATCTAGACTTCCACCTAACAAAACCAGAATACACATTATTTTCAAAAGCATAGGGAACTGTTACCAAAATAGATCACATAGTAAGCCATAAAGCAAGCTTAAGCAAATGTGAAAGAATCAAAATATTTCATGCATGTTATCAGATTATAGCACAATGGAAATAGAAATCAATGGCAAAAGGAACCACAGAAATTATGCAAACACATAGAAATTAAACAGTATATTATCTGATAATTAGTGGGTAACAGAAGAAATAAAGGAAAAAACTAAATAGTCTCTAGAACCAAACAATAAAGTCAGTACAATGCACCAGCACCCATGGGCCACAATGAAAGCAGTCCAAAGAGGGAAATTTATAGCCTTGAATGACCACATCAGAAAAACCAAGTGAACCCAAATTAACAACTTAATGATGCACCTTGAGGTCCTAGAAAAGCATAACCAATCTAAGTCCAAATTGAGTATAAGGATAGAAATTATATAGATCAGAGTAAAAATTAATGAATTAGGAAAAAAATAAAGGAATCAAAGAGGTGGCTCTTCAAAAGAATAAACAAAAGAGATAAATCTTTAGCCAATATTACAAAAAAGGAAATAAAGGATCCAATCAATAGACTAAGAAATGAAAAAGATGAAATCACAACAGATACTGTTGAAATTCAGTTATTAGCAATTACACATTTCAAAAACCTGTATTTCAATAAAATGGGAAATCCAGAAGAAACATATAGGCACTAGAAACGTTGGACTTGCCAAAACTTAACCAGGAAAATACAACACAATAACAGGTAAAGTATTAGAAGAAAGCAATGCTAAGATCAGATTTTGAGGAACAATTAAAACCTACCACCTAAGAAAAGCCCCAAACCCAACAGATTCACAAGTGGAAACATTAATGAATATTTTTGAGCAGGAAATTAACAGTTTCATATCTGGGTTTCAAAAAGCTTAAGCTGATGAAATTATGGAAAACAAACTAAAGGCCAAGAAAACTGTAGGAAGACAAAGGGCTCACAGTTGGATTGTGTATGGTAGTCACTGAGCAACAGTACAAAAACAAGTAGAGAGAAAAATCAAATGTGGCTCTGAGGTCTTCATTCTGGGCAACTTTTATGGATCTTTCTACCATTAACTCAAAAGAGATTCATGTGAGGTAGGACAAAATTCAGCATACAAGTGATGAGGTCCATTTTGTACATTATGATATGTGGGTATCAGAAAGTATATCATTGCTGACATTTTTTTGATGTTTAAAATTATAAGCCTGTTATATATTCAATAAATGTAGAAGAAAGGGAGATTAATTTTGTACACAAAACTAGACTATAAAAGTAGATTAGTGGGCCAACCACACAAAGCAAACAAAGCTCTGAATAGACTAGAAAAGTCTGAAACTGGAAAAAATGAAGAAAAAGAAAAAGCACTGCCAAGATCGGATTTTGAGGGAACAATTAAAGCTATAGATGAATAAAGATGAAGCAGAAGGGAGCTAGCAGAGAGGTGGGAGAACCAGAAAAATATAATGTTAAGAAGCCAAAAGAGAAAACGTTTAGAATTTGACCAATAGTGGGAAAAAGGACCGAAGAGTTACTGTGTTGAGTGACCAAACGATCTTTAGCTGACTTTATGAGAGTGATTTCAGCAGACTGCTGGGGAAGAAGTCAGGTTGAAACAAATCAGAGAACTTCTGAATTCCTCTAATTAAAACAGACAACACAAAAACAACTCTTTTGAGAATTTTATCTGTGAAAAGTTGAACAAAAGGAAAAGAACATAAAGAATAATAAAAGAAAATGAAAAAACTATGGTTTTAAGTGGATAAGAAAGCTACAACAAAGAACTATTGAAGAAGTAAGATGGTGGTGGGGATAAACAAAGACTACATACTCTGGGAGCCAGGAAAGATGCAGAACTAGTCTTTGAAAGGAGGATGAACACATCCTCATCTGAAGCAGAAGAAAGAAGGCCTCTCATATTAAAGCATGCCATATGAAAGGAAAAGAGTCAAAAATCATTAATAAAAATATTTTTATTTCTAATGCCCTTACAATGGAGTCTAGTCATTAAAAATATTGGGTCCCCACATAAAAAATATGGCAGATATTTAAGGAGAAAGATGCAGGTTTGCCAAGACATCAACAAGTCTATTCATGGTGGACAAAAGCAGCAATTTCTCTACATGACTGCCATATGAGCAGTGATAGCCACACAGCTGCAGATGGCAGGAGTTAGGGGTAAGTTTGCTTCCAAAAGAAACTCTCTAGAAGACACTCAAAAATGCTTCATTATTTCAGACCTATTTCAGTAGACAAACTATGCTTGTTTTTGTTTTGTTTTACCTTTTGTTTTTACTATAGAACATGATGTACTATTTATGGTATTCTCAGAGTCAATGTCAATGTCCTCTTCAATGAAGTGTGGCTGTGTTAAAAGGTAGATTATAAAGAAAAAAGCAAATGGCTAGAATAAAAACAGAGTGAGAAATATGACAGGAAGTCAGTTGTAGATTTTATTCCAAATATTCCAAAAATCAAGAAGGGTAAAAACAGGAAAGTAATCAAATTCATCCTTATCAGTATATTTGGAGCAGGGGAATGAGACCTAGAAAAAGAGAAATGACTTTTCTGAAAAGCAAAATAGGGAATATTGACCCATCAATTCACAGGCCAGTATCATTATGCCATGTCGTACTGCCATGTAAAGTGGAAGTTCTTTGGAGCCCAGTTCCTTCTTTGTGATACAGGTACAGCATGGCATCCTAATATGAGCAGTGAAATAACCTGGCCCCTTATTTTAAATGCATGTTAGTGATCCTTGATTGTCTTTCTTCTAATGTTAGCCAGACTCTCTTCTATAGGAAGAAAAAGAACACAATATATCTTTTGAAATTCCTAAAAGAAACTAGAAGTGCTGAAGTGCTAAATTTAAAATATAAACTTATCCAATAATGTCGAGCCTTGTGGAAAGCTGGTATTTTTAACAAATGTTACCAATGTATAGAAAAAATTTTAAATCTCTTCCTAAGAATAAATCACACTACTAAAGTGTTTTGAAAATGAAAAGAAGTGTAAATATAGCTTGGAAACAAGATTAAAAGAACTGAAAAACACTATTGTGTTTTCTGCTACATTTCAATTATATCAAACAATAGTAAAATCTGTTAATATGTGGAAAGTAGTCAAATGTGGTTAGCCAATTTATAAGAATAGAGAAGCCATAGAAAATGTCTTCCCATAAAACATGGTTCTGGTTTGAAAATAATCAGTTTCTCTTTTAATTATTTTCTAATTTATAGAATAGCAATCTGAATATATAATTTAGGGAAAGTTATAATTAGATGAGGCCCATTTTCTTCTTTTAATTTTTATTATTTTAAAAAGGATAAAACAGAATAAAACCAATCAAAACAAACCAGTGTAAGAGATACAGGACTTCAAAACATTACAAAATCAACAATCGTTATCATAATGCCTTTAGATGTCTTTGAAATAACTGCAGATAACTTCAGACAAAAATCAAACAGAACAGAACAGAATAGAAACAATAAAAACAAAACAATGTATGCAATAAAGGACTTCAAAATAAAACCATAAATCCAAAATGTCTACCATGATATATCTTGCTCTTTGAAATAGCTGCTCCTGCCATCAGATTTGACATAATCAAACAAAACAAAAGAGAGTGAAACTCAACAAAACAGTGGAAATGATATAGGACTTCCAACACAAGACCATAGGGAATCAACAGTGGCTGCGACCCTCAGAAGGAGATCCCCCCAGACGCCGCACTGTGTACCGCCATCTTCTGAACACGTGATGAGACCACTGAAGGCCCATTTTCTTAATATTCATTTTAGATTTGAATGTGAAAAGTTGTCAAAAATAATGTGAAGGCAGCTGTTTCCAATTATACTTATTTTGACAACTAGAAGTGAGTAAACCAAAAATAGTTTAAAATTTTGACCATGTAGCTCCTTAATATGAAATAAAATAATTAAGCTTTATATGGATATGTAATTTAAGAAATACATTTTAATATTTAAAGAGTGATTTTCTTAAATTCTTAGAAATTCATTTTTATACAAATTCAGGTCCATGATAGACCAATTATATTTTCATAAACACAAAAACTTCAAAAATTCTGGGTGTATACCTTGTAAATCAGATATTCAAATTCTCTAAATACTAACTTTGAAAAAGATTTCCAACCACTTTATTCAGCTTCACCCAGAACCAGCATTTACTGGACAAAACTGCAGTTTTATAAACTGCTAAATTATACAGACCTAGAGATAGATAGCTGGTAGCTAGCTTAGATAGCTATCGACCTCTAGGTCTTATCTAGCTAGACAGATAGACAGATTTCTCTCATGTGGACTGCTACACATATAAGGAACACTAATCTTTGTGTTTTGGGTTAAAACATTTTTTAAATAAAAACTCATCCTTCCTTATTACAAATCTACATTTTTCTTTAAAGCTTTCACTAAGATTGTTCAATGTAATAGGATTTTTTTCTCAACAGAAAAGAAGTGAAGATTCAAAATCCACTTTGACCTTACACAAAACATCCCAAAGGACACTAGAAAACTGCTTCAGGAGCTGGGGATTTAGCTCAGCGGCATAAGCGCCTGCCTGGCATGAACTTGATGCCCGGTACCACAAGAAAAAAAAAAAAAAAAAAAACATTAAGGAGAAACTTGCCTGTTTCCAGACAAAACACCCAATGGAGAATTCTGGGGCATCATAAAAAGTTGTATTCAATTAGCCTGACCGGGGCTGGGGATTTAGTTCAGTGGCAAAAGCACCTGCTTTGCAAGCACGTGGTCATGAGTTCAATCCCTGGTACCGATAAAAAAAAAAAAAACTTAAAAAAAAAATTAGTCTGACATCACTAAAATGTCTGCTAATTTGTTATTTTAGCAGAATTTCTTTGGAGATAAGAAATTAATTCTTAAAAAGATCTATTATTAAAGGATGAACTATTTTATCTATGCTAATTATTTTTCTGGCAAGCTAGCTAGTTATACCTGACTAGGAACAGATGTATAACAGAAGGCAACACTAAACTATGTCAGGTCAGTGAACATCCATCCATCCTTGTCATGGGTAGTAAGATTAAGGAAAGATTCAGAGAATAGAATATTGGCTAAAAGCATATCTACAGGGGTCCTAGGGATGGTGTCCTTAAAATAAAACCATATGAGAACAATCATGTGGTACAAGACACTTCAAATGGTAAAGAACCAAAGAATATTACTGTCTGACTTCACCATTGGATTTCCTAAATACTTTCCATTGCCAGAAGAAGATTCATTCATAGTATAATAGTATGGTTGAATGTACCATGAAGAAAACAACATGTTATAGTACTGTAAAATTTATGCATTTCCACATTTGGAAAGGGTGTGGGTCATTTCATCTAAATCTATTCCCTGCTTTTTGCCTTCAAGTATTAATTCTGCATATGCCTAATTCTTTATCTATCTCATTGGTAGCAAATTCAGCATTAAACAGAACCAATCACTGCCATTACAGTTTAATATTAAACGATCAGACTGAGTGAAGAAGGGAGCCAAGAGTAGCCATTCTGTGTATTTCTAAAGTGAAAGCTATGACTTCCCTTACTTGAAGTGTCAAGCCATCCGATGGACTAACATTAGGATCAAAACCAGATGTTTAGTCTGTTTAAAGATTATCCTGTTTTTTCCTAAGGAAAAAAAAAATGTGCCCTAACTATCTTAAAAACTGTAATCTAACTTTTATCTTGGAAATAAAAGCTTCTTAAAGTACATATTTCACCAAAAAAAATCATAATTTACCTGGGTGTCAGGGAAGGAAAGAATGAGAAAGGAACAAGAAATAAATTAAAATTTGTGTGGGGCATAAGTGATTTGAACTTTGGACATGTACATGGATCTTTACCACTAGCAATTTTTCTGCTGTTCTGGGACAAAGGAGAGAGGAAGCTAGGGTTGGAAACAATTCAGAAATGACCAGAGATTAAAGCACTAATTCCAACACGGGTGGAGGACAGGATTCAGAAATACTGGAAAGCTTTGTTTTCCTCACCCTGTGTCTTGGAACGCCAGATCAGAAGTTGGCAACTCTAGATTAAACATCATAAACAGCTGGGATGAGGAAACTCTTCACAGAAGGGCCACCCCAAAAGTCAGCAATGAAAAAATTCTAAAGGAATAAACATAAGGAAATCCCTCAGGAAAACATATCTGGCCACTGGGTGGGTATCAGCTTTGTGTCATACTTGGTACACACTGATATCTTTAAAATAAGATTTATTTTTCCTTTTTAAAAAGTGCTCTTAGATTTCTTTCACAGAAACTTCAGTTTTAAATATATATTACTTGTACAGTTTTGTGAAGAGAAGTGTTTCTTTTTGGTTGGGATGGAAAATAAAAATAATGCCCAATTCTAGGATTAAAAATATTCTAGAATACAAGACACTAGATAGGGAAAGGACAATTGAATAATTTCTTCTCTTTAACCAGCAGGATTTTTTTCCTGCAGCATCATTGCCCTGAAAGGCACATAAGATTACTGTTAAATTCTGGGATAGCTTTCGATGGAAGCACAATATTTACCCTATGTTCACTGTGCAGTCCGTACGCTTCAATCTACCTTAACTGCTTCAGTTCCTCATGCCTCACCATTCAAACTTTTGTCAGCTTCTCCCCCAAATCAAAACTTTTTTAAACCATAGAAAAGCTATTTCTACATAATAATTGTACAATAAATTTGGTACAATTATTGACCCACTACCCACCCTCTCATGCCTTTTTATGAGCTTCATGTGATGTAAAAACTGAGCTTTAAAAAAATCACAGAAAAGTGCGAACCTCATCCATGAGCAAGTAGTTAGAAGTCCTTGGAAAATAATATTTGATCAAATGAGTATCAAAATCAAGTTCAGAAGACAACAAAGATCTTTAACTGAGCTCTCTAACTTCAAAGAGAAGTCTAGAAAGAGAAGATTTTAATATAAAATTGGTGTCTTTCATCTGGAAAATAATGTTACAAGGGACAAAATCAAAGGTGGAAAAGAGGGTCTATGATATGCAGAAGAGTACCAGATCCTGAGCTGAGCTGTTAACATTAAAGAGAAATCCAGAAAAACGTACAATTTGTACACACCTCAGCATCTTGAACAATCAATTCTCTACATAATTGTAGGAGAATGTACTGATTTTATGTGCTATGTGCTATGTGGATGTTTGTTCTCTACTCTAAAGAAATAAAGCTCAAGTACAGTATATGATGCTTATTTTGGACTTTTAAACAACTGATTTTAGGAGAACAAATCACTGGACTATGACATGTAAAGATTGATGGAAACTTAAAAAATGTAAGCTAATTATTGGATAAGTTTCCTGGAAAACTAGGTGAGAGTTTCTTTAAGCCAGGGAAAGGGCATGAAGAATAGAGCATTTAAACACTAGGTTTAATGTAGCAGCCAAACATATTCTGGATGTGAACTCTACTGTGTCTATCACCATATGAGTGATCTCAGGCAAGCTAGCCTCTGTAAGCCTCATTTCTCAGTTATAAAACACTAACCTCCTCACCAGAAGTGCTATAAGAATTAACGTATGTAAATTCTGACATGTGAAACGCCAATAATTGTAATAATAGCTAATGACAATCTGTACTGCGATTACTGCTAGACATAGTTTATGTGTGTTCTTAACTTAAACTTCATAGTAATTCTATAAATTCTGTACTGTTAGTAGCCATATTTCACAAATGAGGAAACTGAAGTGAAGTAATGTGCTCCATCAGTTGGAAAGTAAAAGTAGGAGGTACATCTAAATATTTTTATTTGCCATACAACTATTGCTACTCTGTTAACTGCTCATCAATCCACTACCAATACCTAATAAATGCCTAGTATAATAGAGATTCAAAAAATACTCCTTAATTTAACTTACTCCCCCAGCTTTTCTTAGCACTCAGGTGAAAAATGAACAATTCAGTCAGCCAAATAAATTGTAAAACATTCACAACACCAAAGGTATGATTGTTCATTTTTATTAGTTTTGCTTTTATTAATCTGAGTGAACTAAATAGGAGTTAGGGTATATAGAATACACTCTGACATTCATGAACATCAAAGAAACTACAGACCATATCATTTATGAATATAGATGTAAAAATCCTCAAGAATATAATAGAAAACTAAGTCCAGCAAAAAGAATTAGACACTATGGCCAAATGGGATTTATCCCAGTGTAATATTATTCAATGACTGAAAGTCAATGTGATAATCTTGAGTAGACTCCAAGGTATGCCATATACCATCTGTCATTTTTCTAAGAAGTAGCAAATGTGAAAGTGTGATCTGTGATTCAGAGGACAGCCCCCTAAGAAAATAGATTTGTCCTTTTCCATGGACCATAGCAACTCCTATAAAATTATGGAGGAAAAATCTTCATGGAAAAGTAGGCCTGAAAACTCAGTCAACAGTCAGAGCTTTAGTAGTAGTTATGAATTTGGGAGTTCACAAAAGGATTTGGGCAAATCTCTAGTAAACACCAAGGATATGCCATATAGATTAAAAAAATCAGCAAAAAATTCTGGTGCAAGTTTTCAAAATCTAATTCATCATTACCTTACAATTTGTCTAAGCTATAATATATTCATGATTTCCTGTTTAATTGTCTTCAGAAACTTTTAAAACTGACATAACATTTTTGCATCTTCCAAAAGAGTACAAGCAATCAGAATCAAACCTTGCTTAATAAAAGAACTTAAAATGTGCAATCAGAAAATATGAAAATGCTTTGCATTGTAACATTAACTTAACCACAATTACCAGGTAAATATTTTATCCTTTTAACATCATAAGAGTAAACTAACGGCTCAGAAAAAACATGTGTGATCTTACCAAATTAGTGTTACTATGGAAACATGATATTTTCAATTTCCTGACACTTAATGTTGATTTCAACTCTGCATATACAGTGTTTTTCATTTTTATTTCTATTGTTCAATACAATAGAAATATATGCAGGAAAGTGAAACTACTAAACACTCTAAAACCAGGAAATAAAAATAGGAAAAACTACATTCTTCTCTTTAAAAATTCAGTCATATGTCATTTATGGTTCATTCCATAGCCCAAGTCCTCATCTGGCTTGTCTTTATTTTTCCCAACAGTTTGCTGGCAGATTCACAAACTCAAAATAAATAGAATTTTTCCACTATCTAATTCTGAATTTGGCAGAGAAATTCAATGATGAATCTATTCCTACTTCAAAATATGTTTACTTTTATACATTTTGCTTACCCATACTGAAGCCCATAGACTAGAAAAATAATGTAATACTTATTGTGTGGAGTATTCCATTATGTTTCTCATAAATAAATCAAACAAATTAAATCTTAATATATGAAATTATGAATAGAAATAATCATTTTTTTCTACTATATTCCATCTTGGATTCTATCTAGGCCATCTGAGTAGAAATATCATAGGCTGCATCACTATAAAGAGATCATTCTTCCATGTTAATTAGAAAAGTTCCTCACAATAGCAGACAGTGTTGTAGAATAAAATCTTCACCTACCCCACAATCTGATTCTTTTTTAAAGTATAAATGCTTTATACCTCACACAAACTTTTAAACAACTAATTTGTGTAAGTAGTAAAATAATTTAAAAATTTTTATTTCCTTCACTATGTACAGGCTATTGAAGGGTTACTGTTTTCCAAAACTGCATTTACTGGTAATTTTTTCTTATGTTTTGTGCTTAAACTTAGTTCCAATTATTCTCAACCTAACAAATTTACCACCTATTACAAACTTTTTCCAAAGAATCTTTAGAGCCAGGCATGGTGGCACACTCTTGTAATCCCAGCATTTGGGAGGCTGAGGTAGGAGGATCATTGCAAATTTGAGACCAACCTGGGCTACAAAGTGAGCCCAAGGCCAGCCTGAACCCCATAGCGAGACCCTGTCTCAAAAAGACAAAAGAATCTTAAACGCTCATTCATTCTGGTTTAAAATTAATACCAGGTAACTGACACAACAACCACCCTGTTTGTTCCATGTAGATACCCAAAAACAGCTTAGAATTTCTATTTGGAAAGAGACAAACCTGAGTTATACATGGCTTTTACTGTAGAATCTGTTAGCATTTCTTTTTCAAGTGTCACTTTCAGTTTATGTGCAGTAGCTTGTCCCCAGGGCATTCTTTTATGAGGA
Source organism: Hydrochoerus hydrochaeris (assembly GCA_004027455.1). NCBI lineage: Eukaryota > Metazoa > Chordata > Mammalia > Rodentia > Hydrochaeridae > Hydrochoerus > Hydrochoerus hydrochaeris. The sequence continues at coordinate 198,901 of PVLA01003388.1, forward strand.
TTTATACTGCATAGTGCCTCCAAATTAGTTTCCCAAAGAAATTTTGACCATGTCACTCACCCTATTCTAACACTTTCAATGATCCTCTGTCTTTGTCCCTGGCCTACAGGCTAAAGTTCCAAAAGACCCTCCACAATCTGACAGCAACTAACAGCTGCAACTCACTTTCTGTTCTCTCTGCCCAGATTCTCACTCTCAAACAGGGCAGGGAAAACATAAAATTTCTGTCTAATAGGATATAATGTGCTGGAGTAAGGAATGAGGAGAACCAGGAGGAAGCTAAGCCCTCGCCAGGCCCAGCAGTGTGAGCCTGCTGGAGTGTGGATAGGGGAGAACCAAGAAGAAAACTAAGCCCCCGCCTGTGAGCCAGTTGTGAGCCAGTGCACAGGCTGGGGAGAGAACAGCTTTCCCCCACCACTGTGAGCAACCAGCTGATTGAGGAGCTGTATTGTTTGATTGATTTTGCAAGCCTAAAGCAAGTAGTCTGAGCAACTATTTAGAGGACAACAATATGCAATATAGTAATGATTGTAGATTTCCTACTGCCTTATCCCTGTTTTGATTTGTTTTCTTATTGTTTTATTCCCTTTAAATTAAATTTAAAAATCTTTGCTACGACATAACAAAATATATATATATAATATGTGCTGTGGACCAGAAAAAACTGTTCTATTTCAGTCTCTTTTTCCAACAGAAATTTTATTGAAATCATCTTGTTCTTCCTCCATAATTTCATATGATTGTATTGGAAGTAGACTCCTTAAATCATAAGACTACAAAGAGCTATTTCCACGCCCAATGAAGAGAAAGAGTCACTATTCAAAGATCCTGAACCTGAGCTTGAATCACATTTTGAATTTACAGGGAGATCATAAATGCATATAACATGTCTGGGTAGAGAGGAGAAGACATATGGATGTTGAGCCTAGGACCATAAAGAAGTCAATATGAATCATGCTATTTAATTGGCAGCAACTCACGTCTCTAGCTCTAGATATACCTTAGTTTATCTAAGCTTGTCATTGTCATCCTGTTTCCCTTCAAACAGACATTGGCTCAGGAACTTATACCTAAGTGATACAGAAACTGTCATTCTCCCAGATACTGTGATTTAGGATGGTATATTCAGATAAAATATGAGATCTTCTGTTCAATGGCTTAAAAAAGCAACTCCCTTCTGGACAGAAGTAAAGAATCTTGAAGGAAATAGGAGCCTGCCTCTAAAATGGCTACCAAAGATCTCATTCTCCTGATAATTATATGTTTGAATAATCTTTCCTGACAATGTATCGGGGTTGGCAGAGTTGGCATATATGATCAATATAATAGGCAGAATTGATGATATATCACCTCTGAGATTACATAACAATATATTAGATTTCTTCTCTCTCTCTCTCTCTCTCTCTCTCTCTCTCTCTCTCTCTCTCTCTTCTTCATCTGGAAGAAGCTAACTGCAATGTTATGAGAAACTGTATGAAAAGGCCCATTTGACAAGAAACTGAAGAACTAAAACCTCCGTCACAGCCATATGAATTAGCTTGAAAGTGGATCCCCCAACCCCAATAATGTCTCATATAAGCCTGGTTGACATCTGTGGAACAGACTCACAAAGATCCTAGACAGCATTGAGCTAAACCACACATAGATTCCTGACATTCAGAAATTGTGGAATAATAAATTGATTGCTTACCTATTAAATTTGATAATAATTTGTTATGCAGCAATGTATATAATAAATATACCTGGAGAAACATCTTGCCACCAAGAAGATCTAGCTGAAGAGAAAGCTATGAGGACCACAAAAATCCCAATACAGCCTTAAGTGATCCACCCTATTAGTCAGCTTTCCTATTGCTGAGACACATTACCTAATGCTCACAATTTAAAGGAGGAGAAGTTTAATTTGGTTAACATTTTAAGGGAATTTAGTTCATGACTGGCTAACTCCAATGGCGGAAGGGTGTGGTGAACAAAACTGCTTAGCACATGGTGGTTCCAAACCAGAACAAAGGAACAGTATCAGAACAAAGTGGTAATAGTTATAGGTCCCAAAGTCACACCCCCATGACCCACCCAGACATACCCAGAAGTGTACTCCACCAAAATGAATCAAATTGACACTCCTCTAGCCACCACACCCACTTCTTCCCATTTTGCCTCTATTTTTCTTCCATTACATGAACCAATAAATGCTTTTTATTTTTTAAACCAGCTTGAGTTAGATTTTACCTTACTTGCAAAGAAAAATATGCTGGTAGAGAATTTGTTTGTGGAGGCCATGTGCTCGGTGTCCCCAAATACAACATCGAAACTACCCTGATCTCTGCCTGCTTCGTCAAAGAGCAGCTCTAAAGTCTCTGCCACTTAGTGTATTCTCACTCAGTCTTCATGGAACCATTTAAATTCCACCTTTTCTGAGCTGCAATAACGCATCTCTAGATAATCTAGATTCATGCAATACTTTTGGTATCACTTCTATTCATATTGCATTTGTTATATACACTATTTTTAATGAATATATGTTTATCCAAATTATAACTTCCTAAAAAGTAAGGAGGTTTTATATGCATATTCTTTAAAAATCTATCTTATTTATCATGAAAATCAGTCATTGAATATTGTCTGCTCGATTAAATCTATCAGTCAGGACTTCTTAGGACTAAGTGAACTATCAAGTTTAGAATCACAGATCTTCATCCTGGAAAGCAAAGGAAAAACAGAAGAAAAGAAAAAGTTAATGTTTTTGTTGGCCAATGTTTTCTCAATTTCATCTCTTGAATATGCAGTAATGGAGGATTTTGAGGATGCTACTTTGTTCCTAACAATATCATATCATAAACCTTTCTGCCTATTTTGAAAGGATGCAAAACTATCTAGGTGAACCATGATTAACATGTGCATAGGTGCTATATCTATGTGATCATGCAAGTGTATTATCCATTTTAAACAGCCTGAATTCAGTAGAATACAATCATTAAATGTTCTTCTTTCTCCCAGTTACTACCTTAACCCTACCCTGTTAAATCTCCCTTCTGCATCCCTTAAAAACAATTTTGATATGACTATATCAAAACTCTTGTTATATGACTCTGCTAGTAATAAATCCAAATCCGATTAAAATCATTTCCCTTTCCTCTCATCCTGTTTATAGCTCAGGTGTTTGAGGCCAGGATCTGAAACAGAGAAGGTACGTATGTGGTCTCTTTTTCCCACAAAGTAGTGGGTATCTAAGGCAGGCTTGTAACAGAGCAGAGATAGAAAGGAACAAGAGTGTCCCTTCAGTCTTTTCATGGCCCATGCTATTGATTGGCTTTTGTGTGATGTGCATCCCAACATTGTCTGCCAGTGGGTACCTCTGGGGGTATTCTCTATGGACTTGTGGGAAACCCTCCCAGGACATATTCCTGTGATGTGAAATTGCCAGACCACCTCACTCTTCTGCTATCCCCTCAATTGCAACTCCTGGTATTACCTTCACAAACTTTTTCTTTTTCTTTTTTTTTTTTGAGACAGGGTCTCAATATGCAGTTCAGGCTGCCCTTGAACTCACTTTGTGGTCCAGGCTGGTATTAAATTCACAAAGGTGCTCCTGCCTCAGCCTGGCAAGTGCTGGGATTATAGGCATATGCCACTATGCCTGGCGCCTTCACAAAATTTTGAGAGAAAACTATTAAGCCAGGTCCCTGTCAATGGCCTCTCAACTTGGGGAGATTCACACAGAATTGCTCTGTCACACAGTGGGTTCGGAATACTCCATTGCCTCACTTGTATTAACCTCATTGTCTTACTTCCATTTTCCATTCCCTTATTCTCATAGGCACTACAGTCAGACCATCTGGTTGGATGACTAAAAGAACAAGATGTCATTCTCCTCTTTTAATCCCAGTCTCAGTAATTGGCCACAAAACACCCATATTTGGTTCCAAAGGGAGATTAAAGATTTATAACTCTAACTAAATATCTGTCTCACCTTGTCTCGTCAAAAATTTAAAGTGGTTGGGCATAAGAATTAGCTCAGATTTAGTGGATGATAATTAGTAATGCAGAGTCCACTGTCTGCATCATTAGATCCTAGAGCTGCTACCCAGACTGCAATATTCAGAAGGTTCTTGTGCTTCTTTGCCATTAGCATTGGACCCTACTTGTCAACTGTCTGCTTCACATTTTGAGATACGTGTCATAGAAAGGAAACCTTATATGGTGGGAAGAACTGGACTCCTGCCTCTGCTCATCAGTAGTTACAAATCTAGTACTACTACAGGAGTCTTCTAATTCTCTTCTAGATCTCTGCTTTCTCATCTGTAAATTGAGAACACAAGTTACTTTATTCATCAGCTTTCTACAATCTCATACTAAAAATGTAATTGTACTAACTTTATGAAATATTTATCTATAGAAGAGCATTCTGTACAATTTAAATCAATAATGCTAAGTCTTTAGCACTAATTTACAATCCACACTTGTCACATACTATGTATGAGAAAATAGGACTGTTGTGAGGATTAAATGCAATTCTGTATGAGGCAGGCCTGGCACTGAAGTGTCCAACTAATATTATCCTCACCATTATTATTATCTCTGTGGCCTTAGAAAAGTCATTTAACCTCTCTGAATCTCCATGTCCTCATTCTTAATGGAGGATATTAATACAGTTCTGAATTTTCTAAGAAACAATGTTATCTGAAAACAATTGTAATTTCTTTGTAAATGTTAGATATTATTTATTTTAAAAATTGGACCTTTAAGGTGTTTTCTGTTTCTACAATGCATTTACTGTTTGATAAGAAAAAAAAAAGAAAACTGTTTCTGGTTATGTTGAAGTCATTAATAAATACAGTCAACAAATACAGTCTCATTTTATCCATGAACTCAGAACATCCGCAGAGAATAAAAGATTTCTAAAAAGACATTTCTTCTATCATATTTTCAATTTTTATCGGCTCTCCAAATTGTTTTACTCCCTCAATGTGTATATGTCAGACACCATCAGGTAATTTTAAACAGAAAGGAAATTACTTAAGATGCTATAGAAAACTAGAAAAATATCGATCAATAAAATTTAATTATAGAAGTTACTTATTCTAATACCTGGTATTTAAGATATGTGTAGGAAATTTTCTTCCTTCTCTTCTGCCTTTAACCTGAACGCTAATCATATCACAAAGTTATTAACTCCACTTTGGAAATGCCAAATACTTTAATGTTCCTTTCCTGTTGAATAAGAAATAAAGTATATTTGAAACCTAAGGTTCTTTAAATAACTTATTTATCTATTTTGCAATACTGGAGATTGAACCCATGGTTTGGCACACATGCAGCATGTGTTCTACCATTAAGCTATATCCCCTAGGACACTTTAATATTTTTATTTCAAGATAAGTTCTCACTAAATTTCCCAGACTGTCCTTGAACTTGGGATCCTCCTCTCCCACCAACTTTCTTAAGTACTTGGAATTACAGGCATAAGCTACTGTATGTGGTTTAATTAATCTATTTAATTTATAGTCCTTATTTGCTCTGTCAAAAACATCTTGGCTACATCATCTAGTTCATATTTGATGAATTTGTTTATGTTGTCAAAATATATATCATAATTACTTATTTCAATCTTTAAATACAAAATTGAAAAATACTTCTATTATGTCTGTCTTCAAGGAATAAAATAGAAGTTAATGTAGTTTGGCTATTAAAATATTCAAACTTACAATTATTTCTAATTACTTAATCTTTAAAATGGGAAATTGTATTGAAAGTTCTTCCCTACATGTTTATCTGGCCCTTTGCCATGTAAGGAGAGTTTTCCATGCACTGTTTCATCTGACATGTGAGATTACCTGCCAGAGAGGCACAGCAGATAAGGAAAATGAGGCTTAGTGAAGGTCAGTGATTAGCTGAAGATCAGGGGAAGTGACAGAGCAAAAAGAAGAATGTGGGTCCCCTGATTCCCAGTCCAGAAATTCTTCCATCATAACAGATTGCTTCAAAACTCCATGGGGTTTTTGAAATCCTCAGAGAAGTATTTCATCTATTCCCAACCACAAACCAGTTAAAATTATACTACAATATTTGCATTGATTGATTGATTGATTGATTGATTGATTCAATAGTTATATTTTCAGGACACACTCTGAGCCCAGAATTGTGCAAGTACTCAGCCTGTAGTTATAAATAAAACGGACATGGTTTCTACTTTCCTGGAGCTTACACTTCAATCATGGAGACAGATCCTAGTTACATAAACCCACAATAAATACATAATCACCAACAGTGAGAAATACTGTTCAGAATGAAAATAGCATGCTTGTTGAAGTATCAGGGTGGGTAAAATAGGAAGAAGTGGTAGGAAAAGATGGACCACATCAAGCCAGAAAAGACATATCAGGTCAAGAGAATCATATGCATAGTCTTGAGACAGGAAGGAAAATTGAACCTAATTTATAATAGCAATTTTATTTAAGCAAAGGAGGAAAAGTATACCAGGAAATACACCAAAATGTTAGCGATATTTTCTTCAGGAAAAGGGCTAGAATGTTCATTTTCTCAATTGTGCTTTATTGAATGTTCCTAATTTCTCACAATGAAAAATGTAACATTTGTGATCTGGAGGTGGCAGCGATGAGGGCTGTCAGAATAGAAAACCTGGCCCAAAAGACCTCTATGTAAGAAAAAAAGGAAATGGAGCTCTCCCCTAGTGGCTCCAGAAATCCAGAAGCTGGAGTGTGAAACAGAAAGTGAACAGTGTAAGAACATAATTATCTTTATTATGTGGAAACATTGTTCTTCATTCCTTTTTTGCCTGGAACAGTAATAGACAGATACTGGTATCTCATTTCTACAATTGACTTTCTTTTTTTTTTTTTTATTTAAAGAGAAAAAAAGCAAAACAGACAAAAAAGGGAATAAACAATACAGAATTTCAAAGAAAAAGAAAAAAACAGTAAGAAATCACTAGCTGATAAATTACATACTGTCTTATTAGATATAGTTGTTCGTTACAAAATTAAAGCATACCAAGTGGACTTTCAGTGAGGCTGCAAACAGTTCTGTTCAATGAGCCAACAAAAACTTAGCAACATGGTTATCAATCCTACACACTTAAACATACATGCAGTTATGTCCTTTAGAGCACTTTCTTTTGCTCCTTTTACTTTGTAAGTCCATTATCTGTTTATTTATATCATATTTCAGCTTGCTCAGTACCTTACTGATTTGTTTTGTTGTTATTTACTTTTTATTTTTTATTTTTATTTATTTTATTTTTTTATTATTTTGAAGGTAGTAAAATACCTTGAGACAGGAAGGAAAATTGAACCAATGAAATTGGTACAGAAACCCTCAACAGGTTACTGGCATAACAGTAATAGGTACCATAGTATATCCTGTCATCTTCACAACAGTTGTTCTTTCAATCAGGTATAGCCAAATCAAAGGAAATACAGCACATTCTAGAACTTACCAAAACAGAACATTGAATAGAGCAATATCATTAATCAGAACAAAGCAAAACAGTGATAACAATATTTACCTTCAAAGATATGGTAGAAGGAAATCCCCCTATTTGCTACATTGCATATGGTCAACCTCTCAGAGATGTCTAGATCTCTGGCTCTCACTTGCTAGGGGACGGGGCTGTTGCACCGGTAGGCTCATGGGAGCCGCTGAGTGATTCTTCTGCCTCATGCCAGGGGCACTAACTGAGAGGGCAGACAAATTGCCTTTGTGTGCAGTGCCTTGAGTCCCTCCATGTTCTCCTCCCAGCTCAGGCCAGGGGCCCCTACTGAGAGGGTGGGCAGATCGCCTTTGTGTGCTGTGCCCTGAGTCCCTCCATGGTCGGAGCTCTGGAGCTGCTAGTTCTGCAACTGACCTTCTAACTGTGTTCCTTTCTCTCACATTGAACCTATGAGATGGATATTAGTTTATAAGCTCTAAGAAACAGCAAGTGAACAGTGCCAGACAGGAAGGGGTGAGGGGCCGCATACAGTACCCTCCATGACACAGCCACACAAATCCAGAAATGTGCTTTAATGATCCCTTTGGTAGCTCCTAACCCAATCAAATTGACACAAGCTTAACCATCACATCACCTCTATATGCGAATGATCTATTTTCAAAATCTCCATGGGCTGGTCTGTCTATTCAGATTGATGAAAGACAAGTTTCTTTAGGAAGCTTGAAGCATGTAGAAGAGGTTGGACACCAGGTACCAAAACACAGTTATATAGAAAAAACAATTTCTGGTGTTCCATAGCACAGAAGAATGAGTATAGTTCATAATAACTTATATATTTTATAAAGATCTAGAAGAAAGGAGTTCAAAGATTCCAAACATATAGGAATGATAAAAGGAGAGAAATACTAATTATCCTGATTTGACTAGTACAGTCTGTTTATATGTGTTAAAATATCACACTGTACACTATCAATATGTGCAATTAATACACATTATTCAAAAGAGAAGACATACTTTAATTTTTTTAAATAAAATTTTACATATTTCTCCATTTTAAAAAGGAAGGAAAAAACCACCTGTCCCTTACTACCACTTAGTGTCTGAAATTTAGCATGGGGAAAAGACTGTTCCTGGCTCTTAGAGAAGAGACTAACTGATAATAAATTATTTATTAAATAATAAATTCTGGACTCTAGTTACCCAAAAGTACTTTGCCTTGTGAAAACCAAGTATACAGCTCAGTAATGCTCAAAGCCTAAGGTACATCAAAATCACTCAGAGAATGTGTAAACACAGATGGATGGCCTTCCCCCTAGAGGTTCCTAGATGGTGTCATGCTGCAGCGGGCGGCCAGGAATCCCGCTGAGACCATTAAGAAGGCAGCCCCCGCAGACCGTCAGCTCTGAAGCAGAGTCCCACTCCTTCTAGACCCCGCTGCACAACCTGTTTCTGCAGTACCTACACGTGATGGAAGGAGAAAACGTTAGCCTTAGCCCTGCAAAGAGCCAATACCTGAAGCGTTTTCTGAAAAAACAAAAGCAATTAATTTGGGGCTGTGGAATTTTGAATGTTTTTCTTTTCTTTTTTCATTTTATTTTCAGAGAAAGATTTGATTGCTATTCATCTGGATAATTATTTCTTGTTGAAAGGAAAAACAAAATACACACAAACCTTGAAGTGCTGACGGTTACATTAATGCCAAAATCTCCAGTTAAGTTCACCTACAAATAAGAATAGCAATTTCATCGCAGAGTTTGAATTACAAAGGGCGTCCCAATGGTTGAAGAAGTGAGTTAAGCGGCACCCCAGCGCCCTCTAGGGGGAACTGAATTTGTATTGTCCAGGTTGCGGAAGCCTGTCTGATGCTAAACAATAAACCAAGGGATTGAAGCAAGGATGGGAGGAGGGGATTGAGATAAATCACGTCCAGGTACAAAGTCCCTATGACGAAAGGGATCAATATGTACATTAAACATGTACCAATCGACTTGACTAATTAAAGAGCAATAAATACGATCTCCATAATTTTTTTCAGTGTGAGGATCTTTTTTCTTTTACTATTTTTTAGCAAGGTTTTACATTTGTTAAAAGTAGGAAAAGAAACATGCTCTGTGGGCCTGTGAGCGAATGTGAAAAGCAAAAGTAAAGAAAGTAAAAGTAGAGAAAGACGCATACTCTGCAGGGTGAGAGTGTGTCGCTGTGAAAGAGAACACAGTGGCCTCGAGCTTAATGGTGCCAGCTTCTGTGCCTCCTCCCACTGCTCAGGCTGAGCTCTGGTCCAGGCCATGCTGTCAAAGCCCTGCTCGAGTTCCCGCTAGAAGAGCCGAAGACAGTGCTCTCTGACTGGTCCCACGTGCAGGATGTGGGAACTTTCTCTGCACCTCTCCCAGCTATTTCTTTAATGAATTAAGTTTATTGGTACATTTTTGGTGTACATCCTGATCACATTCCTCAGAGGGAATGTGCACCTGTACACGGTACAACTCGACTCTTTTCTCCCGCATTCCCTTAGCCTCCCTTCAACCTGTCTTCCCCTCCTTATTTACAAAACCTTTGTTTTCATTTTTTCCTTTCCCCTTCCTTTATTTTCCCCTTTCCCTTCCTTGTTTCCCTTCTTATCTGAACATTTGCTTCCTATTGCACAGTATCTATTATACAGTTTGGTCCTTCTTTACACCTCTGGTTTCTCACACCAGAGTGCTACTGTCTTACAGATGCAAGTCTTTCGGTGCTAGAACTTAGGGTTTTACAGATGTGAGGCAAGCACTCTGCCCCAACCCTTCTTTGTGTTTTTCAAACCTTTGAAGCTAGTGAATATTTTGTGTATTAAAGAAAAATATAAAGAAAAAGATGGCTAAGGGAGAGATATTTTAGAAAGTGTCATTAATAAAATACAAAGAAGTAAAATTTAGACCATCTTAAATTTTCACCTAATAGTTTTAGCATTCATTGATGATTCTTGCCAAATCAATTATCATTATAATGGCACAAAATATTTTTTATCTTGTAGAATCCAAATCACTTTAATAATCTTCAAATATAGAATTCTAGGCTGTGGGGGAAAAGGAACTCTTCTGCACTGTTGGTGGGAGTGTAGACTGGTGCAACCACTGTGAAGGTCAGTCTAGAGATTCCTCAAAAAGCTGGGGTTGGAAGTCCCATTTGACCCAGCTATTCCACTCTTAGGCATATTCCCAGAAGAACTGAAAACATCTTACCACAGTGATCTATGTGCACACATGTTTATAGCAGCACAATTTGTAATATCCAGATCTTGGAAACAACTTAAGTGCCCATCAACTGAGGAATGAATAAAAAAATTGTGATACTTTTATACAGTGGAGTACTACTCAGCTATAAAGAATGATCACTTTGAGATATTTATAAATAAATGGACACAACTTGAGACTATACTCCTAAGCAAAATAAATCAAACTCACATGTATAAATACCACATAGTCTCCCTAGTGTAAGAAAAGGTAAGAGTACATAAAATTCTATGGTAATCATGTATCCCATTATATTGCTTTGAAGACTTGTAATGTTTTCATTCATTGGTTGGAATGGTTTTATTCTGTTTTATTTGACCTTATTATGTGTGATGGTATGAACAGCTACTTTGAAGAAAAAAAGACATTATGACAGCCAGTGCTGATTTAATATCATCTGGCTTTGAAGTCCTACCATGCTTTTGTTCTTCTATTACCATTGGTTCTATCATGTTGTGTCTTACTGGATTTTAATATGTGTAATAATATAAACAAATTTTTATGGAACATGAGATATTATAGTAGCCATTGTTCATTTTCTGTTACTTGGTTCAGAACACCTTGCAATAGTTTCATTCTCTTGAATGCTTTTATTCTATTTTGTTATGTTTGATATTATTGTTTATGAAGCTATGCTCTATTTCAAAGAAAGAGATATTATGGTAGCTACTGTTGATATCCAATTGTCTTGTTGTGAAGTGCTGTGTTGATTGTATTGTTCTGTTCTGGTCTGCTTTGTTCTGTCCTCTTTTGTTTTATTCTCTGTAAAATAAAATTAAATTAAAATTAAAATAAAAACAAACATAGAATTCTATTAAACTCTAGAGATTATCTCAGGTTCTGAATATTATATTGGCCTCATTTGAAAATGCCTAAGATTTTCACTGAAGTTATCAGCCTTGTTTTCATTTACTTGACATTTCATAAAACTAATTTGTGCATTTTGTAAAGTGTCCTAACACAATACATGAATCTCTCTAGATTCAATTTAGCATAGCACACACCTGTATATTCAGAACAAGATCTAAAGGATTCGATTCAGGACACTTTTTAAAAACTATGCCCAAGAGGCAATCTCTAGCATTTGCTTGGTTGCCAAGAAGTACTAACAGGATGATTATAACAGTGATGATATAATAACATTATTATCTATATAACTATCACAATATCAAATTTTTATTATACTTTTAGTCATCTAAAGAGCTGGTAAAAATTTTGAATAAACTGTATCTTTGAGCACGGTGATTTGATTAGACAGGCTTTGCGGTGTTTCTTCCTCGCTTCTGAAGTTCTAATAATAGCACCTTGAGTTTACTGAATGCTATGTGGTATTCACAACAATTTATGTGATGAGTACTGTTGCTGTTTCCATTTTACACATGAGGAAACTCAGCCTGATGGTGATTAAAACATATAGCAAGTAAATATCACAGCAGAACTTTAAACCCAACATACGACTAACCAATGTACACACCATCTCCATTTTATTATTTTTTTAAATTTCCTTACCAGTAACAAAAAGACAAATGGAGATACAAGAAGACTTCCACTTGATGGTATTTTACCAGACATTATTTTTATAAGTCTGTTTCTTTATTAGACTCCTCTATTTCTAGAGCTGGCATCATCTTCTCAGTCCCTTATAAACCATTCATCTATAACATTTGACCTGAGTGAGGCTCAGTCTCAAGTAGAGTGTAATGCCCATCTTGTTTACCACTGATTCATCTTGTTCCTAGCATCCTGTTGCAGCATCCCAATTCTTCTTCCTGCACTTAACCCCTCTACCTATAATATATCTTTAAAAATACCTGAGATTATTCTTCCTAAAGCATAGCTCCATTCAAATCATTTCACAATGCAGACCCCAATACTCACATCACACAGAATACCAAGCGCTTTGTTATGGTTTATACACTGTGTGAATTTGAGAAGTCTAAAAGCTTACCTATGGAATCCAGCAGCTCTATGTCCTGGGGTATAGAGGACAAGCTCTTATTATTCTAGGATATGGTTCATTGTGTCAATTTGAGAAGGTCTGAAGTTTAAGTGATTCAGCAGGAGGCCAAAGTCATTAGTTTGTAACATTCTCAGCCTGTGCAAGAGGAGGTCACACAGATGATGTGAGTGCTATACCCATCCCAGGAGAGTAGACTGCCTGCTACAATAAAAGGCAAATGAGGAGGGTTCTTCAGAGAAGCTCCAGCCTTCGCTTTCAGCTTGAACATCAACAAAACAGATATTTGTCTTCTGCCTGGAAGTCTTCAGCCTTCATCAAAGACTCGTCAGCCTTCCATTGTAGATTCCTCAGTGTTCCATCACAGACTCATCAGTCTCTTGATACAGACTCACATGGGACACGGCAGTGGCTGGAACTTTCAGCCTCCAGCATGTATGATTTTATCTTTTCTGATTCTGCAAACTTGAAATGACTTTCCCCTCTGAGTTTTATTTATATTTTCCCTTCAACTTTTATGTCTTATTTCCTCTGCACCATTTACTATTTTCAACCTTGTATTACATAGTACAAGATGGTTAACAACTATCGCTGACCTTGGACACCTTATTTTGATACCTTATTTGTTGGTTTTTTGTTTTTTGTTTTTGCACTGGGGATCGAACTCATGACCTCATGCTTGCCAGGTAAGCAGTGTGCCACTGAGCTATATTCCCAGTTGTTATCTTTTTTTTCTCTGTCCCCACTACTCAACTTCTTCCAGAGCCTCCATGCTACACTAGTGCTAGGGGACCAGTTACACAGGATACAATTAGTTGTGCCAGCCATGGCCCTTGGGACTCTCAGTGCTGGGCACAATTATAATGTAGAAACGCAATCATGAGATGGTAAATTTATAGGTATTTCTAAAGGATTCTGACCAAGTTGCTGTTCTGCTGTATCTGGTCAATTCCGATGACCTGACAAGGTCAGAACAATAGCCTATACCTTAAGGCACCTTGGGCTGACCTATGCTCATTCTGTAAAGCTCTCTCCTCAGTCTCATTCAGTCAAGGCTCTCTCTCCAGAACAATTCCTATACTATGGTGATGCCCTCAAGTATACTCATTCTGTAAGAGCTTCCTCCTGTTTCCTGGGGTGTTTCTATTGTTTCAAGACTAGCCTGTCTGTCAATATATGATTCAGCATATGTAAACAATCATGTAACATTTGGTCACTTACTTTGCACCTCCCACTTCTAACCCTGTAAGACTAAACTCCTTCTGATTCAAGGCAGTTGCCTGGGAGGAATTATCCCTGCAACAGTCCATTTGTGTACAGATTAAATTCTGCCTTCTTATCTCCTCATTGCAAAGAGTCTTCCTTTTGGTTTGATTTGGTTGGCTTGGATTGGGAAACTTCTCACAACATCAGCTCTTCTTTTGTATGTGATAAAGTCGTATCTATCATTCTGGTTCAGTTCAAAATTCATCTTTCCCACAGTGCTTCCCTGGAATTCTTCAATGGCCTGTGCATGTGGCTTCAACAACACTTTCCATATCTTACTCTTTGTAATTCTCTGATTTTGTGTTTGTCTGTTTCATTACCAGAATTGAGGACAAAGCCTCTGGCTTATTTTTGTAGCTTCTACTGCTAGCCCAGCATCCCATACACTCAATAAATGGTGGTTAAACTGAAATAGTATGTTAGTATCAGCAGCACATGTCTGTAATCCCAGCATTTGGGAGGCTGAGACAGGAGGATCTTTTGAGTTTGAGGCCAATCTGGGCTACAAAATGAGTCCAAGATCACCCTAAACTGCATAGCAAAGCCCTCTTGATATAGGGGAACAAAACTCCCAACCTACTAGATGTCCAGTATGAGTTTGTGTTCTATAAAATTGAAGAATGAATTTTAGGAACAATGGAGGTTAAGAGCAAAATATATTTATTAAGAAAAAGAACACTTCTGTCTGAGAGACAAAAGGGGTCCCAAGTGGGTTTTCCCAAAGATTCTGTCTTTTTAAGAGACTTTTATAGAGTAAAACCACGAGGTGAGAAAACTGGGAACTCACAAGGCAGATGAGCATGAGGTGGGAAAGAACTATGGTCAACCACTAAGATAGATCATTCAGATAAAACTGACCAAATCAGGGACAGAGAAGTGAGTCGCCTAGCAAGGGGGCATTCTTACAGTACAGTGACTCTTCCTGTAGGGGTTGGGATGGTGACTGCTGGCTTCCTCAAGATGATCCATACCTATTTAGAATATCAATCCCTAATATTTATACTTAGGGAGTGATTGCATTTGTTTTGCCTTCTGTTTTGAGATCTGGTCCACAGCAGGAGGTGTGTGTCTCCTCCAAGGTCACAAGACATTTGGTCCTCTGTGCCAGCTCCCTTGAGGGCCTAACCCTGTCTAACTGCCTATAATTTCTAACTCAGCTGCCTATAACACTCTCTCAAAAAATAAAAAGAAAAAACCCTCTAGCTGCTAAATTCATTTTTCTATTGAAACAATAGTTTTTATAATGAACTTTATATAGTGAGAAATATCTTAGGGATACTGTTGAGTTATATCAAAATAAGTTAGTTTAATAAACATTGTTGGCTGACTTAAGAGATCTTGCAGCTAAGGAAAAGAGGAAATCATTAAACATTTACATTGCTAACACTGAACTCACCTCCCCCAGCCAAAATCTGGCCTTCTCCACACTTACTGAACAGAAATACAGTGCTCACACTTCTCTCAGAGAGTATGTGTAAAATGTTACCAACTAGGGAACTGTTAGGTTTTTGGCGCAATAAGAAAGAAGATATAAAATAAAAAGTAGCCTTTATTCCGAAGATGTGGAGAGAACTCCATGGCTATAGAAGCCTGGCTTTCTCTGACTGACCGTGGGGCATGGGATGTACATATAACCTCTGATGGGGGCAGTGCTTAGGGTGGGCATAGATGATGCAGGGAGCTGAGTGAAACCCTCTGCAAGCCACAAACAGGAAGGGGAGTTGCAATTAGGGCTGAAGAAGAAGCAGGAAGTGGTAGGGGTTACTGCTTTGGTCTTCTGCCATGTTAGACCACCGTCATGACTGTTAGACCACGGCCATGACCATGCAGTAATTTACTCTAGGGCAAACTCCTTTCAGGAACCCCAGTTAAACCTTGGTTCTCAGGTTTTTCAACTTGGGTCAATCAGACAGATTCAGAACATCTCAGTAATTGAGCTTAATTAGTCTGTAACCTCCACGTAGAGGTCAAACTAATGCAGTGTGCTTCCGGGGCCTCCACCATGGGCCATTAACCATATGTTAGCACAAATGGCTAGTTTGCATTCTCAGATATATAAAGACACTCTTATCAGAAAGGATATTCCAAGGCCTCAGAAGTTACCTCCTAGGAAGCATTATAGGACCGGTGAGAAGACGTTTCAAATCTACAGGGTTTGGGCAACTGAAACCTGCTTGTTAACACTTTACAGATTACAGAACTACAGATTAAGTAGACTAGGGTAGACTACAGAAGCCTTCCCAACAGAAATGATGCCTATGCTGCATATTGAAAGGCAATTATTATCTAGAAGACATAAAAGGGTCAAAACAGTTTGCCGCGTCCTAGTCCATCCACACCTTGTGACAAGGTCCATGGGTGGAGGAGAGCGCTTCAAGGAATCACTTCTCCAGGAAAAGGACACCGCATGTGGGAATTGGGCGCGGGGATCTTGGAATGTTTTGTACTGATAATTGTAATTTGTGTAATTCACATATATATATTTTCATGTAATACTCAATATGAAATCGAAAATAGAAACTCCAGAGGAGTTACTAGAAACCTTCTAGATAACTCTGTAAAAACTAATTGTGAAATTTTACCTTCTGTGAGTAGTATGAGAGAGTTTATACAAAAGCTTTAAATGAAAGAGCTCATGGAGGAGGATTTACAAAATTCCTGTGAGACAACTGCCCTGAGACACTGGACAGGCAGCCAGAGACGGGCAACTAGGACACATATGTTACACCACTGGCCACCTAAGACAGGCACAGGACCAA
>PVLA01003389.1:0-215702 GCA_004027455.1 Hydrochoerus hydrochaeris
CAGTTTGTTTGTTTTCTTTTCACTATTTGGGAGATTTCTTTTGACATGCATAAACTCTTTAAAAATATGACTTGAATAACTATTTCTAAAAGAACAATATGTAATGTATCAACTAGTGATTTCTTACTATTTATCTTCTTTTCTTGAAATTTTGTAATATTTCTACCTTTTTCCTGTTTTTTTTCTCTTTAAATAAAAATATATAATTGCTATTGTAAAAAAGAGAAAATAGGAAGTGCTATAAAAGATATAACTGCATGTATATTTATGTGTGCAGGATTGTTACCCATATTTCTTAGCTCTTATTTGATTGTTGAACAGATCTGTTTGCAGTCTCACTGCTTGAGTGTCCATTTTGTGTGCTTTAATTTTGTAACTTGGACAACTATTTCTAAAAGAGCAATATGTGATTTATCAGCTAGTGATTTCTTACTGTTTATGTTTTTTATTGAAATTCTGTAATATTTCTCTCCTTTTTCTGTTTTATCCCTTTAAATAAAAAATCCTTTTCTTATCCTATGTAAAAAAATGTGATCCCAATTATTGATTCTGGGAAGTATTTCCCATGCAGTTTGGTTCTTATTCATGAATTCTCTACCTATGTCTTTGAGATGTTTACATAATTTGTCTAACAACAGATTTAGTGTTTCTGTTTTAATATTTAGATCTTTGATACATTTAAATTTTAGTTTATTACATGGTGATAGGGATGGTTCTAATTTTAGTTTTTGAAATATGGATAGCCAGTTTTTCCAGCACCACTTATGAAAGAGACTATCATTCTTCCATTGAATATGTTTGGCCCCTTTATTAAAGATAAAGTGGTTGAATGTGTTCCTAGTTGTATCTTCTTGTCTATTCCATTGATTTTCAGGTCTGTTTTTATTCCAAAAGCATGTTGATTTTATTATGTAGTTTTATAGTATAACTTTCAGTTAGGGATTGTGATGCCTCCTGCCTTGTCTTTCATGCTTAGAATTGCCTTTGCTATTCTAGGTCTCTTGTGGTTCCAGATGAATTTTAGGAGTGATTTCCCTAGATCTATGAGGTATGTTAGTGGTATTTTCATTGGGATTGAATTCAATCTGTATAATAAATTTGGGAGAATGGACATTTTCACAATATTTATTCTTCCTAACCATGAACAAGGGATGTCTTTCCATTTTCTGATGTCCATTTTGATTTCATTTTCATGCTATTATAATATTCCCTGTGTTGTTCTTTTACTACTTTAGTTAGATTAATTCCTAAATATTTCAGTTTTTTGGATGCTAGTGTGAAGGGTGTCACTTTACTTATTTCTCTCTGTGTGGTTTTATTGTTAGTGTATAGGAATGCTATTGATTTTTGTGTATTGAATTTGAATCCAGCTATTTTGCTGAATTTATTTATTATATCTAGGAGTCTTTTCATGGAGTTTTGGGAGTCTTCAATGTAGAGTATCATGTCATCTGCAAATAATGATAGTTTAACTTCCTCTTTTCCTATCTTTATTGCTTTTATTTCTCTCTCTTGTCTAATTCTCTGAGTAGTATTTCCAGTACTATGCTAAATAGGAGTGGTGATAAGGGAATTCCTTGTCTTGTGCCTGATTTTAAGGTAAAGGCATTCAGTTTTTGGCCATTTAATATGATGCTAGCTCTTGGTTTGTCTTAGATACCTATTATCATATTGAGGTAGAGACCATCTATTCTAGTTCTCTGCAAGTTTCTTATCATGAATGGGTGTTGGATCTTATCAAAAGTTTTTTCTGCATCTATATAAAGGATCATATGATTCTTACTTTTGGCTCTATTGATATGGTGGATTATATTTATTGATTTATATATGTTGAACCATCCCTGCATGCCTGTGATGAGTCCCACTTAATCATGGTGTGTAATCTTCTTGATGATTTGCTGCATTCTGTTTGCCACTATTTTATTGAGAATTTTTGCATCTATGTTCATTAGGGAGATTGGCCTGTAGTTCCCTTTTCAGTTGTGTCTTTCACAGGTTTTGGTGCTAAAGTAATATTTGCTTCCAGGAATGACTTAGGGAGTATTGCTTCCCTTCTGATTTCATTGAAGAGTTTGAGAAGTGTCAGAATTAAGTCTTCTTGTATTTCTTGTAGAATTCTGCAGTGAATCCGCCTGGGGCTGGGCTCTTTTTTGCTGGTAAGTACTTAATTACATTTTCAATTTCATTAATAGAAATCGGTTATTCAGCAGTTTTACATCTTCTTGACCCAGCTTTGGTGTTTCATATGTTTCTAGGAATGTTTCAATTTCTTCTGTGTTATTGAACCTAACAGAGTAGAGATTTTCAAAACAGGTGTTGATGATCTGTATTTCCATAGAGTCAGTAGTGATTTAACCTTTTTCATTCCATATTGCATGAATTTGAGTCTTTTATTTCCTGTTTTAACTTAGGTTGGTTAGGGGATTATCAATTTTATTTATTCTTTCAAAGAACAAACTTTGTGATTCATTGATTCTTTGTATTGTTTTCTTAGTCTCTACTGCATTAATTTCTGCTCTGATGCTTATAATTCCCTCCCTTCATTTGGCTTTGGAATTGCTTTGCTCTTGGTTTTCTAGATGTTTGAGGTGTAGTATCAGGTTGTTTATTTGTGTTCATTCTGTTTTCATAATGTGGGAACTCAGTGCAATTAATTTTCCTTTGAGTAATGCTTTCATTGCATCCCACGGATTCCAGTAAGATGTATTTGTATTTTTGTTTGCTTGTAGATATATTTTAATTTCCTCTGTGACCCATTGATTGCTCAAGAGTGTATTATTCAACTTCCAAGTTTTTGTGGTGTTTTTGCAGTTTTTTATCCATAATTTCCAGTTTCATTGCACTATGATCTTATAACATGCATGGGATAATTTCAATTCTTTTCCATTTACTTAAATATGTTCTGTGGGCTAGTATATGGTGTAATTTACCGAATGCCCCATGTACTGCTTAGAAGAATGTATATTCTGATGTTGGATGGAACAATCTGTATACATCTGTCAAGCCCATTTTTCAGAGGTGTGATTCAGTTCTGTTATTTCATTGCTGATTTTCTGTCTAGTTGATCTGTTCCTTTGTGTCAATGACATGTTAAGGTCTCCTGTTATAATTATGTTATTCGTTATTTGATTTTTTCTTTCTGTTAATACTTGCTTTGCATAGCTGGATGCTCTGGAATTTGGTGAACATATATTTAAGACTGTTATCTCTTCCTCTTCAAGTTTTCCCCTAACAAGTATGTAGTGACCTTCTTTATCTCTTCAGAGCTTTCTTGGTTTGAAGTACACATTGTCTAAAAAAGAATAACTACCCCTACTTTTCTTGAGTTCCTGTTGCATGAAATATTGTTTTCCATTCTTGTACTTTCAGTCTATGAGGTTTTTTTGGGGGGTGGGTTAGATGGGTTTTTTGTAGACACCATATGGTTGGACATTGTTTCTTGATCCATTCTGCCAGTCTGTTTCTTTTAATTGGTGAATTGAGGCCATTTACATTAATAGTTATAACTGTTATATATTGGTTTATTGTTGACATTTTATCTTTCTGATGTTGTATGTTTATCTTTCCCTTCTGTTTAATTGTCTGTCTGGCTTAGTGGTATTTTCCTATGTGTATCTAGAATGTCTTTCAGTATTCTTTGAAGGATTGGTTTGGTGATCATGAAGTTCTTCACTTGTTCTTTGTCATGGAAGTATCTTATTTCTCCATCCATTTTGAAGGATGTTTTGCAGGGTACAGCATTCTGGGTTGGAAGTCTTTTTCCTTTAGGATCTGAAATATTTCACTCCATGTTTTTCTTTTCTTCATTGTTTGTGTTGAGAAGTCTGCTGTGATTCTGGTAGGTTTTCCTTTATAGGTGAACTATCTTTTCTCTCACAGCTTTTAATATTCCATTCTTATGTTGGATTTCTGGGATGGTGATTATTATTTGTCTGGGTGTAGTTTTATGTTGGTTATGGCTGTTTGGAGTTCTATATGATTCACTAATATGAATGTCAGATACCTTTCTCATGTTTGTAAAATTTTCAGCTATTAATTCTGTAAATAGCCTCTTGATATCATTTGTGTTGTCCCCTTCCTTTTCATTCATCCCCATTAATCTTAAGTTGTTTTTTTTTTTGCATCATCTTCCAACTGTTGATTCCTTATTATTTTTAAGAGATCTTTCCTTTCCTGTTCAGTAGCTGCAATCTTATCTTCAAGGTGTGAAATTCTATCTTCAGTTTCGTTGAGGTCGCTTTGGCAACATACAATGAAATTTTTGGTTTCCTGTATATCTCCTTGGATCTGCTTCATGTATTCAGGTTTTTTCTTCTACTGTTCATTCAGGGATTCTATCTGCTTTGTTTCTCTAATATTTTATCTTTGTCTTCTTTGGATGCATTCAATATTTCTTTCACTACTTTTACCATTTCTTCTTTTACCTGGGAGATTATTTCTAATTTCACTTCCTTTACAGCTTACTGTACTTGCTTCTTTATATCAGATGATATCATTTCAGGTATTTCAGGTGTATGACTAGTATTTTCTTCTATGTATGTGGCTCCCAGGCTTTCTTGGGATGGGCTGGAGGTTTGACATTGCATTTTGGTCTTTCATTTTGTCATTTTCTTATATTTCCATGTTTCAAGTGATGTTCCAAAACTTTCCTTGAGCATGTTCAGAATCACTTCCTGTGCCCTCAGCTCCTGGGACTCATGGGTCTTGGCTCCCTTTGTTGAATGAAGGTCACTGGGCAGGGTCCACTCAAGCCTGAGAAATCTTTCAAGGCTAGTCCAGTGTCCTAGGGGGCTGGGCAAGCACCCAAGCACCAGGAGCGATGTTGCAAACTCTCATGGGCCAGAGCCAGGGAACTGGAACTCCACTCACCACTGGGTGGACCTACCTCCTCTCTGGGAGCCTGCTTCTTCCCCTGTTTGAATAAAGTTCACTGGGCATGGTCCACTGAAGCTTGTGAATCCTTTCCAGGCTAATCCAGAGTCCTAGGGCCCTGGGTGGGCACCCCAGCACTGGGAGTGAGGTCCCAAACTCCAACTAGTTAATTCCAGAGAGCAGGAACTTCCCTTGCCATTGCCCCTATGCAAGCTGGAACTCTGCTCACAGCAGAAGTGGCCTACCTCCCCTGTGAGCCAGCTTACTTGCTTGGTTGAGTAAAGGTCACTGAGCATGGTCCACTCAAGCCCACAAAACCTCTGCAGCCTAGTCCACTGTCCTAGTGGGCTGGGCAGGCACTCCAGTACAG
Source organism: Hydrochoerus hydrochaeris (assembly GCA_004027455.1). Lineage (NCBI taxonomy): Eukaryota > Metazoa > Chordata > Mammalia > Rodentia > Hydrochaeridae > Hydrochoerus > Hydrochoerus hydrochaeris. The sequence goes on from PVLA01003389.1 coordinate 5,243, forward strand.
GGAGTGATGTCCCAAACTCCCTGGAGCCAAGACCAGGGAGCTAGAATTTCTCTTGCTCTTACTGCTACACGATCTGGAACTCCTAGGCAGTCACGGGGGCATAAGTTCCTTCAAATTTTATAATTCCTAAAGTTCAGAGGAAAAGTACAAACTCAAAGCCTGATCATTCTCTATGGGTAGAAAGAGCACAGCAAGGCCCCCAGACATTACCTGACTGCAGTCAGGCTGTCCCTCTTTCTCCACCCTGAGCACAGAGCCCCAAATGTCCCTCAGGCTGAGCTTGAGGACCAGGTCTCCTGAGGGCCCAACATTAAGTGAGAGCTGTGTACTCTCAGACTCTGTGAACAGAGCATGGAAGGATTTAATTCCTTAAGCCCCCAAAATGTTTCTCCATGAGACTTTCCTCATTAGTCTGATTACTTGAGAAGATTCAGTTTTAAATGATGATGACTTCACACTCCAAAGAATGCTAACTTCACAAAATGGTCACATTACTTTGAGATGCCTACGAGTCACATTTACCCACCAGGGAAATTCATACAGAGATGAGAAAATCAGTACTTGATTATGCACTTATGCAAATAAATTCAACAGAAAATGTTACCTTAGACTTGGGTGCTTCACTGCAGCTCATGCATTGCAGGTCTGCTCAGGTTCTGTAATGTTAACACATAGGGGAAACCTGAAGCTTACGGGAAGCCAGTACCACAAGGCTTCCTACACTGCCCCTGCTCCTATGGCCCTGCCTCGTTCTCTGCAAACCACAGCGACCCCTTCAGGGCATGAGCACCCCTGCAGTAAGGTTTTTGCGTGGGCTCACACTAAGTCCCCTCACTGTGCCTCTGGTACAGTAATACACAGCAATGTCCTCGGGTTTCAGGCTGTTTATCCATGGATATAATGTGTTTTGCCATTGTCTCTGGATATGGTGAACTGGTCCTTCACAGAGTCTCTGTAATATGTGCTACTACTGCAACCAATAGCTGAGATCCACTCTAGCCCCTTCCCTGGAGCCTTGCAGATCAAGGGCATCCAGTAGTCACTGATGGTGAATCCCAAGACCATGCAGCCTGAGAGTCTCAGGGATCCCCCAGGCTGCACCAACCTCCCCCAGACTCCACCAGCTGCTCCTCACATAGGATACCTGCAAAAACACAGTTCAGGCAACTGTCACTGAGGATACCTGTGTAAATCACACATTTCCACTAATGCCCCTGAGCATCTTTTGTTTTAAATAATTTAGCTTTGGAAATTGCAAACAGGAAAACCCAAGCCAACCCAAAGTCCATATTGATCATCTGTGTTCAGTCCTGATCCCTAAGTGGGAACAGCTGGGCATCAGGTTTGGGCTCCTCTGCAGAGCTCAGGGTGAGGGCTGGGCTGGATTTCATGAGCACAAGGAGGCCCTATTTTAATTTCCTCCTGGTATATAGAGAGATCTGTGGTAGGAACCTCAGAGCAGGCAGTGTCCACAGCAGAAGATGCGAGTGTGCTGGGCAAGTCTGGTAACAAAGAACGTGATAGCTCATGTGACAGGGCTCTTGTGTGTTTTTATCTCTTCATTCACTTTCATTTTTGTACACATACATTGATCATGTGTTTTATATCCATGATGCTTGCTTTGTAAATACGTGAAATGTTAGTGCCATGAGCAGCTGTGTTCTCCATATAGGATCTGATGCTGTAAGAATGTCATCCCCACTGTCTAGGCCTTTGGTTTACTGATCTGTGAGCCGACTGATTCCCTGGACAGCTCCTGGACTCTCCTGTTGCACTTTGCAGACCCCTCTCTCTACGGGGAGAATGTGCATGTCTGTGTTGTGTTCTGCTCTTTTCTGAAAGGAAACAGCACCAGCCTTTGTGTGGAGCCTGCTGATGAGTTTCTCGATTTCACCTGGCATGATCTCCTGTTGTTCCATTTTTTGCTACCTTCATTTTTTATTTTTAGTTCTTATTAATTTTATCAATCCCATTTACAGTATATAATGCATACATTTATTGTAGCCCCTTATAAATGTGTCTAAAACACTTTAATTTTTGTTTTATTAGATTCCCACTGACATCCCTCCATTTCTTATGTCCTTTAGTCTTGCAAAATTTTTGTTTCTATTTGAATCTCTTCAGTTTGCCTTTTAACTTATTTGTATACTTCATTTATAAAATGAACCATGAAATAGTTAAGATTTTCTGATTTATTCTACCTACATAGTGCAAAATTTTTTTCCAGCTCTCCCTTTGAAAGTTAGCTACTATCAAGAATATAGTGAACCGAGACATCCAAAAATTGAATTCCCTTCAAAATAAAAAATGGGTAATTGAAATGAATATATTCTTTTCTGAGGCAAGAGAAGAAAAGATCAATAAATAAATGAAAAATTTTCAAAAACTAGCAATTGAGAGATGCAATTCCAAACCTATCACATACTACTTGAATATTTATTCTGCAATATTTCTTGGTGTGTGCTTCTTAACTTTCTGCATTTACCATACACTGGTTTGTAAGCACCCTTGTTTTTCATTTTGCACCACACATGCCTTCTCCTTTTCCTCCTAATATTCTAGTCTATCATTTGCACCTGAAAACTTTTACACATTTCTTTTATCAACTATTTTTATCCAACATTATTTATAAATTTCTTATCGATATATTTGTGTTAAGTAATATTTACATTTCACATTTTCCCCTCTATCATTCCCTCTGCACCACATTTCTTCACCTTTCCACAGAGGGCACTTTTCAGTTCTTTAACAAGTTTATTTTGTTCTTTAAATAGTTTCTAACATGTATATCTTATTTTAGACAGATCATGTGATATTTAACATATTTGTCTGAATTAGTTTTCTCTCTTTTTCTCAAGATCCACCCATTTTCCTAAAAATAACTCAAATTTGCCTCTCTTTTGAAATATACCACATTTTCTCTCTTCATTTATTCTTCATGAGTATCAATATGTCATTTCTATATTTTATCTATTGTGAGCTGTGGCATTATAAATATGTATCACTATAATATGATGACTTTAATTCTGCACCATCAAACATCTAGAGCAATTCACAGTCATGGATAAACATGGAGGCCCTGAAGGAAGGTTCCTGTCTGGCTTATAATGCTGTGTGTCCAGTAGCAGATGATGGATGTGCTGTCTATACTTAATGGAAAGCTACTCACTTACAAAGAAGGGCAAATTGAAGATATTTATAGGAAAATCTATGCACCTTGAAAATGCAGTGTTGAGAGAAATAAATCAGACACAATAGCTTGAACACCTAGGACTTCTAATTTGAGTAAAGAAAAGTACAAACAGAGAATGAATAAGGAAGGCTAAAGGAGACAAATGAGCCCATCTTCTGCAAATAGGAAGGAGTGTGGCACAACCTATGTGAGAAAAGAAAAAGGAGAAGGGATGTAGAATGATGTAAAACACAGATACAACTTCCCTTCAGTCTACTAACCTAAATGAGTATAGGCATTTTGCATCACTCATGTGAGATAAGATCAGTATTATCAACATTAAGGAAACTGGAGAAAGGAGATTGAGAAAAGAGGGAAGAGAGGCAGAAGAGAAGAAGGAGGAGATTTAGAAAAGAATCAAGCTGTATTACAGACTTGTACACACTGCAAGATGATTGTATACTGCCTGCCCCACAAGCACATACTAAGACAAAGAAATAAATGTAAACATTGAGAAGCCAACACTGCAGAGTGTCTTTATCAAAGTCCGGGAAGGAAGGGAAAACCACAGACTAACTTCACAGCATCTCAGGAACCTGCACTTGGTCCTGAGCCTCACAAGAGCTCAGTGTGTCTCGAGCGCCCCCTGCTGCCCTGAGCTCCCTGCAGGTATGTTTTTTTCTGGGATCACACTGAGGTCTCCGCACTGTGTCTCTGGCACAGTAATACACGGCCCTGTCTTCGGGGCTCAGGCTTCTCAGGGTGAGCGAGACTTGGCTCTTGGAAGTGTCCCTGCTGATGGCCACTCGAGATTGAAAGCCTGAGTTAAAATCTGTGCTTCCATCACCCCATATAACACCAATCCACTCCAGCCCCTTCCCTGGAGCCTGACAGATCCAGCTGACAGCATAATCCGTTAAAGAAAATCCAGAGACTGTGCAGGTGAGGGACAGGGTCTCTGAAGGCTTCACCAGGCCAGGTCCAGACTCCCACAGCTGCACATGGGACAGGACACCTGAGGACAAGAAACATCGCCATCAATCAAACTCCCCCCACTCCCTGTGCCCAGATCCCTCTCCTGAACCACAGAGACACTCACAGCAGGGAGCCACCACCAGGCAGAGGAGCAGAGCCAAGAACTCCATGTTCAGTAAAGGCTCCTGTGGGAGGAGACTGGGGCTGCTTAGCCAGAACTGGCTTTTCAGCCTGAGCCTTGGGCTGCTTTGCATGGGGGAGGCCTTTTGGGTATAAGGATGTGACCCAGGGCAGGGTGCTTTAGTGCCTCCCAGGGAGAGGGATTTTCACAGGATGATCAGAGATGACTCCTGACACTGAGATACTTTTACACATCTTCTGTAGTATTCACACTTCCACACAAATTGAAATTAAACACAGGAAAGTGTTTTTGGATTGTGAGCACATTTTATATGGGAGTATTTAATATTAGAATATTTCTGTCCAGGTCAGTTTCTGACCTGCTGACTGCATTTATTAATGTTCACCTTTCCATGGGAGGGTTTGTAGAGAGATGGAGAACTGTATGTCTGTGGGGCTCTTACTGGAGATGAAGAAAAATATTTCAAAAATAACTAAACTTTCTTTCTTCTTCTTGCAAATCCTATGCTCTTCTCCCTGACTGCCTTTTGAAAAATTACTGTTTCCTTCTTGCATGTGACCTTCATGGAAAATGTCTGGACCTTAATTCACACATCCTCATGGTATGCTGATATCAGGAAGACAAAGGGAGCCCATGCATCTCCAACTCAGCCCATTCCTGGGTTTGTGAAATCAGGACTCTCTGCTGCTGTCTGTAAATGCTGGGACTCCTCATGACATACAGACCTTCTGCCCTTCCTCCTGCATCCATGACCCTGAAAACTCATATTTTCATAATGAATCGAATTTCTAGACCTGAAGCCTGCAAGACTTTTATCATAGAAAATCCTCTCATATTAAAAGTTTTTATCTCATACTTAAAGTCTTCTTGTATATTTTTCTCCATCACACTTATTATAAACTTTTCCTGAAAAGCATGGCTGAGACCAATTGCATAGTCTTATATTTCATTTTCTATTTGACTGTCTACCAATAGATATCCAAGTAAGTGTGAATCAGTGCTCTTGTATTAATACAAGTAGAATGCATAGAAAAGTTCAAGTTAGTGGTTTAAGTATTTACAATGCACAGTAATTGTTTTAAATTGAGCTCCTCACCCATCATGTGTGGTTTGTAAAACTAGGATGGGAGTACATAATTTTGCTTTTTGGTGGAAGAAAATCTTTGCCTCCTTGGCTGAAGGGAGCCTGTTACTGTGGTAACTTTAGTGTGGCCAAACCAGCAGTAAAAATGGTATGTGAGTGTGGAATTCATTCAAGATGAACAACCTTAGTAAAGTGAAATGAATGACAGCTAAAAATTGCAATAACTTAGATATGGTGGTGCATGACTGTAATCCCAGCACTTGGGAGGCTGTGGCAGGAGGATCCCTTCAAGTTCAAGACCATTTTGGGCTACAAAATGAGCTCATGGTCAGCCTGAAATGCATAGTGTGACCCTGTCTCCAAAAGCCAAAAAAATTCCAAGAGCTTGGGGCAATCCACATTGTCATGGCAATCCGCTTGTGCCCAAAGTAATGAAATAGTCTGTAAATCAGGTTTCAAATACCCTGCGAGGAATTGTGGTGCTGATAAATATGAAGATCATCACCTGACAAATGGTTTCCTCTTTTCTGCCCCATTTTGAATTTGCACTGGGTAAGCTGATATTTTCCTTAGAGTGCTACTTCCTTTAGGAATTCAGAGAGCACCATGTGAGCTGCAGGAAATGGGAATAGACATGGTGGGGAGCAGCCAATGGCTAGAAATGTTTGAGCATGAGGCTGAAGATTCCAGTGCTCGAAAAAGGGATTCCCCCTTCCTCCTGACTCATATTGATGAGGGTGGTTCAATAGCCCCCATGTTACTGAGCTGGCTGCAGAAACCTTTTTACTTTCCCTTGAGTTCTCCACAGACTTGTCCCAACTTTTCCCCATATTTCTAAGTCTAAGGTGCTGTGGATGGTAAACCATAGACGGTGTTCAAAGACAAGTTCTAAAAGCTTAACCAGCAGTGTGACCTATAGAACAGAGGATGGTAAGGAGATGCCCTAAGAGATCTTCTGCACTCTAAGTATTTTATGTCTTTTCTATACTATAGAGTAATAGTCCAGGTTATACTTGATAGTCTAAATCAATCACCCTGGCCACACTACCACTTCACATTTTGGTTGTTTCCTCAGAAGCATGAGAAGCCCAAAATGACAAGGGTATATCTCAGCTTCCAGTTCTGTGAAATTATCATTGTGCTGCATGTTGTAAGCCTCCCCTCTCCTTCAGAACTAGGGCATCTAGGCCAGAAGGGTACATGATTGTATGAACAGGAAGCACAAATGTTGCTTGTAGTTCACCAGGACAATAGTGGTACCTTTCTCAGTTCCACTGTTACAGGTAAACCAATATCAAAATGAATGGAAGACTCTTTGCACTGAGGAATCAAGAAGGCAACTGTTTCCTGTGCTGGAAGGCTAATGGGAATCTCAGATCCAAATCATCTGCACTGAGGCAGGTTTGGGGCTCATTTTATCTAGAGTTTGCAAGCAAGAAGTTCAAGGAATTGCATGATAGCTTACATGGATCGAATTCAGTCACATATTGTCAGATCAGCTAACTGTGCATACATTTGCTTAAAAGGTTTTGCTCATCATAATAAAGGAACATCAAGGATATTAGGGAAGAGGTTTAAGTGGAGTGAGCAGAGTGAAAAAGTATCTTTGAATGGGTTACTTCACCATAACCAAAGTCCTTGAAGCCAGTTAGCAGCAATATATTTTATTCATTAAGGGAAACATCATCTGGAACAGTCAAATTTATCCTGCAATGTATCAGAAGAAAAGCAGCGGGATCCAGATGTCAAGGTTTCCTGAATTCAGCAGGATGTTTACCTGACAGGGAACAGGAGCTAGGCAGCGGCTCTTGTTTCATTTTAACTTGATGTAACACATCTGTAAGTCAGATTTTTATTTTTGGTATTTGTGTGGGTTTTTTTGAAATAGGGTCTTGCTATTCAGTTTGGCCTCACCTTAGGTTCACTTTGTAGCCCTCCCTATGCTTGAACTCACAACAATCCTCCTGCCTCAACCTGTTAAGAGCTGTGAGTACAGGTGTGAGCCACCACATCCAGGTTAAATTGGTCATTTTATAACTGTACATTTACCAATAACTTAATTGTGCCCCAACACTGTCACTTGATTCCTGGACCCATGAATGGTGGTGATAGGATACAAATTGCCATAAAGTGCACCCTGGTTTAAAGCACACAGGACCTTCTGAAGCGGTTTGAACCAGCCCTGCAAGGTGTTTCTTTCTGCTCAATGGTGCTGTAACTGCATCTTCAAATGGCGGTTCCAGTGCCTCATGTCTGTGTACCACACTCTACTCTTCACTGCATGCTGTATCTACCTCTAATAACTTCTTCTCGTGTCTCTTTAAAGGAAAGAATGACTTTAATAGTCTGTTGTGCATCTTCCTGATACCTCACTATACTGTAGAGTGTAGATTTAGATAATGATGATGTGACATTCAATAGAAACTTAGATTCTCAAAATATACTTTGTGATTTACTGGCAATTTAAGAAAAGTCACAAGAAATAGAGAAAAGAAAAAAATACATAATATATAACTGTACTTTTATCCTGAGTACTTCATAAGTCACCTGGAGCCTGTGTATTTTGGGTCTCTTCAAATTATGTGATGTTAACACACAGAGGAAACCCCAGAGGCCAACAGAAAGCCCTCAATCCCCAGGGTCCTGTTCTGCACCTGATCCTGGGCCCTGGCCTGTGCCTGGTAGATCCTCATCACCCCCTGCTGGTGGTTTCTCCCTGATCTTAAGGGTTTGGAAAGGAAATACCCTAAGCGAAGTTTTGCACTTCACATATGCTTTTTCTTTTCTACACGGTGGATTAACAGTCCAGTTTCCCTTGGATAGTCTGGGTTAATCACCCCTGCCGTACTAGCATGCCCTTTTCAGCTTATGAACAGGCAGAAGACAGAAAGAGCCCAAAACAACCAGAGCAAATCCCCAGCTTCTGGTTCAGTGAAATCAGCATTGTGGTGCATGGCGCAAGGCTCCCTGCTCCTTTGAAATTACGACATCTAGGCCAGCAGTGCACACATTTGTGGGAACAAAAAGAGAAAATTTGCTTGTAGGTCACTAGGGGTAGCTGTAACTGGTAGCTTTCCCAGTCCTACCACTTGATTCCTGGACCCATGAATCGTGGCAGAGGAGGCAAATTACCTCAGAGCACAGCCTGGTTAAAGGCACATACAGACTGGGAAGAATCAAACCAGCCCTGCAAGGTAATTTCTTGTAACAGGTGCTGTCAATGCATCTGCAAAAGGCCACTCTGTGCCTCACTGCTTTGAGTAGCCACACTCTGCTCCTCAGTGCTCCCTACACCAACCTCTAATAAAGTGTTCTTCACCCCATTTTAAAACAAGGGCTGCTTGTGTAGTGGTTGTTCCTCTTCACACCATGTGCCCCACAATCCTGAGTGTGTCTTCATTTTTATTCTTTACTCTCTTTTTAACTGATACAGACTTGTTCTCAGCCCAATTATTTTGCCTTCTGGTTCCCAAACTGGCAATCTAAGGTGAGGGCTCTGTAGGCCAGGGGTCTTGTGGCAAATGGGACAACGCAAGCAGCGTGTTTGTGAACCTCTTCACCGGCTCTTACCCACCCTTGTGCTGGTGTGGCCTATGTGGGAGTCTCTGCAATGTCCTCCTTCCAGCAGTGGTTCCTGCCTGTGCCTGCAATGCCATGGCTTGGTCTGAAAGCCAGATGAAGGCATCCATGAACCAAACTTCTTAGAATCTGTGCACCTGGGAAGTGAGCACCCCCTGGATTCCATGGACAGATGTGGGTTGTGCAGAGTGAGTGTTAGTCACTGGGCCCACATTTCTCTTAGATACACATGTGCCACACATGAGGTTAGCAAGGCGGGTGGCTCCAAAATATTTGATGCTGACACTTGAGAAAACCTTGACAAATGAGGATGGAGGTCACAGGTTGACCAGCAATGACCCTGTCAGTCTCTCAAGTCCCTGCACTCCAGTCTTGTGGTGGGAGTAACAGGCTCTAAATGCCATTTGGCCCAGTTTTCTATTTTCCTGTGTTTTAGCATATGGCTCCTCTCAGCTGACACTACTCTCCCTATCACGTGATCTCTTCCCAGGACTTGAGTGTTCACTTTAGTAAATCGTGTGTCATTTATAACTTGGCCAGTCTAGGAAATTTCCTAATTGCTAAGATTTCCTTCCTTTGAGTTCTTATTGTACCCTGTCCTGTTGCTCCTTTCAATCACTGTATCATTAGAAATGAACTCTATTGTGCTGTTTCTACACACCAGGTCTTTTCTGCTGTATTATGCTTATAAATCTATGCATGGTGGCAGCATCAGTGAGTTACTGAAATTTTCCAGTAAGTTTTAAAGCATAAATTAGGTTTTTGGACTGTTTTCTCCAGAAATGCATTAGGTGTTATAGCTTCTGGTTTGTCTCTTTTAATGGCATTCTTCTTGAATTTTACCCACAAAGAGTATGATCAGAGTTTACTTCTACAATTGAAGGAAATTGTGCATATTAAAGCATTTGTGATTCTATTGTAATAGTGCTTACGCTGTGTGTTCATCATAATAAAGGAATTTATAACTATAATTATTCATTGCCTAATTCATGTCCTCATAGTCCCTGGAAGCTGTACGTGTATATTCAGTGTGTAAATATTGAGAAAATTTTGATGTTATGTGTCACCAGAGTCACACAGCAGGGGAAGTTTGCATTCATTGGGATGTGTCAATGCATATTCATGCAGTAACAAGAATATTACACTCATTTCTCTCTGGGTGAAGGATACTCACTTTTGGGTAAAATTCCTGTTATTATGCTCTTTGGGTTGGTAGACCTTTAGTTAGTTTCTATATTTTGGTTATCATGAAGAATTGTTGGAATTTCAGCGTGTATGATTTTTTGTGATTTGAATTTTCAATACTCTTAATTAATTCTCAAAGATGTAAATACTATGAAGAATTCATTTTTTGAATTTCAAAAATACTAATCTACTTGCAGAGCAGCTGTGAAATCACACAATCTCATCCCCTTTGCTGAGGGCTCTAATGTCATTGCACCCCCTTCAGTATGTGTTCTACCTGTCATTTTTACCCTAACCAAACAAGGCGACATAAATTTCAAAAAACTGAATTTATTTTACTAAACTTTGAGTGTAGATTTAAGACCTCTCTTTTATTTAAAGCTTAAGAGAACTTTCTGGCGAAAGGAAATCCACAAAGGGAGTAGTGGATCTGTAGTCACTTTGACCAGGTCAGGGTGTGGGGAATGAAAGAATGAAAAGGGAAAGCAAAATATGAGATGTAGGAAAATAATTCACATTAATATTGTGTTGGTGGGTTCAGATTTAATAGCATGTACTCACCAACAATGAAGATTTAAATTTGAATTGATGAAATTTTTGATGCCTAAATGATTTTGGTAAGTTTGTTAATGATTTAGGTTGACAGTTATAAAATGTTATATAGTCTCAATTTCACTAAGAAGATGTAATGAAAGACACTCAGGGCCATTATTACTCCACTCCCATAGAGGGAAATGGATCACAGGAGGATGAAGAGTGAGGAGGATCCAGGGTCTCAGCAGGTATAGTCCCCAGGGTCTTCATGCACCTGCTCCTGTGCTGGGATCTGGAAGGGCTGGCTCTTGGGCACCGTGATAACCCTGAGTGCTCCTTGGCTCACTTTAAAGGGACTGCACACCTCTGGGCTGTGAGGAGCAGGGTCTGTGGGTCCTGATCCCTGCAGAGGGATGGGAATAATTTAATTTTCTTACCTGAAACATTTACTCCTGCAATAGAAAATTGCTCCATATGAGGAGTAAAATAACAATTTCAGTTTTAGATAATACTGATGTTACATTCAAAAGAATCTTAGGAGAAGTCAAGATGGCTGATCAGTGAGCAACAAAATACAAAGCCTCCTGGGAGAAACAACTCATACACCACAATAAACATCCTGGAGAGACCCAGACAGAGGCAGATGGATCCTCTTGACACAGGAAAAAATTAAAACATAAAAAAGCTCATCAAATACATCAAGGCTAATACTGAAACAGCTAAAAATTATGGGACATGGTGTTTTTGTGACAACCTGCTAAGTTTGCAATGGCCTGAATCTAAGCTGGCCAGCAGAGCCTCCTGAACTCATTCCTGCCACCACTCACAGGAACCACAGCAGTGCTGAAGTTAGGGGTTGGTGAGCCCAACAGAGAATGAAGTCTGTGAAGGGACCTTCATAAGTCCATGGCCAGTGCAGGGAATGAGACTCCCCCCACAAGGGAAGGGCAAGACCAAATGGGTGACATGATAGAATCAGGCAAGAGGAGCTTGAAATGGGAGTGACAGTGACTTCAGCTGGTTCCTCCCTCCCCAGAGCAGATTCATGGGATTTGATTGGACTGAGCCGTGAGCCTGTCTGGACCTAATGAGCTGTCCCAAATTGATTCCCTGTGCCTAGCAAGCACTTACAGATTGAAGGCCCCTGAAATTTGGCTGGCCAGGTGGGGAAGGGCTAGGATACACAGCTGCTGCTTACGCTTCAGTGACAAAGGCAGGCAGGAGAGGGTGGAGTTTCCTTGTCAGCATGCTTTGGAGGAAAGGTGGCCAACAGGGAAGGGGTTGGGAACTTCACTGTAACCTGTGTGGAGGAAGCCAGGGCCATGACAGGAGAGAGAGAGGCAGGAGGAGGCCCCTAACCCAGAACCCTGAGAGCTCTGATCCAGGAAACAGAAAATCTAGGGAGAGTGAGGGAGGCAAACACACACCATCAGACATGGGTTCAATGGACATTAAGAGATATCCTTGGAATCTTGTAGATGAGCTCAAAAGTGAAATATTAAATCAGGTAAAGTAAGATATGAGTAGAGTAATAAAAGAAATGCTCTCAGGAAGCATCTCTCAGGAAGATATAGACAGAGGAAGGGAGGAACACAAAAAAGGAGAGGAACATTTGATAAAGAATATAAAGAAAATATAGAGTACATGAAGCACATTCAAAGAGACTACCAGGAAATTAAAAACTCCATTGAAACCTGGCAAAACTCCTTAAAAGAAACTAAGGATAGACTATCAAAACTTGAAGACAAATTTGCAATGTGTGATCATGAAAGAAAACATCTCTTAAAAATAACAAGGAAACAGGCAGTAACAATACAAAGGGTAGAAGATGACAAGAGAATCTACAATTTAAGAATAAGAAATGTGAGCGAAGAAGCAGGAATACATACAGGCAAATTACAAAGGCTATGCACAGAAAAAATTGAGGAAAACTTCCCAAGAATGGGAAAAGAAAATGACATTGGGTTATGTGAGGCATACAGAACTCCAGCCACCTACAACCAAAACAGATCTACACCCAGACATATAATAATCAAGATGCCAGAAATTCAATATAAAAAGAGAATATTAAAAGCTGTCAGAGAAAAGAAACAGATTACCTATAAAGGTAAGCCCATTAGAATCATGGCTGACTTCTCCACACAGACCAACAGATCAAGAAGAGCTTGGAGCAGTGTATTTCAAGCCCTGACAGAAAATATCATCCATCCCAGATTGATGTACCCTGAAAAGCTGTCACTAGAAATTAATGGAGAAGCAACATGCTTCTATGACAAAGAGGAACTTGTGGGATTTGTGACCACCAGCCCAACCCTACAGAGAATACTGAAGGACATTCTAGAGAGAGAAAATAATACCAGGATGTTAGGAACAGTGCAGAAAGGCCTCAAGGAGTGGAGCAGGCATTAGAATGAAGGAGAAAACTAGACAAACAAAGGCAGAAAAATAGCATAGCAGAAATTAAGGCAGAGAAGGAAGGCTAGAATCTCTAATATAGATGGCCTTGATATGCTATATTTTTAATAGTTCACCAGGATTTAAAACTCACATTACTCACACTACTTTGCTTAGATGTATTATATTCTGTTCCAGTCATTCTACCTATACTAGATTTGAGGGCACAGACAGTAATCCCTTAAATAACAGGATATATTACAGTAATCATCCTTAATTTCCTATTAAGTTATCTAAAGCTCTGTAAAACCTACACTGTTTTGCCATGACTGATCATAATCGAATCTGTTTTGTTAGATCCCTGTTTTGTATTAATAGATTTTATTCAAAGCTGATATGTTTGATAGTATCAAGTCTGAGAGTATAGGCAACTGCACTGAAGATGAAAAGTTTCACTAGATTATCCACTCTGGTTTGATTATTACCTGCCTTTGAAGTTTTATACTGTCTACAATGTTTTATTTTTACTAATATTGTTATGTACTGCTATATTCAATTATACTGCTGTATTCATTTATGCCTGATGATATAGAAAATTCTATTGAAGATAATAAGAAACAACACAGCAATCATTGTAGATCACTTGTACTGTTGTTTTATATGACTTTTTGGTTTCATGTTTTATAGGACTTTGTTTTTTTTTTGTCTTGCTAAGTTTCCTTTTTCCCTCTAACACAGAAAGGATAGAAAAACATGTAGAGATTTATTCATGTGTAGCTGTTTACACTCTCTACTTTGTATGCTTTAATTTTGTAAATTGAACAACTATTTCTAAGAGGACAATATGTAATTTATCAACTAGTGATTTCTTCTTGTTTATCTTTTTTTTTGAAATTCTGTATTATCTCTACCCTTTACATGCTTTAGTTTCTCTTTAAATAAATAAAAAAGAAACAATTTTTCAAGATGTATTTTGAGATTTATTGTCCTTAATAGAAAATTTACATGAAATAGATCAAGAAAATCATATGCATGTGTAAAAAAATTGTATTTGTATCTTAAATACTTAATAAGTTATCAGAAGCCTGGTTATGTCTGCTCTCTTCCTGTCATTTTAAGACAGAGAGGAAACCCCAGAGGCCTACAGGTAATCATCAGTTTTTTGCTTCCTGCTCTGCTCCTGCTTCAAAGGCCCTGGCTTGGTCTCAGTTAGTGAATCCCCATCTCCCCCTGCTGGTTTGGGCGCCCCTGCAAGGCAGTTTTCTTCTGGGCTCTTACTGATGTCCCCTCACTGATTCTCTGGCACAGTAATATATGGTCCTGTCCACAGTTCTTATGCTGCTCATTTGCAGATACAGCTTGTTCTTGCTGTTGTACTGCAGATGGTGAATTGGCCTTTCACATTATCTGCATAGTATATGGTAACACTACTGCTACTGATGTGTGAGATCTACTCCAGCCCCTTCCCTGGACCCTGTGGATCAAGTTCATGCTATTATCACTGAAGGTGAATCCTCAGGAAAGGAGAGTCTCAAGGATCATGCAGGCTGCACCAAACCTCCCCCAAACTCCACCAGCTGCACATCAGCCTGGACACCTGAAAATCCTGATACATCATGCTCAGAAAATAATCACACATATCCTCTATTCATTTTACTCATGTCTACTCACACAATTACTATCAATTATTTTTCATAAATTACCTTTTAAAATAAAGAGGAATAATACCCAACTCATTGTGAACTCTGTGGTGAGCCTTATGACTGAGTTGAAATGCTGAGACTTCCAGAGCTGGGCTCCTCTGCAGAGCTGCAGGGTCAGGGCTTGGCTGGTTTTCATGAGCACAGTGAGGACCCCTTTGCATGGCCTCCTGCTATATAGACAGCTCTAGGCATTGAAAACTCACACAGGGCTGTGCCCACCTCAGATATGACTGTAGTGAGGGAGATTAGTAACAATGATTTCATTCAAGTAAATATGAAAACTCACTATGAGATAATGTCTTGGCATTTCTAACTATCATCTTTTGTTTATCCTAATCATATAAAATGCATTTTTGTATTCAATTTATCTGCTTTGGAAACATGAAAAAATATGAAAGTGCCAGAAACATTTTCTTTTCCTACAGGAGAGCTGCTGTACTGTAAATGTTCTACCCACTTACTGGGTGTATGCTCCTCTAAGTTGTAAACAAACTGCTTCCTTGTCCAGGCCCTGGACAGAGCTTTCAAGCCTGTTGATGGTTCTATGCCACACTTTCTGTAGGGAGAACATGTGTGATGTTGCTGCATTCTACTCTTTGCTGAAATTAAAAAGCACCAGCATTTATGTGGATAACTTGTAATGAACCTGTCATTTCTGTCATTAGCTCACTTTATTTCTATGTTTAGCTATCCCTAATCAGTGGCAGATGTAAAACATAAACTATCCATATACAAATTGTACATCTGAGATATATTAACACACACAGACTCTTGCATGACCACACACACACAACCATAGTAGTGAACACATGCATCATCCTTACTTTGTCCTGAGGCTCCTCTGCAATCCCTCCCTCCCCTTCTTGCTCCTGCATCCCATCCCCAGGCAGCTAACGACCATTCTCTTGTTGCTTTACATTACTGTTCCTATTTTAACATTTATACTACGAGCACACAGAGCACACACCCTATCAGTGCAGTGATGTTTAACAGAGTATTGTTAATTATCTACACGAGATTTTGTGACTCAGGATTCATGATCATTTATACTGATTAATTCCCCACTATTAGAAGACAGAGCTGGGGATACTGCTCAGTGTTGACTATATACCTATTAGCTGTGAAGCTTTTTAATTTCCATGTAAGCAAAAGCAATCAGAAAATGATCAAGGAGAATGAGATATGAAATTCTTCATTACATTCCTTAATAGGTCTTTAAATATTCTCTGCATATGCATAGCTCATCAAAAAGAGCTGCTCATCCTCTTGCAAATATAGACACATGAAAAAGTTTGTCTTTCTTTACCATAATCAGTACATACATAACCCAAAAATCTGCCTTAACTGTAAAAAAATAAATTTTCTTAAGAAATTCAAAAATTGACCTTGCAAGACAATAAAAATATGGAATCTGAGGATACCAAGCTAACATAATAAAATAGAAGCAAGGCTTTCTATCTTGGTATAAGGTCACACTTTGCCATGTGATCAGTAGATTAAATTAGAAGCAATTAATGGATTACTAATGACTGTGTGGGCTAGAGAATCATGGTGTGGATACAAGAGATGTGCAAGTTCATGAGTGTGAATGTCTATTTTACAGGCTGTCAAAATCATCCACAAAGAGAAACCTACCACCAATACTGGTTTTTCATATACTTCTGGACACTGAGCATTCAAGAACAGGCAATGACAGGGTTGGTGTCTGCCTGCAGGTAACCATGTGATGCCGTCCCTTGTTGAGTTTCTGAACTTTCAGGTGGCAGAAGAGATACACACTGTGTCCCTCCATTGCAGGGAGACAAAACAAGAAATCAGCTCAGGTCTTAAGAACCTGATCTCATCCAAACTCTCAGGTCAACCTAGGAAAATTTCCATAAAAAGTCACAAAGTGTTAATGACATCTTCCAGGACCCCATGAGCTCCAACATGGAAACACTGAGGGCCCGTGGTCTCAAATCATAGCTTTCCATGCTGTTCTCCCTCCTTACTAAATTTATTTTACTACTTCATAGTGGCCCCAAAGATTGTAATCTTTCTTCTACTATTTTAAAAGCCTGACATAAGTAGCATGTAAATGAATCATGTGTGAGGTTGGAGGTATGATTTTCCCCAGTTTGTACTTATAAAATGAACCACTTTAAGTGCTTCTCAAATGCAGTGATGGGCCTGGCACAGGATGGACATTCCCAAGCTACAAAACTGATAGAAAGGAGTAATATTTTTGACAAACTGACAAAACTCCTCGAGCATCATTTAACCTTAACAATCCAGAGTAATACTATTTGATTTCATGTCATTACTGATGTATGCCACAATTTGACCGTGTCCTAACTGCCCCATCCTCATATTTTGTGGTTGCATTGCTATCTGACTGCATAAGGGTGCAAGCTAAGGCCTGCTGGCTCCCACACCAGTTTGATGCTCTACAGGACAGATGTCTTATGGCAAATGTGTCAACGTTTTCATTAAGTCACTCTTTTGGGTGCCTCTCTGTGCTGACGCTCACCCCACCCTTGTGCTAGCATTGCCTCTGTGCGGGTCTCTGTAGTGTCCTCCCTCTTGCAGTGGTTCTTCCCTGTGCCTGCAGATGTCCAGTGCTTGCTTTGAAAACCAGATGGTGACCTCCTTGCCCCACACCTCTTGAAACTGTGCACCTGGGTGGGTGAGCGCCCCCTGAATGCCATGGACAGACGTGGGCTGTGCACAGTGTAGTGTGAGTCACTGTGGCCCAAACTGTTCTTGGAAACACAGGTGCCACACATGAGATTACTGCACAAAGTGACCCCAACATATCTGTGGTAGACACTGGAGAAAAACCTAAGAAGTGAGACCTGAGGTCACAGTTTGACTATAAATGACCTCATCAGTTTCTCAAGTCCCTGCACTCTGGTCCTGTGGTGGGAGTCTCCTGTGGATCAGCATCTGGCTTCTCAGACTATGCTGCTCTCCCTATCACTTCATCATTTGACAGGATTTGAGTGTTCACTTTAGTAAATCATGTCATTTATAATTCAGCCAGTCTGGAAAATTTTCTAATTCCTTATTTTTCCTTCCTTTGACTTCTTATTCCACCCTGTTCTGTTGCTTTTCAACCATTGTATTACCAGAAATCAACTCTAATGTACTCTTTCTATGTACCAGCTCTTGTCTGCTGTATTATGTTCATAAACCTATGAATGATGTCAACATCAGTTTGTTACTGACATTTTTCAGTAAGTTTTAAAGTGTTTTTGCTGTTTGTTTTTTCCAGAAATGCATTAAACATTATAGCTTTTGGTTTATTATTTTTAAGGGCATTCTGCTTGAATTTTACTCGCAGGCAGTGAGATCAATGCTTACATATACTTTGAGGGGAATTGTGCATATTAAATCATTTCCAATTCTACTGTAACAGTGCTTACTCTGTGTGTTCATCATGATAAGGAAATTGCTAACTATTTCTAATTATGCTTTGCATAATTCATGCCTTCATAGTCCCTGGAAGCGGTAGATGTATTTTCAGCGTGCAACTACTGTGAAAAATATAGATGTTATATGTCACCAGAGTGACAGAGGAGGGGAATTTTCTATTTATTAGGATGATTCAATGAAATAGCAAGAATATTAAACTCATTTCTTTAGGGGTGAAAAATATCCCATATCTGAGTAAAATTTCTTTGATTAGTTATCCTCTTTGAATTGTTAAATTTTAGGTAAGTGTTAGTTACTGTGAAGAATTTTTATACAAATGCTGCTTGTACTATTTTGTATAAAATTTCAGTTTGCATAATCTAAGTTAATTATCCAATGGTATAAATCATAAGAAGAATTCATTTTGTGAATTTCAAAAGATATCAAAATGTTTTCAGAACAGCTGGGAAACTGCATAATCTCCTCACCATTTTTCAGGGCCCTAATTTCAATGCACCCTCATTGGTATATGTATTGCCTGTCACTTTTATGCTAACCATAAATTGGGAATAAAATGTAAAGAACTGATATTATTTTGTTACACTTTGAATGTAGATATAAGCACTATCTTTTATTTGAAACTTAAGAGAATTTTCTGATTAAAGGAAATCCGCAAGGGCTGTACTGGTTCTGTAGTTACTTTGACTGGGTTAGGGTGTTGGGAATGCAGGAATGAAAGGGACAGCAAGAAATGTGATTTGGGAAAATAATTCACACCATCATTGCATTGATGGTTGCAGGTTTAATGGCATATAATTACCAACAATGAATATTTAAATTTGAATTGATGAAATTGTTGATATCTAATTGGTTTCCATAAGTTTGTTAATGATTCAGGTTGACAGTTATAAACTATTACATAGTCTCACTTGCATGAAGAAAATGTAATGAGAGACACACAGGGCCATTATTACTCCACTTCCATAGAGGGAAGTGGGTCACAGGAGGATGAGGAGTAAGGAGGACTGGGGGTCTCAGCAGCTAAAGTCTCCCCAGGGTCTCTGTGCAGCTGCTCCTGTGCTGGGACATTGAAAGGCTGGCTTCTGGGCAACTTGATCCCCCTGAGTGATCCTCAGCTCCCTGTGAGGCCACTACTCACACCTGCACTGTGAGTTGCAGGGTATTTGTGTCTTGATCCCTGCAGAGGTGAGGGCTGTGGCTGGGCTCACACTGCCCACCCCTCACTGTGGCTCCATCTTTCATCCAGATCATTACCAGGTTCCCAGAGCTTCACTGAGACCTGGGCCAGATGAGCACAGCAGAATCTCTATGACACAGCGATAATTTGAACCCTGCAGACTTGAGAATCTTTTTTCCTATTAAAAAGAAACAGAGACTTCAGAGGCAAGGAACGACATAAAATTAGAGAATCAGGAATTAGTATTATATTCAGAACTTTGCAAACCTGATAGGAAACTACAATTTACCTTCCTTTAAACATGATCATGGCCTGTACTTGTGGAATGAAATTGAATTAAAGTCCATTGTATTAAAAGAAATGAATAAAAAGTAGATATTTTATTATACATCAGTGCTGGTGCAGAAAAAATATAGATATTTGGAAATGTAGAGTTTTATAATTTAAAGTAGTGTTAAAAAATAGAAGAAACCTTTTATTTCATTAAATGAATTTCTCTGCTTCATTGCCAAGAACAATAGACCAAAAAGCCAGTTTTTTATTTCTTTTTATTTTTGAAGTATTGGAATAAGTATGTGGAACAGCAAGAGCTTTATTTTCCTTAACAGGAATTTAGTCAATTATTATCAGCTCATCACTCTTAATAAAAGCTCATGCATGTGCTTCAGTCACACAGTAGTTTGTGACAAGGATAAGGGAGACAAATGTGTCAACAGTTAAAATTTTAGAATCTATACCAAGTAATCTTAATGCAGATTTGCCAAACCTGACATGGTGAAAACATTTAACAGATTTCTAACGTGAGAGTAGTTGGCTTTGAAGCATCATCATATGTTTGAACACCATAATTGAGCACTTTGGTTTACTACAATCTTTACTGTTAGTTAAAAGGATTCTGAAATAAGTGTAATGTAAGTTCTGAATACTTTAACGAATAGCACACTAATTTATAGTTTTATTCTGTTTGGAAAAAAGTATGAACTGACTGTTTTATAATTGGATATAATAGTACAACTCACCAAACTTTTCACACAGTCAATCTTTACGATTTTCATGGTGCAGATCATTATTTTTAATAAACCAAATTTAATGAAACTTCAAGATATCATACCAGATATCTGTATGGCCCATATCTCCACAGACTTTTGTAGTTTCCCCTTCTTTCTGTCCTCTAATTCAAATTTAAAGAATATAAGAAACTAGCACCCATGTGTTTGTGAACATTCAACTATATATTAGTTGAAGCTTACAATATCTCATGAAGTTAAGTCAGATTTGTAGTTGAAACAATGTGTGTGCAATGCCTCCATCTAACATGAGAGATAATCAGATTTAACCATCAGTTTCAGACGTGGCAAATCTCAGGGAGCAGTGGATTTCCCACTTCTCAAAACATTTCCTCTCCCATAGCTTCACAGTCTGACAGTCAAGATCATTGAAGGTCATCACAAAGCTCAAGGGTCTCACAGCATCTTTTCCATTGTCCTGTGTCACCTGGAACCATTTTCAGCTGATTTGCTGTGCAGGACACTCAGCCAACCTTGGTTTAAGGGGGGACTGCTTTCTCTTTCTTGTATACAAACAAGTGTTTTTGACTTATATGCTATGCCATTTTGTTTTTTATTGTGTTTGTTTGATTGAATAAATCTGAGATATTAAAAAACTTGACTTGATAGTTAAAAAATACATGAGGACTTGATTCAGTGCCATCTCAACCTTATTATGTCTGGGCATTTGAAGTATTTTTCAGTGATCACTTATGAAAAAATTAAATATATGAAATATTACATGCATGATCTTTATCAGTAATTTCCTCTCTTCCATGAGCTTTGGGTTTAGCTTGCTCTTCCTTTTCTAGAATCCTGAGATGGATCATTAGGCTGTTTATTTGTGCTCATTCTATTTTCTTGATGTTACAGTTTATTGCTATATATTTCCCTCTTAAGACCGCTTTCATTGCATCCCACAGATTACAGTATGTTGTTTCTATATTTTCATTGAATTGTAGGTATTGCTTTATTTCTTCTTTAATTTCATCTGTAGCCCACTCTTTGTTCAAAAATGCTGTTATTTAATTTCCATGTATTTATGCAGCTTTTACAATTTCTTTTGCCATTAGTTACCAATTTCAGTGCACTATGTTCAGATATTATGCATGGTATGATTTCAATACCTTTGCATTTACTTAAGAATGTTTGATGGAATAATTTATGGTCTATTTTGGAGAATGCCCCATGTGCAGCTGAGAATAATGTGTATTGTGATGTGGTTGGGTGGACCACTCTGTAAGCATTTACTAAGTCCAATTTCTCACAGGTATGATTCAGTTCTGTTATTTCTTTGCTGAATTTTTGTCTAGTTGATCTATCTCTTTGTGACAATGGGCTATTAAGATGTGTTATAATTGTGTTCTTGTGTAATTGCTTTTTCATGTCCATTAGTATCTGTCTTATATAGTTGGGTGCTCCTGTATTTGGTGCATATATATTTATAATTGTTAGTTCTTCCTCTTGAATTTTTCCAATAATAAGTATGTAACGACTTTCTCTATCTCCTTTAATTGTTTTAGCTTTGTAGTTCATGTTGCCTGCAAATAGAATAGCTACCCCTGCTTTTTTCTGGGTGCCTGTTGCATGGAATGCTGTTTTCCATTCTTTGACTTTTAATCTACGAGTTTCCTTTTGGGTCAGATGTGTTTCTTGTATACAGCATATTGTGGGATCCTGTTTCTTGATCCATTCTGTCAATCGATTTCTTTTTATAGGTGAATTGAGGCCATTTATATATATGGATATCAATGATATGTACTGGCTTGGCTTTGCCATGTTATGTTCCAGTTGTTTCTTTCTGCTTTTTCCTCTTATTTAATTGCTGATCTTACCTGGTCATTTCCCTCTGTTGTTGTTTTGGGGATTGTGGTCATTTTTATCTCTGTCTAATATGTCTTTCAGTACTCTTTCTAGGGTTGGTTTGGTGGACATGAATTTCTTCAGTTGTTCTTTGTCATGGAATTACCTTGTTTCTCCAATAAATTTGAATGAAAGTTTTTCTGGGTACATCAGTCTGGGTTGAAGGTTGTTTTCTTTCAGTGCTTGAAATACCTCACACCAATCTCTTCTTGATTTTGTGCTGAAAAGTCTGCCATGATGTGAATGGGCTTTCCTTGATAGGTGAGTTGTGTCTTTTCTCTAACAGCTTTTAGTATTCTGTTTGTATGCTGTATGTCTGAGATCTTAATTATTATATGTCTGTGTGTGGATTTATGTTGATTGTGACTGTTTGGTGTTCTATATGCCTCACTTATCTGCATATCAGATACTTCCCCCATCTGTGGGAATTTTTCTGCTATTATTTCTGTAAATAGTTACGTATGTCATTTGCCTGGACTCCTGTATCTTCACTAATGCCTATTATACTTATATTGTTGCTCTTGGCATAATCATGAAGCTTCTGGATTGTCATTTCATGCTGATTTGTTATTTTTCAAAGTTCTATCCTTTCCTGATCACTAATTTTGGTCCTTTCCAGTCCGATATCCTATCCTCAGCTTCCTTTAGGGTTTTGCATGCTTTCAATAGAATTTTTTGTTTCTTGGATGTCTCTTTGAGTTTGGTTCATGAATTCTGCTTATTTTCTATATTGTTCATTCAAAGTTTCAATTAGTTTCCCATGCTTATGTACTTTTTTCTCTATTTCTTCTTTAGCTGCATTCAACAACTGCTTTACTAAAGTTGCTATTTCTATCTTTACATGGGAGACTACTTCTAATTTGATTTCATCTATAGCCTGATGAAATTTTTATTTTTTTTCACTTGCTATCTTTTCAGAGATTCCTGGTGTGTTAGTTTTGGGGTCCTCTATTTCAATATGTCCTATACTTGCTTCTGGTGAACAGTGTGTTTGAGACTGCATTTTGCTTTTTTGTTTTGTCATTTTCACTCAGCCTGATGTTTTCTATGTGTTGGAGGGGATCACACACACACTTTTCAGACTCACCAAAGTCTTACAGTTAGTTGGAGGGGTTTTACTACTGGCCCTATTTATCCACTGTACACCTCTATTTTAGGGGCATACTCACCATACTGATATAGCTAATATGCTGTAGTTCAAGATTCATCACCTGGGAGCAAAGTTCCAAAGTTTATCACACTAACTGGAGTCTTCTGAGGTCTTCTGATGTTCCAGGTGGGAGGGTGGGCCTGGCAGAAGCAGTCCAGGGAAGTTTTCTGTCTGGGGTGGGCTTCCAAGATGTTCCAGGAGTTAGGGTGCATCCACAGGGGAGGTTCCAGGCAGCCTTCACCTGACGTGGGCTACCTTGATGTTCCTGTAGGCAGGGCAGGCCCTCAAGGGAGGTTCCAAGCAGCTTACACCTGATGCAGGCTTCCACTTAATGCCTGGTTGCAGGGCATTTCCCATCCAAGTTTATTTGTGTGTGCAGAATGTGCATTCAGGACCAGAGGCTGGAATCTTGGTCTCACTGGCTGCCTGGTGATCGCTGGGCATGGCCCAGTTGGGCCCCCATCATGTGTGCAGCCTGGGGTGGTCTGGGATGCTGCACATGGTCTTAACAACTGGGAACAGGCTCAGAGTTCCTTTTCTACAAGGCATTCTGAACCAAATAACAGAAAATGAATAATGGCTACTGTATTATCTCATTTTCCATAAAAATTTGTTTATACTGTCATACATATTAAAACCCAATAATACACAACATGATAGAACCAATGGTAATAGAAGAACAGAAGCATGGTAGGTCTTCAAAGTGAGATTATATTATATCACCAATGGCTGCCATAATCTCTTGTTTTCTTCAAAGTAGCTGTTCATACCATCACACATAATAAGGTCAAGCAAAACAGAATAAAACCATTCAAACCAATGAATGAAAACATTAAGACTTCAAAGCAATATAATGGGGAACCATGATTACCATAAAATCTTATGTACTGTTACCATTTCTTACACTAGGGAGACTACACGGTATTTATATATGTGAGTTTAATTTATTTCACTTATGAGCATGGATTCAAGTTGCATCCATTTATTTATAAATATCTCAATGAGATCATTCTTTATAATTGTGTAGTTCTCCATTGTATAAAAGTACCTCAATTGTTTTATCCATTCCTAGTTGATGGGCACTTAGGTTGTTTCCAAGATCTGGCTAATACAAATTGTGCCACTGTAAACATGGGTATACATATATCACAGTGGAAAGATGTTTTCAGTTCTTCTGGGAATATGCCTAGGAGTTGAATAGCTGAGTCAATTCGGACTTCCAATCCCAGCTATTTGAACAGTCTCAAAACTGACCTCCGCAGTGGGTTGCACCAGTCTACACTCTCACCAATAGTGCAGAAGAGTGCTTTTTTCCGACAGCCTCTCCAGCCTTCATTGTTGGTAGTTTACTTGATCCTGGCCATTCTTTCTGGAGTGAGATGGAATCACAGTGAGGTTTTAATTTGTATTTCTCTAATGGCTAATGATAATGAACATTTTTTCGTGTATTTATTTGCCATTCATATTTCTTTTTAAAATTTTTTATTTAAAGAGAAAATACAGAAAAAAGGTAGAAATATTATAGAATTTCAAAAAAGATAAACCATTTGTATTTCTTCATCTGAAAACTGTGTGTTCATCTCAGATGCCCATTTTTCGATTGGGTCTTTGAATTTTGGAGCTCTAATTTTTAAAAATTTTTATAATCTCTAAAAAGAAGTCCTTTGCCTTAAGGACAGTTAGTTCACTAAGATTTTTTCCCAGTTGTGCGTTTTCTTTTCACTATGCTGGAGATTTCTTTAGATATGTAGAAACTCTTTAATAAGACATGATCACTGTTATTGATTCTGGGAAGTATTTCCCTTGTGATTTGGTTCTTGTTAATGAATTTTCAACCTATCCCTATGTCTTTAAGATTTTTACCTACTTTGTCTTCTTTTGAATGTACTCCTGAGACAAATATAGTTTGTTGCAATTTTGTGTGTGATGTTAAGTATGGAAGTATTTCATGAACTTCAGTGTCACCACACATCTGTTGAATGATTTACTTTATTAAATGTGGAGTAACAAGAAGAAAAAGAAGCCAAATTTCCTTTTCCATGACCCAGCACAAACTATGCAGGTCCTGGCAGGAGAATAAGTCAAATTTACCCTTTCTGTGACCTAGTGCAAACCATCCTGGGCCTGGGAGGAATAACAAGAAGAGCAAGAATCCAATTTACGCTTCCTGGGAGCCAACAGGTTGAGCTCACTAATAATACCATGCTGAACATAAATTAGGATTACTTGGAAGAGCCCCTAGATTTGGTTTCTGAAGGGAAGTTGCCCAATGAGAAGGAGACTGAATGGTATTAGAAGTGGGAAGAGAAAGAGAAAATGTTTGAGAAAACAAAAATGGACAATCTGCCAGAAAATACACACTGAATGATTTGACAGGGTATTTTGCAAATTCAACTCATTGCTTAAGTCTTGGAAATACAGACTCCAGCACAGCAATGCTTTTATTAATAGAGATAAAACGTCTTGGTTCCTGAAGTATAGGGATGAAGTATAGGGATGAAGTATACGTGATCAGAGCAAGCCAGGGCAGTGTTTCCACTGTCCCCTCAGAGATTATATGGAAGCCATATGATTAACACGTGCCCTTAGACATATCCATACACCCTAAGTCTATGCACCTCTGAGAAGTCTTACCTAAACTCTATGAGGCTTTGAAAGGACATGGGGATCCCAACCAAAGGAGAGATGATAGCTATCTATCTATCTATCTATCTATCTATCTATCTATCTATCTATCTAGATAACCAAAGGATAGAATGTCACCACTGAGTCTCACAAATCCTTATTTCTTACTCCCATTAGGAAAGAGCAGGCCCTGCTCCTGTTAGGCCACCATGAGTAGAAAGAGCTCACAGAGGCCCTTGAGCACTGTCCTGAGCACAGCCAGGCTGCCCCTATTCCTTCCTCCCCTGAGCACAGTGCTGCACATGGTGCTGCTGCTGGTCCTGGGGACAAAGTCTCCTGCTATTACCTTGCTGAGGGAAGAGTTATGTGCTCTCAGACTCTGAAGAGACAGAAGTGAAGGATTTTATTCCTGGTCTGAAGCATTTAATTCTGCATGAGCCAACTCCTTGTCATGGGCATAGAATTATCAGATTCATTTTTAGATGATGATTATTTAACACTCAAAATAAAGCAAACTCCCAAAATTTACAGGGTAAATTCATGCAAGTCACATTTACTCATCTAATAAGTCTCATGTTAGCTGGGCATGGTAATGCATGCCTGTAATCCCAGAACTTGGGAGGCTGAAGTGCAAGGGTAGTTGTGAGTTCAGGACCAGCCCAGGTTACAAAATGAGCCCAAGACCAGCCTGAACTGCACATGAGACCCTGTGTCAAAAAGGCAAAATAAATAAATAAAGCTCATGTTAATATAGAAAAAATTAATTATGCAACTATATACTTATCTAATTAAATTTGAGAGAATTCTTACATGTATCTTGTTTATTTCATCAGTCACTCACAGCTTGTGTATTGCAGGGTCCCTTGGGACATGTGATATAGGACAGAGGGAACCACAGTGGCTGACAGGAAGTACTCACTCCTCAGTCTCCTTCTCTGCACGTGCTCTTGTGACCTTCCCTGTGCTACATGGATCCTCTTTCCCTCCACTGGTCATGGTCACCCCTGAAGGAAGGTTTGTGTCTGACTTACAATGCTGTGTGTCCAGCAACAGATAATGGATGTGCTGTCCATACTTAATGGAAAGCGACTCACTCACAAAGAAGGGAAATTTTAAGATATTTGTAGAAAAATGTGTAAACCTTAAAAATTCAATATTGAGAGAAGTAAATCAGACACAGAAGTTGAAATACCACATAGGACTTCTTACTTGAGTAAGAAAAAGTACAAACAGAGAAGAAATGCAGAAGGCTAGAAGGAGACAGATGAGCTGGCACATCTTCTGTAAATGGGAAGGAGTCCAATACAACCTACGTGAGAAAAGGAGAAGGGAAAGAACCAATGTAGAACACAGATATGACTTCCCTTCAGTCTAATAACCTAAATGAGTGTAAGCATTATGCATCACACATGTGAGATAAGATCAGTATTATCAACATGAATAAAACTGGGGAAAGAGATTGATAATAAAGGAAAGGGACAGAAGAGAAGAGTAAAGGGGTTTAGAAGAGAATTAAGCTGCATTAAACACTTGCACACATTCCCCAATTGAGTGAAAACTGCCTGCACTGCAAACAGGTACTAAGAAAAAGAAATAAAGCTAAAAATTTAGAAGCCAACAGTGCAGAGTATCTTTAGCAAAGTCACAGAAGGAAGGGAAAACCACAGGCTCTAATATAAGAGCAGTACAAGAATCTGCCCTTGGTCTTGAGCCTCACAAGAGCTCACCATTTCTCTAGAGCCTCCTGCTGTCCTGAGTGCCCCTGTAGGGAGGTTTTTGTCTGGGCTCAGACTGATGTCCCCTCACTTTGTATCTGGCAAAGTAATACATAGATGTGTCCTCGTGGCTCAGGCTGCTCAGTGTGAGTCAGACTTGGGTTTTGGAAGTGTCCCTGCTGATGGTCACTCGAGATTGAAGGGCTGAGTTATAATCTGTGCCTCCTCCATTCCATAGAGCACCAATCCACTCCAGCCCCTTCCCTGGAGCCTGAGGGGCCCAGTATACACCATAGCTGGTTAAAGAGAGTCCATAGACTGTAGAGGTGAGGGACAGGATTTCTGAATATTTCACCAGACCGGGTTCTGACTCCTGCAGCTGCACATGTGACAGGACACAGGAAGACAAGAACATTGCTGTCAGTCAAGCCCACCTGGTTCCCTGGGTCCAAGTTCCTCTCCTGATCCTGAGATACTCACAGCCTGGAGCCATCATCAGACAGAGGAGCAGAGCCAAGAACTCCATGTTCAGTGAAGGCTCCTGTGGGAGGAGACTGGGTATGTTCAGCCAGAACTGCTTTTCACCCTGAGCCTGGGGCTTCTTTGCATTGGAGAGGCTGTGCGGGTATAAAATTGGGACCCAGGGTAGGGTGCTTTAATGCTTCCCAGGGAGAGGGATTTTCACAAAATGATCAAAGCTGACTACTGACACAGATATTTTTCCACACCTTCTATAGTATTCATACTTTCACACAAAGTGAAATTGAACATGGGAAGGATTTGTTGATTTTGAATTCAGTTTACGCAGCACTCTTTAACATTAGAGTATTTTGTCCTAGACAGCTTCTGACCTTCTGACTGCATTCATTAATGGCCTTTCCATGGTAGGGTTTGTAGAGGGGGTAGAGAACTGTGTATCTGTGAGGCTTTTACTGGAGATGGAGAAAAATGTTTGAAAAAATAACTAAATTTTCTGTCTTCTTGGTGCAACCCCTGTGTTCTTCTCCATGACTGCCTTTAAAAAATTATTGCTTCATTCCTTCATGTCATGTTCAGGGACAACCTCTGGGCATTGTTTCATAAGTCCCCAAGGTATTCTGACCTAGGGAAGACTAAGGGAGCCCATTAATCTTCCATCTCAGCCCATTCTTGGTTTTGTAAACTCAGGACTCTCTACTGCTGCCTGGAAATGATGGGACTCATGGAATGCAGACATTCTGCCCTTCCTCCTGCATCCATAACCCTGAGAACTCATTTTCATAATGGATCAAGTTTTTAGACCTGGAGCCTGAAAATCTTTTATCATAGAAAATCCTCTCATATTAAAAGTGTATCTCTTATATTTAAATCCTTCTTTGTAGATTTTCCACAATCACACTTACTATGAACATTTTTTGAAAAGCAAGGCTGAGACCAATTGGATGGTCTCATAATGTTACATTTTACATTTGACTGTCTACCAGTAGATATTTAAGTAAGCTTGAATAAGAGCTGTTAGATTAATATAAGCAGAATGCAGAGAAAATTGCAAGTTAGTAGTTTGAGAATTTACAATGCACAATAATTGTTTTGTATTGCACTTCTCATCCATCAAGTGCTGTTTGTAAATCTAGGATGATAGTACCTAGCTCTGCCTTCTGGTGAAAGAAAATCTTTGACTCTTTGGCTAAAGGTACTGTGATACCTTTTAGTGTGGTGATAACCATCAAAAAATGGTACGTGAGTGTGGAATTGATTCAAATGAAAGATGTTAACAAAGTGAAATGTGTAACATTTAAAAATTGCAATAAGTCAGATGTGGTGGTGCTGGCCTGTAATCCCAGCAACTGGGAAGCTGTGGCAGCAGGATCCTTGCAAGTTGGAACATTCCTGGGCTACAAAGTGAGCTTAAGGCCGGCCTGAACTGCACAGTGAAACCCTGTCTCAAAAAGACAAAAAAAAATTGCAAGGGGTAGTGAGTTGTCCAAGATCCATGGGTTTCTCCTGTAAATCAGCTCGTGTCCATGGGAACAGCATATAGTGTAAAAGCAAGGCTTCAAATACCCCACAAGGGACAGTGGTCCTGATAATATGAGAATCATCACCTGACAAAACATTACCTCTCTTCTGACCCATTTTGAATTTCCACTACCTAAACTGGTATTTTTCCTGGAGAGCTACTTCCCTTAGGAATTCAGAGAGCACCATCTAGCTGCAGGAAGTGAGAACAGAGACTGTGGGGAATAGGCCATGGCTAGAAATGTTTGATCATGAGGCTGAGGACTCAAAGGCTCCACCAAGGGCTTTTCACCTCTTCCCCACTTGTACTGACTCATACTGATCAGGGTAGCTTCCGTAGCCCCCATGTCACCAAGCTGGCTGTAGAAACCTTTTTACTTTTACTTGAGCTGCCCTCAGACTTGTCCCAACTTTACCCCATGTTTCTAATTCTAAGGTGCTGTGGATGGGAAACCAGGGACTGTGTTCAAGGACAAGTTCTAAATGCTCAATCAGCAGTGTGACCTCAAGAACAGGGCATGGTAAAGAGATGCCCTAAGGTACCTTCTACACTCTAATTATTTTACTTTTTTTCTGTAATGTGGAGTAACAGTCCAGTTTATACTTGATAGTCTAAATGAATCATCCCTGCAACACTACCACTTCCATTTTAGGTTGTTTCCTCAGATGCATGAGGAGCCCCAAATGACCAGAGTAAATCCTCAGCTTCCAGTTCTATGAAATCATATTTGTGCTGCATGGTGCAAGCCTCCCATCTACCTCAGAACTAGGATATCTAAGCCAGCAGAACACAGGGTTATGAGAATGGGAAGCAAAATGTTGCTTGTAGTTCGCCAGGGATAATTGTGACTGGTACCTTTCCCAGTTCCACTGTTACAGAAAAACCAGTATCAAAATGCATGGAAGACTCTCTGCACACAGGAATATAGAAAGCAACCTTTTACTGTGCTGGCATGCCAATGGGAATCTCAGATTAATATCAGCAGCACTGAGGCAGGTTTGGATCAGTTTAACTACAGTTTGCAAGCAGGAAGTCAAGGCATTGCATGCTTGGTTACATGGATTGAATTCAATCACATATTGTCAGATAAGCTAACTCTGCATACATTTGCTTAAAAGTAATTGTTTCTCATAGCATAGGAACATCCTGGAGATGAGGGTAGGTCTTTCCCATGGAGCAAGCAGAGTGAAAAACTATCTTTGGCTGGATTACTTCACCCCAGCCAAAATCCTTGAAGCCAGTTATGAGCAGTGTATTTTCTTCATTGAGGAAAAAATCTACTGGAATAGTCAAACTGGTCCTTCACAGTACTAGAAGAAAAGCAGCTGGACCCAGATATCAAGGATGCCTAAATTCACCTGACAGAGAGCAGGAGCTAGCCAGAGGCTACTGTTTGATTTTAACCTGCTGTAACATGTCTATAAGTCACATTTTTGTTTGTGCTTGTGTTTTTTGAGACAGGGTCTTGCTATGTAGTTCAACCACACCTTGAGGTCACTTTGTAGCCTAGGCTATTTTTTTTTTTTGGTACTTGGGATAGAACTCGTGACCTCAAGATTGCCATGTATGCACTTATACTGCTGAGCTAAACCCCCAGTCCCCCAGGCTAGTCTTGAACTCACAGCAATCCTCCTGCCTCTGCCTGCAGAGTGGAGTGCTGGGGTTACAGAAATGAGCCACCATATCTGGCTTAAGTTAGTTATTTTATAACTGTGTTTTTACTAATAATTTAATTGTGCCCCAACACCATCTCTTGATCCCTGTACCTGTGAATTGTGGCAATGGGATACAAATTACCACAGAGTGCACTCTGGTTTAAAGCACATAGGACCTTCTGAAGAGGTTTGAACTAGCCCTGCAAGGTATTTCTCTGTTGCTTCTCATGTCCATTTTTAAAAAAAAGAACAACTTGAGTACTCTGTTGTGCATCTTCCAGATACCTCACTATATTCTAGGGTGTAGATTTATGTAATGATGGTATGATATTCAAAAGAAACTTAGTTTCTCAAAGTGTACTTCATTTTTTACTGGCAATGTAAGAAAAATCACATGAAAGAGACTAAGAAAACTATATATATATATATATATATATATATATATATATATATATATGACTGTACTGCTATCCTGAACACTTTGTAAGTCATCTTGTGTATTTCGGGTCCCTTCCAGTTATGTGCTGTTAAGTCACAAAAGGAACCCCAGAGGCCAACCGGAAATGCTCACCCCCTGCTTCTTGCTCTGCACCTGGATTTGGGCTCTGGCTTGTGCTGGGTGGATCCCCATCGCCCCCTGATGGTGATTTGCATTGATCATAATATAAAGTTATGGTAAGGAAATGTCCTAAGGGAACGTTTGCAGTCCACACGTGTTTTTTCTTTACTACACTGTAGAGTAACAGTCCATTTTCCCTTAAATAGCTTAGATCAACCACCTGTGACAAACTACCACTCTCTTTTTAGCTTATTTTCTTAGAGGCAGGAGGAGCTCTAAACAACCAGGGTAAATCTCCAGCTTCTGGATATATGAAATCATCATACTGCTGCATGGTGCCAGCCTCCCTGCTCCTTTAAAACTAAGACATCTAGGCCAGCAGTGCACACATGTGTGGGAACAGGAAGTGGAAAATTTGCTTGTAGGTCACTACAAACAGCTAAAATTGGTATCTTTCCCCTTCTCACCACTAGATTCCTGGGCCCAGGAATTGTGGCGAGGGGACACAAATTATCACGGAGTTCCCATTGGTTAAAGGCACATACGGACTTGGGAAGAATTAAACCAGCCCTTCAAAGTATTTTCACATAACACATGGTGTCACTGCATCTGCAAAAGGCCACTCTGTGCCTCACTGCTTTGAGCTGCCGCACTCTACTTCTCATTGCACCTACACCAACCTCTAATAAAGTGTTCTTCACCTCACTTTAAAACAAGAGCAGGTTGAGTAGCCATTATTCCTCTTCACACCAGGCCCATTTGCTCCTGAGTGTGTGTCAATGTTTATTTTTTAATCCCTTTTAATCTGACCCAGACTTGCCCTCAGCCCAATTATTTTTCCAACTCTTTTGGATTTCTCCCTCCTCTGATATATCTGAGACTTTGTCACCTTTAAAAAAGCAGAAATTCTATAACATTTGGAATGCTAAGATGCATGCTTAGCCATGTAGGTAAATCTCTTGAGGCTTCCAAAAGACTATGATGAGGAAAGGGAAATAAACCTTTCTGCAGCTGTTGCACCTTAGAGAAGTTGGGGGAAAGTGGCTCCAGAGAACCTGGGCCTCCCAGAAGGGATCCACTAACTGTGCTGTGATGACACATATGCCCTGATGGGACAAGGCCAGCTGAACCAGGCAATAAGAGTCCTATTGAAAGCTGCAGAGACTTGGTGACATTCATTTTCATGAGACCCTGAATGGATGGAGGAAGACCTATGGGCAATATGCCCATCACTCATTGTCAGAAACTGCATTCTGTACCTTTCAGTCATACAGAGGAGACTTTGCATCTTTATAGTTAGAAAATAAAACTCTAGGCAATAGATGTGAGACAGCCAGCTCTACCTTTCACTTACACAATTACCATCATTAAGGACCACAGTGTCTTTGACTCCAACAAGAAGTGGAAATTAATACATACAGAAGGTTGAAGTTTAAACTTTCTAAGAAACAACTTCACATTATATAATTTCAACAATTTTTACTTGTTGTGCACTCAAAGTAGGAAGAGCAATGCCATAAAACATCTGCTGGTCCTCACATCCAGCATCCTGAGCTCTCCTGCCCATGGGGATCTGAGCTGCTTAGATCTGCCAAGCATAAAAACAAAAACAAAATATACAAACAAAAAAAAACAAGCAATACAATAACAGCTCACAAAACAATAGAAATGCTTAGTAATTTTAGCATACAGAAAATTTAGCTGAATTTAAGCTGATAATTGAGAAAATGAAAAAAATTTTTCAAGGCAACTTTTCTAAAATGTGCCCAATACTCATGAACTCCCGGCCACCATAAACACTGTGTTCATGAGTCAATTGAGGAATGAGAGGATGGCTGAAAAAAATTAATTGATGTCTGCAGAATAAATCATTCTATCCACCTGATGATGATGAAGAGGAGGAGGAGGAATAGGAAGAGAAGGAGAAGGAGGAACAGAAGTTTGATTTGGTTTGTGAGACAGGGTTTCACTGTGCAGATCCAGCCATCCTTCAACTCACTATGGAAACCACTGACCACATCCCAGGAATCAGCATAGAGTCACAAATCTAGCCATGTGTTTTTCCAGGCAAAATGTATCACCAAGTGCACTGCCCAAAGTTCTGTCCAACGTGATGATTTATCTTCACTGCTGAACATCAGAGACCTTGTGAAACTGGCTACAATTCTGCAGCTGGCTATGTGTGTGTGGTGCCTGAAAAATGCACAGAATTCTCTGTAAACCAGGTCACAGGGTTCTCTTCCTTTGAAGCTGATCATAAGCTACCTGCCAGGAAGGCATATGTGCATGCTGCTGAACTAAAGTCTACACAGTAGTTGTAGGAGCCCCTGGGCATTTGAGCAGTTTCTTCTTCACATGCCCTACTTGTGCCCAGTGGTGTTACCCTGCATTGATCATCTGTGCACCTCTTCCACTTCATGATGAGCCATAGCTGTGCATTTCCAACTGTATGAATTAGTGTATCAGTGACATCCAGCCTAGACCACAAGGTCACTTTTTTTCACTTGTTCATCCATTCAGTTCCCACTGAGGCCAGTAACAGAAGAAAAGCAGCTTCTCAAATAGAGAGGTTATCTTCAGGTGATGTCTGAAACTTCCTCCAAAATTGTCAAGGCTGTTCATCACCTGTGGTGCCCTGCCTGAGAAATCAAACAACATCCCTATCTGTCACTGACACCCCAAATTCCATTCGATCTGATGGATCCTGCAGCCGAGTGGCAGGATAGTCTAGACAGAAGCATGGGCTTTTGCAGAGCTTGTTCTCCTCCTAGGCCACACTCAAAGCAGCAACTTTCTGAATCATTTAGTAAACTGCTATCACCAAACCATTAAATGAGGCTGTGTTGTTGCCACCATCCAAATAGGACCACTAGGCTTTATGCATCTGCTTTTTCCATGAGTCAGATGTGAAAATTTATCTTTCAACTCAGAAAGGATAACTATGAATGTCCCACTGGACTCTTATGAGTGACCTTGAATTTTAGTTGGATTTATGTCCCATCCTCTGGCTTGCACATGCTCTACTGCCAAGTCCAGAGTGGTTCCCAAATTGGGCTCACTTGGTGCAAATGACATTATCAGTGAAAGAGGCCAGAGGGACACCTTGTGGGAGAGAAAGGTGATCAAGTTCCTCAGGGAATAAGTTGTGACCCAGGAATGGAGAGTTAACATAGCACTGAGACAGGACACTGCAGGACTTAGACTGCTGATGTCACCATCTGAAAGCTGATTCTTTCCCCTGTGACTATGGAATATATGGAGAAGAACAGGTGTGACATCTAAAGTTCCATCCCACTTGTGTAGCAATCAAAACAGTATAACCAACCTCATCGTGAAAGAAACCACATTTGCTCAGCAGGTGCAATTGGAGTTGTTACTTAATTGAATTTATGTTCATTCACTACCATTTTCCAGGAAGAATCAATCATCTGCACAGGCCAAGTAGATTGGAATAGAGGTGTGGTGGGAATGAGGAGTCATACATTTTTAAAACTTGATGGAGGCACTGCCATCCGTTAATCCCACCAAGAATGTGGTACTGGTTTTGCCTTACTATTTTTCCAATGGCAACTCTAATAGCTTTTATTTGTCCTTTAAAACCATAAAGATCTTGGTCAGCTGTGACAACTGGCTTAAATTAGTCAGCATGGTCCTGAGTGTCTCACCTGAGGATTATTGCCAGCAGCATAAAAACAGAAGTGGAGGCAATGGTGGTTTGTTACTGATTCTCCTGGAAAAGCTTTTTGTGGTGGTTTTCCTGATAAAAACTGAGCTATTCTCCTTGTCAGAAGAGATTGGGTCCTGTCAGTCATGGAGGATGGCTGCTGCTCTTCTTGGCAGAACTCAGATACTTATTTTGAGCGTCGCTTGCTGGATCCAGTGAAGGGCCTCAGCCTTATGGCTCAGATCCTTCATCTTTCTGTTGCAGACTTTGTAGCATCCACTACTGACCTTTTGGCCTTCCCAGTGCAGATTCTTTACAGAGATGTGCATGAGACATTGTCGTGTGCCTTAGGCCTCCAGCTGGTGTTGTAGAGGACATTGCATTGAGC
Source organism: Hydrochoerus hydrochaeris (assembly GCA_004027455.1). NCBI lineage: Eukaryota > Metazoa > Chordata > Mammalia > Rodentia > Hydrochaeridae > Hydrochoerus > Hydrochoerus hydrochaeris. The sequence continues at coordinate 41,266 of PVLA01003389.1, forward strand.
TCCATGCCCTTAGGTGGATTATTTGGGTCTCTGGTGTGTAGACAAATCTCCTGCACTCTGCTACATTTCATTCATCAGGTGAATAATATAAAATAATTCTATAAATTTTGTGTCCTGTATTAAATTTATTTCCTTTTAAATTGTGACTACACCACAAAGTATAACTTTAATGTTCAGCCTTAAGAGATATCTGAAGTAAAATTTAATGTGCTGAAAGGGAAAGAATTAGATTCTGTGCACTGGGATGGAGATATTTTTGAGTACCCTGATGAGATGGAGGATATTGAACTCCTGAACTCTAGTGAGATGATGGGGCCAGGTGAAGAATTCTCCCCTGTCACAGGGCCCAAGGTATTCACATACCCTGCAATGTTGGCCTTCCCTCTCTTACCTGAGGAAAATAAACCTGTGTTACCAATCATGATAATGCTGTCCCTCTTTAGATCCTACACTCAACATCTACTCAGGCCTTTAGGCCTGTAACCAGGTTCAAATCCTGGAAGGCTTGTAAAGGGCAGTGGTACAGTATGAGCCATGAGCAGGTCTACTATTCTTCCAAAGAACATCTTTGTTTCCTAATTCCTGTCAGCAGAGGTTTGGTGTGCAAGTGTGGGAATAGATTTTATGGGTGGGGGACAATAGTGGCAAAAACATACCCTGGATCAGGCTGAGTGTATGGATTTGTGCCCTTTGAAAAGAGATCAAGAGATGGGCATGGTGGCATGACCCTATAAGACCAGCACTCAGAAGGCTTAGGTGAAAGGATTGCTGGGAGTTTAAGGCCAGCCTAGGCTACCAGGTGAGTTCAAGACCAGCCTGAAACCCCATCTGAAAATGACAGAGAGAGGGAGAGAGAGAGAGAGAGAGAGAGAGAGAGAGAGAGAGAGAGAGAGAGAGAGAGAGAGAGGATGCCCTGCAGGAAGCTTTGTGTCTGGGCTCACACTGATGTCCGTGCACTGTGTCTCTTGCCTGGTGACATATGGCTGTGTCCCTAGATCTGTGGCTGCTCATCTTAAGATGCAGTGGGCCCTTGGCACTGTCTCTGGAGATGGTGAATCAGCCCTTCACAGGTTGGCATAGTGTGTATCACCATCACATTGAGTGCTGGTATTCTCTTCCCTGGAGCTGCTAGGCCCTGGGAATCCAGCAGTCATGGAAGCTGATTCCAGGGGCTGCACTGATCCAGCCTGTGGATCAATCCGTAGGTCTCACCTGGAGAGGGAATGGGGATGGTGGGCGGGGCAAGAGGAGAGAGAGACAGAGACAAATTGAGGGCTTCTAATCAAGTCTCCTTTATTGATGTAGGGCACAGGGTTTTTATAAGCGGGGTTTGAAACATGGAGTTGGGCAGGGTAAGCATGTTGCATGTCTGCTGATTAGCTAGAGAGCAAGATCTATCCAAATAAGGACAAGCTAGAGGCAGGAAGCTGTTGCTAGGTAGGGGTACATGGTAACCATGACTGGGCCCTCTTCATATGCACTAAATACAGGAGAGGGTCATGGGTAATGTAGGCTGACACACAGAATGCCCTCAGGCAGGAGGGGCGGGATGGCAGCAATTACCTTAAGCCACTCCCTACTACATCTCCTCCCTTTATTATATTTAAAATCAGGAGTATGGTGGGCCCTATGGGGATAGCGCCTGTCTTAGGTCAAGGACTTTTCATATGAACCCAACCAGGCCTTACCTGTCATGGGCCTGCAGGACAGCAATTGGTCCTGTGCCTGTCTTAGGTGGCCAGTGGCATAACATATGTGTCCTAGTTGCCCATTTCTGGTTGCCTGTCCAGTGCCTCAGGGCAGTTGGCCCACATCATTATATGGGCCACTTGTTGCGATTGTTTTCCTCCAAGTTTTTTGATCTGCTATCTCCAATTGATGATAATGTACCTGAATGGGCTTGGCCAGGAGCACGTTAACCCTATTGTTAAGAAGAGTCACGATCCTTTGGAAAATGCAGGGGCCTACAGTGAGAAGCAGTAGCAAGGTGGCTAGGGGGCCTAATAAGGGGGCAATGTAAGGAAAAAGTCCTCCCCACATGGAAGAGAGGGAGGTTTTTCTGAGGTGGTCTCTTTCCGAACCACCTTTTGATTATCCCAGCGAGCGAGCGATGGTCCACTGCCAGGGTTGAAGGGGATTGCCATCTGTTAGGTGTAGTTGTGTCAGGAGTCCAATGATGGCCCATAAGGCTTTGGGAGGTTGTATCATCTGTAAGAGAACACAGGGGGCTGTGCCTCAGGAAAGAATATTATTCCTGGGTGTCACATAGAGATTTTGATGAAGGGCTGTCTATTTGTTTTATGAGGCATTCAGGTAGCCATCTAGCTCCTTTTTCTTGCCTAGAATAAACACAGACTGAGCCTCGCCCCCAGATGAGAATGGGGTCAGGCCATTCCAGGTTTTAGTTAGTGGATCCTTCCATAATACTGAGGCAAACTGTGTTTGCATTAGTGTATGCCAAAAGCGACATGCCACAGAGCAGCCTGAAATATCTAAGGATAAAAAGTTTAAAATGAAGAGGGCATGTGAAAGGATATTTCTGGGTGACCCCCGAGTAGGGTACCAAGTTCCCCCTTTTATTTTATCTATAGTGGACTTAAGAGAACGATGTGCACATTCAACAATGCCTTGTCCCTGAGGATTGTAAGGTATACCTCTGGTATGAAGAATATTAAGGCACTTACAAAATTGAGCAAATGAAGCACTTGTATAGCCAGGGCCATTGTCGGTCTTGAGTTGTTGGGGGCACCCCAGGGTAGAGAGAGCCAACAGCATGTGGGCCATCACATGTTTGGTAGCCTCTCCAGTCTGGAGGGTGGCAAAAATGAAACCACTGTATGTGTCAACTATTACATGTATATATTTTAAGTTGCCAAATTTGTTAAGATGAGTAACATCCATTTGCCATAAGGCATTAGGAATTAGACCTGTTGGGTTGACTCCAAAATGTTGAACAGGTAGATGGGTAGCACAAGAAGGGCAGTTTTTAACAATTTGCCGGGCTTGTTCTTGGGTAATTCTGTGAAGGAGGCAGAGGGTTTGGGCATTGAGATGGTGTAGCTGATGAGCCCATCATGCCTCAGATACCTTGGAGTCATCTATGGACTCAGAGTGGGTCACAAAGACCAGTGTCCATGTGGCAGCATCAGCTAGATGGTTTCACTGAGCAAGGGGGCCCAGAAGGCCAGAGTAGGCCCGCAAGTGGCCAATGAAAATCTTGTGATGGTGAAGCCAAATCATATCTTGCAGTTGTTTAAACAGGTTTGCAGCTGGGGAGGCATGACCTATGGTGGCAATAGTTTCTAACAGTGGAACAGACTGAGTGAGGTAAGCACTGTCAGTGAACAAATTGAAGGGTTGGTCGGGGTAAGTGGTAAAAACTGCAAGAATAGCTTGTAGTTCTGCCAGCTGTGCAGAAGATGTCTCTGTCTGGACAGTGGTAACATTATCTTGGGTTATATAAGTGGCTCTACCAGAAGAGGAGCCATCAGTGAATACCACTGGGACATCAAGAAGGGGTCGTGAAGCTGTGATCTTGGGGAAGATGAATGCGTGATGATTAGCAAAATCAACAAGTTTGTTGGGAGTGTAATGATTGTCAATGGTCCCTGAAAAAGAGGCTAAAGCAATAGGCCATGCCTCAGTGGTCTGAATTAGCCAGTCCACTTGATCTTTAGTGAAGGGTTGAATAATGACTTCTGGTTCTTTACCAAAATAACATCTTCCTAATTTTCTGCCCTGAATCATTAGGTCAGAGACCACCTGGTAGTAGGGCAATAATACCCTTCTTGGGGAGACTGGCAAATGAAGCCACATGAGGGGGGCCTGTTGCTAGAACACTGCAGTAGGGGAGAGCTTTGTATTAAAAATGAGGAGTTGTAAAGGTTTGTTATAATCTATGAAGGAAATGGTTTGTTGTGCAATAGCCTCTTCTACTCTAGCAAGTGCTTTTCTGGCATTAGGGGTGAGTTCACAAGGGGAGGTCAGGTCTGTGTCCCCTTTGAGGGTTTCATAAAGGAGGTGTAAGTCGTGTTTGGCTAATTTCAGGTAAGGTAAGAGCCAATTGATATCTCCCAAGAGTTTTTGAAAATCATTAAGTGTTTGAAGGCCATCAAGTCTTAATTGGGGCTTAGGGGAGAATATTTGAGTGCCTCGCAATTGGAAGCTCAAATATATATATGGATCTGTAAGTTGGACTTTTTCAGGTGCTATTTGAAGTCCGGCCTTTTGTAAGGTGGCTTGTAATGCCTGATAACACTGGAAGACTTGGTCCCTATTTTCCCCAGCCAATAAAATGTCATCCATATAATGAAGGATATATAGATTTGACCAGTGATCTCTAATTGGCTGGATAGTGGAAGCTACAAAGTCTTGGCATAGCGTAGGGGAATTGGCCATCCCCTGGGGGAGGACATGCCATTGAAATCTCTGCATAGGCACCTTAAAATTAGTGGTCGGTAGACTAAAGGCAAAGCGTTTTTGATCCTCTGGGTGTAATGGGATCGAGAAAAAGCAGTCTTTGAGATCTATAACAATTTTAAAGAATCCTAGGGGGATGGCACTGGGTGAAGGGAGCCTTGGCTGTAATGGTCCCATTACAACCATGGTCTTGTTGATGGCCCTGAGATCTTGTAACAATCTCCATTTTCCTGACTTTTTCTTAATCACAAAAATGGGTGTATTCCAGGGGGAATCACTCAGTATAATGTGGCCTGCATTTAGCTGGTCCTGAACCAGCTGTTGAGTGGCTGTAAGCTTTTCAGATGTAAGGGGCCATTGATCAACCCAAACAGGGGTATCTGATAGCCATGTGATTTTTTTGGCATGGGCCGCAGGAATGTCAATGACCCCTATTGAAAATGGCCTAAACCTGCTCATGAAGTGTTGGGGGTTGGGCAGATGGGAGCTTTGATACCTGAGCTCCGTTTGCCCAAACCTTGGCTAGGGAGGAATCCCTGAGTGAGCATTTGTTTTGTGACTATGGTATTAGGGCTGCCCATCATCATTCCCATCTGGGTCAGTAAATCCCTGCCCCACATGTTAAGGGGTAGCCCCTCTACAACATAGGGTTGTATGTATCCTTGATTATTTTCTTTGTCTTTCCAGATAAGTAGATTGGCACTGTGTTGTGGATTTTTACATTGCCCAATCCCTTGCAGATGAGTCATGGTGGTCTCCAGAGGCCATGTCGGAGGCCAATCTTCTTTTCTAACAATGGTGACATCAGCACCTGTATGTATGAGCCCTGAGAAACCTCTTCCATTGAGCAACAAAGTCATAAGGGGTTTGTCTTTTGAAATGAATTGAGCCCAGTATATCTCTGAGAACCCAAATGAGGAATTTCCCCTATGGGGAGTTATGGCTGTATTAGGAGTTTGGACTAGAGGCAATAGCACCAACTGGGCAATACATTATCCTTGTTTGATTGAAACCAGGCCAGAAACAGAGGAGGCCATGATTATAACTTCACCATTATAGTCATTATCTATTACTCCAGGGACAATTTGTAATCCTTCCATTATTGTGCTACCACGTCCAAGTATCAATCCAAATGTACTAGGGGGAAGGGGGCCAAAAATCCCAGTAGGGATGGCATGAGCACCCATGTCAGGGGTTAATACTGTGTTGGAGGTGGAACAGAGGTCCAATCCTGTGCTTCCTGGTGTAGCATGGAGGAGACCTGAAATGGATTGTTTTGTGTTGGGTTGTGTGGTGGTGTTGGGTTGCTTTGTTGCAGGACAAACCCTATAGCCCCAGGGCTCTGTCTCCAATCGGGGGTCCAGGGCAGACCCCGAACCCCGTTTCCCTGCTGGGAAAGGGGGTTTTTGTCTGCATCTGTTTTTGACTTACACTCATTGGCCCAGTGATACCCCCTCCTGCATTTAGGGCACAAGCTTGTAGGTTTTGGTCTTGTATTATTTTGTTGTAACTTTAGGATGGTTGGGCAGTCTTTGGCAAAATGGCCCATTTGATCACATTTGAAACATTTGCCACTATTTGTCTTTCCTCCTTGTTTGTGTGCAATGAGAACCTCCTTTACAGCTGTGGCCATAGCTAGACCTTGATGGTAGGCAGGGCCTATATCAGCGCATAGGCAAATGTAACCTGAAAGATCTTCCTTTTTTTATGTGGCTTGATTGCAGCCTGACAGGTGCAGTTTGCATTTTCATAAGCCAATTGTTTAATTAGGTCGGGGTTGTCCTCAGAGGAGCCAAAAAGACACTCAGTTGCCTGTAGGAGGTGATCAACAAAATCACAGAAAGGCTCCTCAGGTTTTTGTTTAATTTTTGTAAGAGAAGAGGCAACTCCACCACCAGAAGGGAGTTTTCTCCAGGCTGCAGTTGCTGCCAGAGTAACTTGCACAAAGAGGCCTGCCTCATATCACATTTGAGCCTGCTGTGTTGCATAGCAGCCTGTCCCTGTTAACATGGGAAGGGTATACTGATTTTTTTGATTAGCATTTTCCTTGGCTAAAAGTTTACATTGGTCTTGGAATTCAGCCTTCCAAAGCAAATAATGGCCCCCTGAGAGTGTAGCTCTGGCTAGATCTCTCCAACCATTAGGTGTAGTCCAACCTTGAGTTAGAGAGTCTAGGACTGCAAGGGTGAAGGCTGCCGTAGGGCCATATTAGGATACTGCTGTTTTTAATTCTTTCAGGGCAGATACAGAGAATGGCGTATGGACCCTATTAGCTCGTGGCTCCTGGGATGAAGAATCTGTTTCCCTATCACTATCAGGTGGGTCAGTGTCATTTTCTTCCTTGCTATCACTAATTTCTAATTGCCGTCTTTGTAGACATGATGGTTGTCCCCTATTATTTCCCCTAGCAGCTGTTGTAGTGGCTCGTGGTTTATCTCTTTTATTTTCTTGACTTGGGGATTGATCCTCAAGTCTAGTTTGTCCCTTTGGTCTCCCCCTTTCTTTAACCATTTTATTTTCACCACCTTGTGAACTAACGTCATTTTGAGTGGGCCGGGTTGTCTCCCCACCATTTTGTGGGCCAACATCAGCCGGGGTGGCATCCATGACTGGAAAGATTAAGCAAGGCGCCATTTCTGGGGCGTTCACTACTGGAGGGTGAATTGTCTCTGTTACTGGAAACATCATTGGAGGCATGCCTGAAGAAGGGTTGGGGCCCATCTCTAACGACTGGAGTTGTAAGATGAGCCTTTGTTTTTCTTGTTTTAATTGAAGTTGCTGTTGTAGGTAGTGAATTTCTGTTTCTAGCTCAAGAAGGGCAGAAGGTGGACCGTGAGGCTTTTGGAAGTCAGCCAGGGACTGAATTGATAGCACAGGGGCTACAAGGGGGGAATTATGATATTGAGTATCCTCTTCTGCCAATTGTGACCAATCAACCTCCTGGAAATCAGAAAGGTCAGGATATATAGGCTGATATGGAGGAGGGAGCATGGCAGTGCCATCTTGAGGGGGCTCCTGAGTATCAAGAATCACAGAGCCAGGACTACTGGGCACACTGGACGTGTCTGATGGCGGCTTTGGGGTAGGATTGCGGGAGGAGCATAGTGCAGCCTCAGCCTGAGTAAGCGTTTCAGCAATTTGGGGATCTGCATAACATTGAATTAGCAGCTCAGAAATTAGAGTCCAATATGAAAAAGAGGTTACTGGGACCTTTTCTGGACCAAAAACCCTATAATAGTCTTTAAGAGCATCTCCTACTCTATTCCATTTTTTAGAATCAATGGTGCCCTCTAAAGGGAACCATGGGCACACAGAATATACAAATTGAAAGCACTGTAATAAATCCTTAGTTTTAACCTTAATCCCTCTAACCTTGAGAGCCTCCCTGAGGCCATTGACGAACAATTCATGTTCACTAAGTACTTGCCCCATGCCGATAAAGAGATTAGATCCGTTCACCTACCATGATTCAGGCGAGACATAAGGTGGCCGTCCACTCAGATCACAGGGATGGAGTCATCCCGAAACAGTCACGCTGGCCAGTGATTTATTCCCATGAACGGTCCCACCTTGAAATCCCTTGTGCCAGGAGCCCCAAGGTTGGGCGCCACTAGATCCGGCCTGCGGATCAATCCGTGGGTCTCACCTAGAGAGGGAATGGGGATGGTGGGTGGGGCAAGAGGAGAGAGAGACAGAGACAAATTGAGGGCTTCCAATCAAGTCTCCTTTATTGATGTAGGGCACAGGGTTTTTATAAGCAGGGGATGAAACATGGAGCTGGGCAGGGTAAGCAGGTTGCATGTCTGCTGATTAGCTAGAGAGCAAGATCTGTCCAAATAAGGACAAGCTAGAGGCAGGAAGCTGTTGCTAGGTAGGGGTACGTGGTAACCATGACTGGGCCCTTGTCATATCCGCTAAATGCAGGAGAGGGTCATGGGTAATGTAGGCTGACACAGAATGCCCTCAGGCAGGAGGGGCGGGATGACAGCAATTACTTAAGCCACTCCCTACACTGCACAAGAGTGTCTCAGGGATCACCCCAACTGCACCAAGCCTGGCTCGTGGACTGCACCAGCTGCACCTCACACTGGACACCTGAAAACACAGAAATATTTAGATTTTTGTGTTGATTGTTTGATTGAATAAATTTGTAAATGAAACACTTGAGGTGATAAAAACAATATAAACATATGATTCAGTGTCATCTCAACATTGCTGTATATGGACATTTTTAGATGTTTGTCAATGACATTTTAATGGGAAAGAAAGTAAATATTAATGTGCCATTTTTCAGTAATGTTTTCTTAGAACATACATTTAAAAAGCTAGTTAACAGAAGTTTTGATCAACTGAAAAATGTTGATAATTATTGAAATCTCTGAATTCTTTGGTAGTATCATGGTTTTTATTGAATAAACTTTTATTATTAAAAAGTGTAGTTTAAAGACCCTTTTCTGAGAGTATTATGTGATCTTTCATTATGAGCAGGTGGAAATGTTACTTGTGTGTAATCATACTTCAGAAAATTATTTTTTAACCTTTTGTCCAACATATTATCTGTGAGAGACAAGTAAGAAGATGTATTTTTATATGTTCCTGCCAATTTATAATATATTTTACTACCTTGTTTTGTGTTAGATTATAAAACGTTTGAAAAGTTTTATCCTCTTAGTGCAAAGGCTACAAAATACAAAGTACAGTTTCCATAACCGACAATAACAAACTGTTTTAGACTATTATGTTACACTGGATTTCTTGTCTTATGTGGGCTTTAGACAACGAATTGTTTTTTCAGGGTTTTAGTTAGTATTTCATGTAGTATGGATTTGAAAATACATTTCTTTGCTGTTTCTATTACCCCACAACATCATTTTTTAAAATATCATGATGCCACCCTAAAATAGTAAAATGGTAAAATACAGGTCCTTCTGTGAGACACTCTGATCCTTGAGTACCCAGCACCGCCTGCTGGTACTAAGTACCCCTGCATGGAGGTTTTTGTCTGGAATCTCACTAAAGTTGTGTTTCTGGGGTCTAAGGATGCTCATTTGCAGATACAGTGTGTTCTTGCCATTATCTCTGGATAGTGTGAATTGGCCCTTCAAGGAGTCTGCATTCCACCCCCTTCCCAGGAGCCTGGCAGAAACAGCTCACCAAGTAGATACTGAAATTGAATCCTGAAGCCATGCAAGAATGTCTCAAGGACCGCCCCCCCCATGCTGCACCAAGCCTCCATCAAACTCCACCAGCTGCTCTTCACACAGGACTCCTGAGAACACAGGGACCTCTTGCTCAGGAAACTGTCACTGATTTTCCAGTGATGCCCTCAGCATCTTTTGTTCTAAATAATTTACCATTGAAAATTGTAAACAGGAAAACCAAATTCAGTGCCAGTTCCATGGTGAGCCATTTGTACTCTGTCCTGATAACTCAGTGGGGTCAGATGGGCACCAAGGATGGGCTCCTCTGCAGAGCTGCAGGGTGAGGGCTGGGCTGGTTTTCATCAGCACAGGGAGGCCCTATTTGCAAGGCCTTCTGCTATGTAAACATCTCTGGGCATGAAAATCTCACACAGGGCTCTGACCACATCCGATGTGAGTGTGATGAGGGAGTTTAGTAACATGATTTCTTTCAAGATGATATGAGAACCCACTGTGAGAAAATGTCTTGGTATCGCTCTCTTCATGTCCTTTTATTTCTCCCATGCTTTCAAATCACAGCTTTCCATCCTGTAGCCCATTTTGTCTTCATCTCTTCCTAAAGTCTAATACATTACTCCCTCATAGTGGCCACAGAGTTTGAAATCTTTCCTGTATTAATTTAAAAGTCTGAGATAAATAGCATCTGAATGAACTGTGTCAGATTTGGATGACCCTGCCCAGTTTGTACTTATAAAATTAACCATGCTCAGTGCTTCCTGAATGCAATGTTGGGCCTGGCATAGGGTGAACTTTCCCAATCCACAGAGCTGATGGAACAGAGTAACATCCACAAACCACAAAAACTTCACTAGAGCAACATTTCTACTTTATGACCCACAGTTAATCTCTTTCACATCATGTCACTGTGAAACAGGCACCACAATTTGACAAGGTTCTGGTAGACTCCCCCACACAGCTGTTACCTGACCCCATATGGGTGTGACTTCAAGCATGCAGGCTACCACACCAGCATTCTAAGGTCATGGTGTTGCAAGCCAGGGGTCTTGTTGGAAATAGGGCAACACATGTCTGCAAGGTGCTGTGTTTGGGCACCTCTCTGTGCCAGTGCTAATGCCACCCTTCTGCTAGCTTTGCCTCTGTTGGGTCTCTGCTGTGTCCCCCTTCCTACCATGGTTCTTTCATGAGCCTGCAATAGCGTGACCTTGTTTCAAAGCCAGATGGAGGCATCCATGCACCAAACTCCTTACAATCTGTACCCAAGTACAGGGAGTGCACCATGGACTCCACGGACAGATGCTGTCCATATACACAGCTGTGTCAGTTGCTGTGGCCCACATTTCTCTTGGAAACACAAGTACCACACATTTGAAGAAGGTGGCCCCAAAATATTTTGGGTGACACTTGAGAAAATTACGTCAGATGAGATTAGAAGTCAGAGGTTGACCATCAATGAACCAGTCAGTATCTCAAGTACCTGCACTCTGGTCCTTTGGTGGGAGTGACAGGCTCTAAATGCCGTTTGGATCAGTTTCCTATTTTCCTGCTTTAGCATCTGGGTTCTCTCAGCCTATGCTACTCTCCCTATCACGTGATCCTTTCACAGGATTGAGTGTTCAGTTCAGTAAATTTTGTGTCATTTATAACGTGACCACTCTGGGAAATTTCCTAATTGCTAAGTTTTCCTTCCTTTGAGTTCTGATAGCACCTTGTCCTGGTGTTACTTTTAATCACTTTATTATTAGAAATCAACACTATTGTGCTGTTTCTAAGCACCAGGTCTTGACTGCTGTATTATCCTTATAAATCCATGCATGATGTCAGCATCAGTGAGATACTGAGATTTTCCAATAAAGTTTTAAAATATGAATTAGGTTTTTGCACTATTTCCTCCAAAAATGCATTAGGTGTTAGAACTTTTGGTCTCTCTTTTTTTTTCTGCTTGAATTTTATCCTCAAGCTGTAAGATCAGGGTTTATATGTATAATTGAGGGAGATTGTGAATATTAAATAATTTCTGACTGTATTGTAGCAATGCTTAACCTGTGTGTTCATCACGATAAGGAAATTTATGACTATTTCTAATTATTCATTGCATAAATACATATCCTCATAATCCCTGGAAGCTGTAGGTGAATTTCAGTGTGAAATCACTGTGAAAATTTTAGATGTTATTTGTCAGCAGAGTCACACAAGAGGGAAATTTAGTATTTATTAGGGTTTCTCAATGCATACTCATGCATTATCAAGAATATTAAACTGATTTCATTAAGATTGAATAATATCACATTTGTGTAATTTTTTTTATTATCCTCTTTGAATTCCTAGACTTTTAGTTATTTTCTTAGTTTTGGTTGCCACGAGAAATTTTTACAAGAAAGTCAGATTTTATGATTTTGGGCAAATATGAATTTTCAACATACTGAATTAATTACCTAATGATGTATATCCTATGAAGAATTCATTTGGTGAATTTCAAAATAGTAAACTACTTGGAAAGCAACTATGAAATCACTCAATCTCATCCTCATTGCTGAGGCTTCTAATATCAGAGCATCCTCATCAATATGTGTCTTGCCTGTCATTTTTACCATAACCATACAGTGATGCATAAAATGAAAAAAAACCAATATTGTTTTGCTAATTTTTGAATGTAGATATAAGCACTCTCAGGGGCTGGGGATTTAGCTCAGCAGCACATGTGCCTGCCTTGCTAGTGTGCAGTTGTGAGCTTGATCCAAGTTACAAAAAAAAAGACTAGATATAAGCACTATTTTTTTATTTGAAACTTATTTTATTGAAATGAAATCCATAAAGGGAATACTGTATTTGTACTCACGTTGACTGTGTCAGGGTGGTGGGAATGCAAGAATGAAAAGGAACAGCAAAATACGAAATTCAGGAAAGTAATTCACACTAACATTGTGTTGGTGTGTGCAGATTTAATACTGTGTACTCAAAAAAATGAAGATTAAAATTTAATCACTGAAATTGTTGATATCTAAATGATTTCAACCAGTTTGTTAATGATTCAGGTTGATATTTATAAAATGTTATATAGGTCACTTGCATGAAGAAGATGTAATGAGAGACACAAAGGGCCCATTATTATGTCACTTCCATAGGAGGATGAGGAGTGAGGAGGACCCAGGATCTCAGCAGCTATAGTCCCGCACTGTCTCTGTGTAGGTGCTCCTGTGCTGGGAACTGGAAGGCCTGGCTACTGGGCACCGTGATCCCCCTAAGTGCTCCTTGGCCACCGCTGAAAGGACTGCACAACCCTGGGCAGTTAGGACCAGGGTCTGTGGGTCCTGATCCCTGCAGAGGTTAGGGATGTGGCTGGGCTCACACTGACCACCCCTCACTGTGGCTCCAAATTCCATGAAGACAGTTACCAGGTTGCCTGAGCTTCACCATGACCTGGGCCACATGAACACGGCAGAAACTTAATTCACACAAGTGATGATTTGAGTCTTGCAGAGTGGAGAATGTGTTCTCCTTTAAAAATAAACTGAGACTTCAGAGGTAAGAAAAGATATAAAAGCACAGTATCAGGGATAAGTACCATATAGGGAAATTCCAAACCTGACAGGAAATTACCATACACCTCCCTTTAAATGTGCTCTTGGTCTGTATATATGAAATAAAATTATAGATAAAGTATATTGAATTGAAAGAACTGGTTGAAAATTAGATATTGTATTATACATCACTGTGCATAGAGAAAAATATATAGATATTTGTAAATGAAGAATTTTATATTTTCAATTGTTTTTTTTTTAAAATGAAGAAACCCTTTATTTAATTAAATGTGTTTCTGTGGTGGTTGTCAAGAAAGAAAAGACCAAAGGAACGGTTTTTCCTTTGTTTTCTAGTTTTTCTTTTTTTAAGTATTGGAATTAGTTCAAAGATCAGAAAGATCCTTATTTAACTTAATGGGCATTAGTCCAATTATATCAGCTCAGCCTTCTAAATAAAAGCCCATGCATGTGACTCAGTCACACATTAGTTTGAGAACAAGGACACAAGGACAGACCAACGAGCCAGTGCGTTACATTTTATCATCTGTGCCACATAAGATGGATACTGATTTGTGAAATCAGATTCTGTGAACAAATTTGACAGCTGTTCTAATGTCCTAGTAGTTTTAAAACCCCATGTTTCAACATCAAAATTGAGACCATTAGTTTACTACAATCTTTATGATAATCCAAAGTATTCTGAAATTAAAGATAAGTAAGACCTCAATGTTACAACAAATATTACACACAAACTTAGAGTTTTATTTTATTTGGAGAAGGGTGTGCACAGGGTATTTTCTCAACTGCAGATAACAGTACATCTAGCAATTTTTTTCATGGTAAATCATTGTAATTTTTATGATTGAAATCATTATTGATAATGAATCAAAATTAATGAGACCTGTTGATACCATGCAAGATATCTTTATAGTCCATGTCTCTACAGAGTTTAGTAATTGTCCCTGCTTAAATACACCATTTTTGTTCCCTATTTTAAATTCAAAAGAATGCCTGGGGTTTAGTTCAGTGGGAAAAGGCCTGCCTTACAAGTGCAGGGTTCTGAGTTCCATCCCCAGTACCAAAAAAAAATTTAAAAAGGAAAAAAAGAAGAAAAACTAAATTCAAAAGAATATGAGAAACTAGCATCACTGAGTATGTAAACATTCAACTATATTTCAGTTGAAGATTCCTATTTCTCATGAAGTTCAATCAGTTTTTTTAAGTTGAAACAATGTGTTTATAAAGCCTCCATCTAACACCTGAGGAAATCAGATTTAACCATTAGTGCCAGACTTGGCAAATCTTAGGGGGCAGTGGACTTCTCACTTGTCAACTCGTTCCCTCTGCCACAGCAACACAGTCCCTCAGTCAAGGTCAGTGAAGGTCAGCACAAAGCACAGGGGCTTCACAGGGTCCTTTCCATTGTCTCTTCTTACCTGGAACCACTGTCAGCTGATTTACTGAGCAAGAGACAGTTATCCCTGTGTACTCAGCCAGCCCTGGTTTAAGGGGCCACAGTTTTCTGTTTCCCTTATGCATAGAGTTGTTGTGATTTATTTATATTATGTGCTGTGCCATTTTGATTTTTATGGTGTTTGAATAAATTTACAACATTGAAACACTTTGGTGACAGTTAAAAAATGCATGAGAAAAAATACATGAGAACTTGATTCAGCATCATTTCAACATTATTATACCTAGATATTTCACTTATGGAAAAAAATAAATGCATGAAATGCTAAATATGTGACTTCTCTGAGTAATTTGGCTTACAAAAAACTGTTAAAATTAGTTGACAAATATTGGAATCAAAAGAAAAATTTACCTCTATTCAAATTTGAATGCTTTGGTTCTCATTATCAACAATTTTATTGAATTAATTTCTCATTAAAGTGTGTAGTTTTACAATCATTGTCATACAACAGCATGTCATTTTCCACTGTGGGTAGATGGGAATGTCACTTGCATGTTATTATACAGCTGAAAGGCAGTTATTGTTCATTTCTTATTACTTTAGTAGACTCATACTATGTGTGTACCTTAGCGAACGCATAGCCTATGAGACACATGTAAGGTCATGTATTTAAAGTCTCTTACAAGTTTACATTGTATTTTTCTAAATTGTTTATTCACTCTGTGAAACTTCAAAAAGATGATTTCTTAACTAATCAAAGGATACAAAATGCAAAACTCAGTTTTAATCACATATTTGCAATTGTATGTCAGCATTTTATTTTACTGGATTACATGTTTTGGAGGCTTTTAATTAAACAATGAATTACTTTAAGTCTCAGTTGGCACTGTAAGTAGCTTCAATTTTAATTCTTTGCTATTTCTATTAAGCCATACTATTATTTTTTGAAATGTCATGAAGCCCACCTAAAACAGCAAAATGCTTCAATACCTGTACTCTTGGCAGAGACTCTGCGCTCCGTGAGTCGCGATCGCCCTCTGCTGGTCGAAAGCACCCCTGCACGGAGGTTTTTGTCTGGGCTCACACTGATGTCTCCTCACTGTGTCTCTTGCACAGTAATACATGGCTGTGTCTTCGGGTCTTAGGCTGCTCATCTGCAGATGCACCGTGTTCTTGCCGTTGTCCCTGGAGATGGTGAATCGGCCTTTCACGGAGTCTGCATAGTATGTGCTACCACCTGTACCAATGACTGAGATCCACTCCAGCCCCTTCCCTGGAGCCTGGCGGACCCAGGTCATAGTATAGCTACTGAAGGTGAATCCCGAGGCCACGCAGGAGAGTCGTAGGGACCCTCCAGGCTGCACC
Source organism: Hydrochoerus hydrochaeris (assembly GCA_004027455.1). Classification (NCBI taxonomy): domain Eukaryota; kingdom Metazoa; phylum Chordata; class Mammalia; order Rodentia; family Hydrochaeridae; genus Hydrochoerus; species Hydrochoerus hydrochaeris. Next base: position 57,144 of record PVLA01003389.1, read on the forward strand.
AAGCCTCCACCAGACTCCACCAGCTGCTCCTCACCCTGGACACCTGCAAACAGAGAGACATCCTGCTCAGAAAGCTGTCACACATGTCCATTGTTTATCCCACTTGTGCCACTCACTCACTCACTCAGTATATATTATTTTCCATAAATTACCTTTTAAAATACCAAGAAGAAAAACCCAGATCAGCGCCAGCTCCATGGTGAGCCGTCTGTGCTCAGTGTTGATCATCAAGTAGAAACAACTGAGCATCCAGGGCTGGGCTCCTCTGCAGAGTTGTGGGTCAGGCCTGGGCTGGTTTTCAGCAGCACAGGAAGACCCTATTTGCATGGCCTCCTGTATATATGGCCAGTTCTATTTTGGAAGGCTCAGAGAAGGAAGGATTCAAAGCACATGAGAGTATTTTGAGATTTGTTTTGTAATATCCCTAATATACAGAACACATAATTTCTTCCTATGTGTAACCTCAGCTTTTTTTTTACAACTTACACATATGCAATTAGTGTATTTGGTAACTTCATAGGATTGCAGATGTATACATAGAGTGAGAAGTATAATGTCCTAGGAGATGTGACATCATAGGCTATAAACTCATCTTGTCTGTTAGGTCCTACAGTTCTTCTCACAGAACACTATGGTGTACTGAGCAATTCCAAGATAGAGTGTTCATGATTCATGATCATTGTCAGAATTCTTCTGATGATAGAATTTGATAGTATCATTCTGTATTCTATTATATTCATAAATGAGTAAACAAGTGGCATCTATTCAAAAATATGTTCAAGTATTTGACATGTTTTATCACCACTGGAAAGGTAAGAAATTATTAAGAAACACTTATTATATAGACTATGTAAAAATATTAAATTAAATGTTTATTTTAAAGATGAACAAGTGATGTACATTTTGACACAATTATACACATAGTTAAATATCCACAAAACCATGCCCATTCTCAAGATGCCTAATGTGTGTGCACATAAATTCTCCTGTTATTTTCCATAAAACTCCCTTCATGTAAATATTTTTATTCTATTCTTTCCTAAACTAAAACATCTATTCTGTATGTAACAGTTCCCTGTCATAGTAACAAAATTAGCAGACCACTTTTGCATGATGATTAGGAGAATTGTGTGTTCCAAAGCAACTGTTTTCCTAAGAATCACAGTCTTTTTTTCAGAGTACACAAGTTGCTGCAGCCTTCTCACAGGAGGTCACATGAATATGATAAAATACAGGTGTAAATATATTCTGTCAACACCAAAATCCCTTCCATTCTCTCGAGTCTGGAGACCTCACCTATGGACTGGAGAGGATGCAATGTACACTCTCCACAGTGTGTGTGAAGCTAAGACAGAGAGAAAAATAAGACACTAAACATTGTGAAGCCTTAAGTCCAGAGCTTCCTTCCCTGCACCACCTGTGGGGCCGCTCCTGGATCCCTTCATATCTCCATGTCCATGTGCAGGTCCAGAGCTTTCCTAACTGGTCCTGAGCACCTGGTCATGATCTCCTGTAGCCCACTTTTTGTCCTTTGCACCTGCTGCTGGTCCTGAGCAACCCTTCTGGTGACTCACCTCACCCTCAGAGTCTTTACCTCCCACATCACAGCCATCTATGAGCCCCTTCAGTGCACTAACTCAGTCATGAACATCACACAGCCATGATCCACTCACCTCTCAAAATATGCACCACTGGGTGCATCTTGGTTTTGAGCACAGAGAGATCCAGACCTAAAATAGGAAAGATCATTGGCTCATGCATGATAGTCAGCCAGAAAGGAGATCCTCCAGTTTTGTCTCTGCATTCACCATAAAGTTGGTTCCCTGAGTTCTTTTAAGTCTTGACTTACTGTACTTGTCCTGTGCATCCCTAAAGGGAGGTTTCTGTCTGTGCTTAAATGTCTTTGGAAAGTAGTGTGTGTCTGTTTCCTTAAAGTTCAGATGCATAGAGAACCCGTTCTGAGACATGTTTATGCCATGAGCCAAGTGGCTCCTGAAGTTCTTGGGGTTAGGACCATGACAGGATGAGAAAAATGAAGAAAAGACAAAGCTGGGTTCAAGTGGAGCCCTTATCCTTCTGATGGGAGGAAAGGCACTGCTCAACCAGTGCCACCTGTTTATTTATACCTCCAAAGAAGAATGTCAATTTCAACCCCACTGTCTAGCAACTTGTTTCCCCAACAGGCCTGGGCCTCTTGCCTTCTTGGTGCTGGATCAACTGGTTTACATAGCTTGTTTTGGTCTCTGTTTTTTTCTGGGCTGACCTTGCTTTAGCCCAGAAATGTGATCCATTTCCAGCTACAATAGCTCCCTACATACCCCTCTTTTTTGTTTTGTTTTTTGCCCAGGATGGGTGGTCAGTTGAAGCTGGAGGAGCTGTGCTGGAGAGCTCTGCAGATATTTTTAAGTGCAGTCCAAAGATTTTAAGTCCCTTCATTCTAAAATTGAATCCCTGTGCATTCCATTAATCTGTGACAGTAGTCAGCTGCCAGTGTAGCTGGCAATTGCCAAAAGGTATTATTGATTTGAGTTTCTTTTATAACATATTACTTTAGTATTGTTTTATATTCCTCTAGTAGTTGTACATTTTCTGAAGAATATTCAGGACCAAGTTAAGATGAGACATGTTTTAAATACAATCCATTTTTGTTATCTATCAAGGAATACCTTGGAACCAGCTATAGCACCTCTTAGTTCTTCTGTCAGTGTCAGCTGTTCAGATGAATCGTGGCCATTGCTTGACCAAGTTGCTTTCTGTGAAAGCTTGGGAGATTTCTTCTCCTGGTGACTCTCCTTAGGAACACCACACACCAATAGTCACTTTCCTCAGTGCCCTCACAATCTTCTTGATCAGAAGACCTGGGACTCACTGTATATAGAATGATGCAGCAGAGGTTCTCTAATGTCCTGGGTCTTCATTGACCTTGGAGGGTAAGGCCCAAAATAAGGGTTTATACTCTTTTTGTCTGTATTCTTAACCCATCTGTCTCTCTAATTTTTAGTCTCCAAACCCCAGTTGTTGAACATCCAGAAAAAAAGCCTGACAACAGTGCAATGTAGTAGAGGCATTATCATCTTATCTAATTATCAAACACCTTATAACATAAAATAGAGCCACTATTTATTAACAGTCATGGATGTTTTAACATTTCAATACCTGTAGGATGTTAGCAAATAATTATTTTATATAGAAAATTAGATATCAAGACCATATCTGATGTTATAACATGACAGTCATGATGACTTTTTTTAACAAATTGAATTTTCATTTTTTAACAGAAGATATCCCATTTCTGATCAGCCATCCATGTCTAATGCATGATAAAATTCACCCAACTTGTTGACCTTTAGTAGGATATACATCTCATAAGTTTTCTTAGAGGCAGAGGTCTGAATCCGAACCAAAAGTTTGTTATTATAAATAGCCTGTTTTTACATTTTGAAAGAACTATACATCTGGAAACATGAATACATAATATATAATGAGGTTAGCCAGGTGTAGTGGTTCACACCTGTAATCCCAGCACTCAGGAGGCTGAGGCTGGAGGATCATCATGAGTTCAAGACCAGCCTGGGCTACAAAGTGAGCTCAAGGCCAGCCTGAACTGCATAAGGAGACCCCATCTAAAAAAGACAATATATATATATATATATATATATATATATATATATATATATGGAGGCTAATAATCATTTGTCATAATGATATTAAACCTTTGTATTAGAGCATCTTTAAATAAAAAACCTTATTGTATTATTTCTTTTGATGATGACCAATATGAACATATAACTATAATACATTTTGTAGTTTTAGCTGGAGTGTCTCCCATAAGGCTATGGAGATTATTCGGGCCTCTAATCAATGAAGAACAGATGGTTAAAAATGTTAACAGGCAGCTGCTTCCTTATTCATCAATTCAAGCCCTGTCCAACAACCCCAATCCCAAGGGACTTTCAATTATATTAATATAATTTTTGTTTACTTATGAAAATCCCAACTACAACATTCACCCATTCAATTTTTTAAACAGTGAGAGACTCTCACATCAACAGCAAACAATATTTACATAACCAATCTTTGCATCATTTGGACCACATGGTAACCCAGGTGGCATTTGGAACAGGTGGAAACATGCTTTGTAATTCTATAACTCAAATAAATGCAGACTAAATCATCTATAAATGCAAAAGAAAAAGGAAAAAGGAAAATTGCTGAGCTTAACATAAAGAAGAACAACTGTTCACAAACATATAGACAAGTGGACAAACATGGACAGATGATCTGTACAGATTGAAACAGACATAGAAACAAATGCAGAGTTGTGGGTGCCCACAAGAACTCTAAGTTCCTAGAGGTTATTTCACAACTTTTTTGCTGGACTAGCTCACATCTTATACCCCAAGTCCTCAGAGATATAACCCTTGTCACCTCCAGCACCTCCATGCCCTCAGGGCATTTCTCAGGTGATCCCTGCCACTTGGGCACTCCTATATGGGCACTTGTGCTATTGGTTCCACATGTGTGGGTGAACACTAGCTCAGGGCCTTCCAACAACAGCTTAATACACTGGACAAACAGACACACATACAGATTTATAAACATCTTTCACAATGTGTGCACTGGAACATATTTTAGACAAATTGAATTACACAAAATTTTTACAACTGTAGAATTTGTAATTTTAAGTAGACTAGTCAGATTTTTTGGTCAATTAGCAGAAATCTATTATCAAAAAATTTGAAAAAGATAAAATCTTATCTATAATGAGCATAGCATTTGATAGTCTACATCAGTCACCCCTGCCACACATCCACTTCCTTTTTAGGTTGATTCTTCAGAGGCCTGACAAACCCAAAATGACCAGGATAAATCCTTGGCTTCCAGTTCTATGAAATCATAATTGTGCTGTATGGTGCAGGCCTCCCCTCTCCTTCAGAACTAAGACATATAGGCCAGCAAAGAACAGCGTTGTGAGAACAGGAAGCACAAATGTTGCCTGTAGTTCACCAAGGATAATGGTGACTGGCACCTTTCACAGTTCCTCTGTTACAGGAAAACCAATATCAAAATGAATGGAAGACTCTTTGCCCTGAGGAATCTAGAAGGCAACTGTTTACTGTGCTGGCAGAGTGATGTGAACCTCAGATCCAAGTCGTCAGCACTGAGGCAGTTTCTGAGTCAGTTTAACTGCAGTTTGCAAGCAGGAAGTCCAGGGCATTGCATGATTGGTTACATGGATTGAATTCAGTCACACATTGTTCACTAAGTTAACTCTGTATATATTTCCTTAAAAGGAATTCATAATATAGGGAAATCCTGGAAATGAGGTGAGCGGGTCCAAGTGGAGCAAGCAGAGTGAAAAAGTGTCTTTGACTGGATTAATTCATCCCATCCAAAGCCCTTGACTCCAGTTAGAAGCAATTTATTTTCTTCATTAAGAGAAACATCATCTGGGACAGTCAAATTGGCCCTGAACAATATCGGAAGAAATGCAGCTGGACCAGGACATCAAGGCTGCCTGAATTCAGCAGGGTATTTACCTGACAGGGAGCAGGAGCTAGGCAAAGGTTACTGTTTGGTTTTAACTTGCTGTAATTGGTCTGTAAGGCAGATTTTTGTTTTTGTTTTTGTTTTGTGTTTATTTTTTTGTCCTGGGGTCTTGCTATGTGTTTCAACTTCACCTTGAGCTCAGTGTGTAGCCCAGGCTTGTCTTGAATTTGGCAATGATCTTCCTTCCTCAGCAGGATATGTGCTGGGATTACAGATGTGAGTCACCACACCGGGTTTAAATTACTTATTTTATAACTGTGCCCTTACTAATAATTTAATTGTGCTCCAACACCTTCTGTTGATCACTGTACCCATGCATTGTGGTGATGGGATACAAATTACCACAGAGTGCACCCTGGTTTAAAGCACACAGGACCTTCTGAAGAGGTTTGAACCAGCCTGTAAGGTATTTCTCTGTTGTGACTGATACTGTAACTGTGTCTTCAAATGGATGTTCCAGTGCCTCATTTCTTTGGGCACCTGTACTCTACTCTAGAGTGCATCCTGTATCTAACTCAAATAAATACTTCTTATGTCCCTTTTAAAAAAAGAATAACTTGAGTACTCTTTTGTGTTTCTTCCTTATTCCTCACTATAATCTAGAGTATAAATTTAGATAATTATGTAGTAACATTCCAAAGGTGCTTACATTCTCAAAATGTACTTTGTGTTTTACTGGCAATTTAAGAAAAATCATATGAAAGAGAGTATAGAGAAAAGAATATATATATATATATATATATATACATAATTGTACTGGTATCCTGAATACTTTGTAAGTCATTTAAAGCCTGTGTATTTCAGGTCCCTTCTGGTTATGTGATGTTAACATACAGAGAAAATCCCAGAGGCCAACAGGAATCCTCAACCTCCTGCTTCCTGCTTTGCACCCGTTCCTGGGCTCTGGCCTGTGCTCAGTGGATCCCCATCGCCCCCTGATGGTGGTCTGTCATTGATCATAGTACAGGACTATGGTAAGAAAATACCTAAGGGAACTTTTGCACTCCACATATGTTTTTTCTTTGCTACACTGTGGAGTAACAGTCCAATTTCCATTGGATAGTGTTGTAGTCAGGGTTATACAGAGAACAATTAGAATTAGGACATGGATTTTATAATATTATTTTTATGATGGTCACCCCACAAAATGCAGGAAATCTATCCACATCACTAAAGACATACAATATTTAGTCAAGGGCCTGAATCCCACAGCAATGTCCCACATGAATCCAAATGAAGATTCCAGTGCTCATGACAATGCCTCCCATGAGTCCCACTGAAGGTCTAGAGTCCAAAAGAAGTACTCACGCCAGTTTCTTTTATGGATCCGTGCTGGAAAGGCTCAAAGGTCAGCGGTGGAAGCCAGAGTCTATGCCAGCAGGTGGAAGGAGTTGTGCTGGTAACTTGAGGGTTCTATGCTGGAGCCAAGAACTCACACTCAAAACAACTCAAGGGTTGTCCTGGAAAGCACCACAGCCATCCTCAGCAACACGGAGACCCCGATCTCCTCCGACAACACAGTTGAGTACATGCCAGGAAGCAAGCGTGATGAGTTCATCCTGGAGACCAAGCAGCACATATCTTCTGCTCCAGAGCCAGGAAGCAATGCTCAATGTGAAGGCCAGAGCTTCTCCAGGAGAACCAATGGCTCAACATCAAGGCATACAAAAATCCACAATGCCTCAACACCTCAATGCCTTAATGCAAATAAAGTGAATAGCTTCTCCTTCACCACATCTCCATTTATACTGGCAACTTTCCTCAGGTGAAACATCCACACCCAGCACCACGCTGATGTAATCCAGCTGGCGTTAAGTTGACCACCAAGTTTCAATCCATAACAGATTGTTTGGATCAATCACCACTGCCACATTATCACTCCCTTTTTGGCTTATGAAGAGTAAGGAGGAAAGAGGAGCCCAAAACAACCAGGGCAAATCCCCAGCTTTCGTATCTGTGAAATCATCATTGTACTGCATGGTACAAGCAGCCCCCCTCCTTTGAAACTAAACCATCTAGGCCAGCAATGCAAACATTTGTGAGAACAGGAAGAGAAAATTTTCTTGTATGTCACTAGCAGCTTAAATTGGTACCTTTCCCAGTACCACTGCTTAATTCCTGGGCCCATGAATCATGTTGATGGGAACAATTTACCATGGAATGTACCCTGGTTAAAGGCAAATATGGACTTGGGAAGACTCAAACCAGCCCTGCAAGGTATTTTCATGTGACAGAGACTGTCACTGCATCTGCAAAAGGCCACTCTGTGCCTCACTGCTTTGAGCAGCCGCACTCACTCTGCTCCTCAGTGCTCCTACTCCACCCTCTGATAAAGTGTTCTTCACCCCACTTTAAAACAAGAGCAGCTTGAGTGGCTGCTGTTCCTCCTCACAACTGGCCCCTCTGCTCCTGAGTGTTTCTTAATGTTTATTCTTTAATCCCTTTTTCCCTGACCCAAACTTGCTCTCATCCCAATTATTTTTCCAACCCTTCCACAGTTTTCCCTCCTTTGATATATCTGAAACATTGCCACCTTTAAAAAAGCAAGTGGAAAATGTTAAGATGGGTGATTAGCCATGTATGTAAATCTCTTCTAAAGCTCCCAAGAAGACTGTGATGATGAAAGGGAAAGAAATCTTTTTGCAGGTATTGCATATCAGAACAGTTGGAAAAAGTGGCTCCAGAGAATTTGAACCTCCCAGAAGGGACCCATGAACTGTGATGCAAAGAAACATGTGCCCTGGTGGGACAATGCCAGCTGAATCAGGCAATGAGAATCCTGCTGCAGAGCTTTGCAGCAGTCATTTTCAGGAGACCTGAATGGATGCAGGAAGACCCATGGGCAGCACTGGCCATCACTCAGGGTCAGATGCCCTACATTCAGTACCTTCAGGTCATACAGAGGAGAATTTTCATCTTTACAGTCAGAAAATGAAACTTGAGTCAATAGATGTGAGACAGCCAGCTATACTTGTAACTAGCATGATTACCATCAGTAAGGCCCACAGTATCTTTGACTCCAACAAGAAGATGGAATTAACAACTACAGAAGGATAGAGATTAAACTTTCTAAGAAACAGCTTCACATTATAGAACCTTAAAAATCTTTACTTGCTATGCACACAAGTTAGGAAGAGTAATGCCAGATAAAATCTGCTCGTCCACACTTCCAATGTCCTGAGCACTCCTGCCTGTGGGGATCAAAGCTGTCCAGAACGTCCAAGCAAAAAACAATAACAAAACACACAAACAAACAACAAACCCCAGAAAAAACAATAACAGCTCACAAAAGCAATAAAAATGCTTCAGGAATTTTCAGCATTCAGAAAATTTAGTTGAACTTAAGCTAACTATGGACAAATGCAAATTTTTCAAAGCAATATTTCCAAAATGTGTCTAATTCTCATGAGCTCCATCCCTGTCACCATAGACATTTTGTCCGTGAGTGAATTAGGCAGTGAGAGGGTGGCTGAAAAGATTAAGAGCTGTCCAAAGAACAAGTCACCCTGTTCACATGATGATGATGAAGAGAAGGAGGAACAGGAGAAGAAGATTGATTTGGATTGTGAGACAAGGTATCCCTGTGCAATTCAGGCTGTCTTTTAACTTATTAAGGAAACCACTGACCATAGCCCAGGAATTAGCATAGAGTCACAAATCTGGCCATGTTTTTTTTGTCCAGGCAAAATCTATCACCAAGTGAACTGCCACAAATTCTATCCATTGTGATGATTTCTCTTCACTACTGAACATCGGAGACCTCCTGAAAGGGGCTGCAATTCTGCAGCTGTCTATGTGTGTGTGTGGGGGGGGGCGTGCAAAATGCATAGAATTCTCTGTAAACCAGGTCAGTGTGTTCTCTTCCTCTGCAGCTGGTCATAAGCTAACTGCCAAGAGGCCACAGTTACATGCTGCTAAACTAAAGGCCACACAGTATGTGTGGGAATCCTTGGGCATTTGGGAAGCTTCTTCATATGCCTTGCTTATGCCCAGTGGTGCTGCCCTGCCTTGATCATGTGTGTGCCACTTCCATTTCATGATGAGCTGTATGACTTAGTTTATCAGTAACATCCTGGTCAAAATGGGCAGCTTAGTTCACAAGGTACCTGGGTGTCCCTGGTTCAAGCTTTCAGGTTCAACTGAGGACAGTAGCAGGGGAAAATCAGCCTCTCAAATGGAGAGTGGTTATCTTCAGGTGATGCCTGAAACTTCCTGCAAAATTGTAAAGGCCTCTGCTGTTAATTACCCATGGTGCCCTGCCTGAGAAACCAAGCAACATCCCTATCTGTCTCTGACACCATGAATTCCATTTGATATGCCAGATCACATGGCCTAGCATCAGGACAGTCTACACAGAAGCATGGACCTCTTGAAGAGCTTGTTCTCCTCCTAGCCCACATTCAAAGCAGCAACTTTCTCAATAATTTAGTAAACTGCTAGAGCAGAACCCTTAAATGAGGCTGTGTTGGTTCCAGAATCCAAATAGGCCCACTTGACTTTATGCATCTGCTTTTTCCATGAGTGAGATGTGACAGTTTAACTTTCAACTTAGGTTAACTCAAATGTTCAGCTGGACTCCTAGAAGTTTTACCGAGGTGCAGTGACCTTGCATTTTAGTTGGATTTATGTCCTATAATTTGTCTTACACATACTCTACTGCCAAGTCCTGAGTGGTTCCCACATTGGGCTCACTTGGTGTAAATGACATGATATTATCCATTAAAGAGGCTAGAGGGACACATTGTGGGAAAGAAAGGTGATCAAGATCCTTGGGGAGTAAGTTGTGACCCAGGAATGGAAAGTTAATATAGCCCTGAGGCAGGACAATTGATCTCTTCTGAAAAGGAGAGTAGCTGAATTTCTATCAGGAAAACCACCACGACAAGCTTGTCCAGGAGAGTCAGTAATACAGACTTTCCCTCCACTTCTGATTTTGTGCTGCTGGCAATAATCCTCAGGTGGGACTTAACACTTAGGGCCATGCTAAGCTCATCCAGGTGTCACAGCTGACTATAGTTAATTCACCGCTATGTATATCAGGGAATAAAATTGTCAGGACTATTATGGTTTGAAAAGAGAAAGAAAAGCTATTAGAGTTACATTTGGAAAAATAATAAACCAAAACCAATATGGCATCCCTGGTGGGATTAAGGGATTGCAGTGCTTCCACCCGAGTTTTAAAATTTGCAGGACTGCTGGTTGCCACTACATCTTATTTCACTCTATTTGGGCTGTGCAGAAGATTGATTGATCTTGGAGTATGGTACCTAATGATCATGAATTCAATCAAGTAGCAAATCTGATTGCACTTGCTGAGCAGATGTGGTTTCTTTGATGATGAGGTTGGTTACGGTGTTTTGATCTCTTCAGAAGTAGGATGTGACACATGTATTCTTCTCCGTATCAGCCATAGGCAAAGGGAAAGAATCAGCTCTCAGATGGCGAGATCTACAGTCTATGGCCTGCAGTGTCTAAGTTTTGCTTACCATGAAGAATTTTTATAGGATAGTCAGATTCTATGATTTTGTGCAAATATGGATTTTCAACACAGTTAATGAATTCCTAAAAATGTAAGTCCTATGAAGAACTCATTTTGTGAATTTCAAAAGATACTAAACTACTCTCAGAGAAGCTGTGAAATTGCACAGTCTTGTCCCCATTGCTGAGGGCTCTAATGTTAGGGCATCCTCATCAGTATGTGGCTTGCCTGTCATTTTTACCCTAACCATACAGGGCGGCATAAAATGCAAAAACCTGATATTAATTTGCTAACTTTTGAATGTAGATATAAGCACTTTCTTTTATTTGAAGCTTAAGAGAATTTTTCAATGAAAGGAAATCCACAAAGGGAGTAGTGGATCTGTACACAGTTTTACCAGGTCATGGTGTGGGATGCAAGAATGAAAAGGGACAGCAAAATATGAGATTTGGGAAAATAATTTGCACTAACATTGTGTTGCTGGTTGCAGCTTTAATAGCATGTACTCATCAAAACTGAAGATTTAAATTTTATTTGGTGAAATTTTTGATAACTAAATGATTTAACCAGTTTGTTAATGATTTGGGTTGATAGTTATAAACTGTTATATAGTCTCACTTGCATGAAGAAAATGTAATGAGAGACACACAGTGCCATTATTACTCCACTTCCATAGAAGGAAATGTGTAACAGGAGGATGAAGAGTAAGGAAGACCCGGGGTCTCAGCAGCTGCTCCTATACTGCGACCTGGGAAGGCTGGATCCTGGACAACATGATCTCCTGAGTGTTGCTTGGCTCCCTCTGAAGAGACTGAACACCCCTGGTCTGTGAGGAGCAGCGTCTATGGGTCCTGATCCCCTCAGATGTGAGAGCTTTTACTGGACTCACAACTGACCACCCCTCACTGCAGCTCCAACTTCCATCCAGACCATTACCAGGTTCCTGAGTTTCACCAGGACATGGGCCAGATGAACACAGCAGAACCTTAATTCACATACGTGATAATTTGAGTACTGCAGAGTTGAGAATATATTCTCCTTTAAAAATAAACTGAAGGGCATGGGATTTAGCTCAGTGGCACAAACACCTGCATTGCAAGTATGAGGTTGTGAGTTCGATCCTGGGTACCAAAAAAATAAAACAAAATAAAAATAAAAATAAAAATAAACTGAGACTTCAGAGGTAAGGATAGAAAGAAAAACACAGTCTCAGGGAAAAGTATCATACGGAGAAATTTCCAAATCTGAGAGGAAACTACCATACACCTCCCTTTAAATGTGTTTTTCATCTGTATACAGGAAGCAAAATTTCAGATAAAGTATATAATTGAAATAAATGGATGAAAAGTAGATATTTTACTACATATCAGTGAAAATGGAGAAAAATATGCAGATATTTGGAAATTAATAATTTTATGCTTTTAATTGTTTTTTAAAAATATAAAAAGAAACCCTTTATTTCATGAAATGAGTTTTTGGTGGTTGTCAAGAAAGAAAAGACCAAAGGAGGTGTTGTGTATTTAGTTTCTATTTTTCTTCTTTCTTTTTTAAGTATTGGAATGAGTCAAAAGTTCAGAAACATCCTTATTTTCCTTAATGGCTTTAGTCCAATAATATTATCTCAGCCCTCTAAATAAAAGTCCATGAACATCACTCAGTCACACATTACTTTGAGAACAAGGACATGAGGACAGACCAATGAGTCAGTGGGTTACATTTTATGATCTGTGCCACATAACATGGATGCCAATATGTGAAATCAGAAACTGTGAACAAATTTGACAACTTTGCTAATGTCTGAGTAGTTTTAAAACATCATATGTTTCAAAATCATAATTGAATGATTTGGTTTATTACAATTTTTATGGAAATCCAAAGGATTCTGAAATTAATCTATGTAAGACCTCAATGTTACCACAAATGTTACAAACAAATTAGAGCTTTACTCTATTTGGAGAAGGTTGTGCACTGGGTGTTTCTTAACTACAGATAACAGTATACCTTGCAAAAAATTCTGCATGGTAAATCATTGTGATTTTCATGATGTAAATCATTATTTTTTATTTAAAGAGAAAAAAAACAGGAAAAAGGTAGAAATATCACAGAATTTCAAGAAAAGAAGATAAACAGTAAGAAATCACTAGTTGATACATTACATATTGTTCTTTTAGAAATAGTTATTCAAGTTACAGGATCAAAGACCCAAAGTGGACACACAAGCAGTGAGAGTGCAAACAAATCTGTTCAACAATCCCACAAGAACCTAGAAATATAGTCATCAATCCCACACATCTAAACATACATGCAGCTATATCTTATATAGTGCTACCTATATCCACTTTTTTTACAATAGCAATTATAAATTTGTAAAATTTTATTTAAAGAGAAAAAAGGGTAGCAACAATGCAGAATTCTAAAAGAAAGGAAGAAAAAGGAGAATGAGAAAAAGCCCCACTATGAAATCAGTAATTTATAAATTATATACTGTCATCCTGGATGTAGTTGTTCAAGTTACAAAGTTAAAGGGTACATAGTAAATATTCAAACAGTCTGACTACGAACAGTTATGCTCAATGATCCAACAAAGATTCAGCAATATGGTCATCTATTTTACACACTCAAACATACATGCAGTTATATCCCTTAGAGAACTTTCATTTCCTCTCTTTTTTACAATAGCAATTACACATTTTGATTTTATTACTCTTGTAGTTCTTATTTACTTTTTACACTAGAGGCATAATATGATATTTATAAATATGATTCTTATCTATTTCACTAATGAGGATAGTCTCAAGTTCTCTTCATTTGTCTATGAAGGCCTCAAGGTCATCCTTTTCTATAGCTGAATAATATTTCATTGTAAAAAATGCCACATCTTTTTCATCCACTCTGCAATTGATGGGCATCTTGGTTGTTTGCAGGACTAAGCTATCACAAATTGTGCAGTTATGAACATGGGTGCACATATATCAATGTGATATGAACTTTTCAGTTCTTTGGGGAAAATACCCAGGAGGGGGAGAGCTGGATTGAATGGAGCTTCTAATCCTAGTCTTCTGAGAATTCTCCATATGGATTTCCATAATGGTTGCACCAGTCTACATTCCCACCAACAGTTGAGTAATGTTCCTTTTTCCCCTGCAGCCTCACCAACTTTTGTTATCAGTTGATTTCTTGATAGCAGCTATTCTTTCCAGAGTAAGGTGGAATCTCAATGCTGTTTTAATTTACATTTCTTGAATGACCAGTGATGGTGAACATTTCTTCATGTATTTATTTGCCATTTGTATATCTTTCTCTGAGAACTCTGTGTTCATCTCAGATACCTATTTTGGAGAGGGTCTTTGCATTTGGGGGACTTGATGTTTTTCAATTATTTATATATTCTGGGCACAAGTCCTTTGTCTGAAGGGTTGCTGTTTAAAATTCTTTCCCACTCTGTTGATTTTCTTTTCACTCTGTTGGTGATTTCCTTTGAAGTGCAGAAATTTTTCAATAATGTGAGATCCCATTTGTTAATACTTTTAAGTGTTTCCACTGCAGTTTGCATTTTGTTCATAAATTCTCTGCCTACTTCTATGTCTCCAAGACATCTACCTACCTTGTCTTCCAGTAGATTTAGTGTTTCTGTTTTAATATTGAGGTCTTTGATCCATTTAGACTTTAGTTTTGTGTATGGTGATATGCAAGGATCTAGTTTCAGTCTACATCATGTAGAGAGCCAATTTTTCCAACACCATTTATTAAAGAGACTATCCTTCTTCCAGTGGACATATTTAGCCCCTTTGTCGAATATCAGGTGGCTGAGTGTCTTTGTAGTTGTGCTTGCATTTTCTAATCTGTTTCCTTGATACTCTGGTCTATTTCTTTGCCAGCACCAAGCTGATTTTATCACTATGGCTTTATAGAACTGCTTCAAGTCAGGAACTGAGATGCCTCCAGCCTTGCTTTTGTTGCCTAGAATTGACTGTGCTATTCTAGGTTTCTTCTATCCCCAAATGAATTTTAGTAGTGTATTCCCTAGATCTGTGAGGTATGTCAATTGTATTTTGATTGGGATTGCATTAAATCTGTATAACAGTTTTGGGAGTATAGCCATTTTCACAATGTTGGTTCTTCCAAATCAAGAGCAAGGAATGTCCTTCCATTTTCTAATATCCTCTTCAATCTCCTTTTTCAGCATAGTATAATTTTCAGCATATAGTTCTTTTACATTTTTAGTTAGGTTGATTCCTAAGTATTTCATTTTTTTACATGTTATTGTAAAGGGTGATATTAACATAATTTCTCTCTCAGTGAGTTTTTTTGTGTGTAAAGGAATGTTATTGATTTCTGAGAATTGAGTTTATATCCAGCTACACTGCTGAACTTGTTTATTACCTCTAGCAGTCTTTTAATGGAGTCTTTTGGGTCTTCTATATAGAGTAACATGCCATCTGCAAATAGTGATAATTTAACTTCTTCCTTTCCTATCTTTACTCCTTTTATTTCTCTCTCTTTTCTAATTGCCCTGGCTAGTGTTTCCAGAACTATATTGAACAGGAATGGTGATAGTGGATATCTGTGTCTTGTTCCTCATTTTCAAGTGAAAGCATTCAGTTTTTGTCCATTTAGTATAATGTTGGCTGTTGGTTTGTCATACATGGCCTTTATAAATTTAAGGTAGACGCTGGGTATTCTGAGTTTCCAAAGGGTTTTTATCATGAACATGTGTTGGACTTTGTTGAAAGCTTTTTCTGCATCATGAGATGACCATGTGGTTTTTCTCTTTGGCTCTGTTGATGTGGTATATTACATTTATTGATTTGCATATGTTAAACCATTCCTGCATTCCTGGAATGAACCCCACTTGGTCATGATGTATAATCTTCTTGATAATTTGCTGCATTCTATTTGCCGGTATTTTGTTGAGAATCTTTGCATCAATGTTCATTAGTGAGATTGGCCTATAGTTCTCTTTTTTGTTTGGATCTTTCTCTGGTTTTGCTATCAGAGTAATACTTGCCTCCAGAAATGATTTAAGGAGGATTGCTTTTTTTCTCAATTTCATTGAAGAGTTTAAGAAGTACTGGCATCAAATCTCTAAATTTCTTGTAGAATTCAGCTGTGAATCCATCAGGACCTGGACTTTTGTTTGTTGGTAAGTTTTGAGTTACATTTTCAATTTCAATAGCTGATATTGGGCTGTTTTAAATTGCTATATCTTCTTGGTTGAGCTTTGGTAATTCATATGTTTCTAGAAATCTATCCATTCCCTCTGTGTTTTCCACTCTATGTGAGTAGAGATTTTCAAAGTAGGTATTCATGATCTTTTTTAATTTCCATGGGATCTGTAGTAATTTCTCCCTTTTCAGTGCTAATTGCATGAATTTGGGTTTTTTCTTTCTTTCTCTTGATAAGGTTAGCTAGGGGTTTGTCAATTTTGTTGATTCTCTCAAAAAAACCAGCTTTTTGATTCATTAATTCTTTGTACTGTTTTTTTAGTTTCAATTGCATTGATTTTTGCTCTAATCTTTAAAATTTCCTCTCTTCTATGAGCTTTGGTTTTAGCTTTCTCTTCTTTTTCTAGACACTTGAGATGGAGCATTAGGTTGTTTATTTGTGCTCATTCTGTTTTATTGATACATCAGGTTATTGCTATATATTTCCCTCTTAAGACTGCTTTCATTGCATCCCACAGATTACAGTATGTTGTTTCTATATTTTCATTGAATTTTACTTATTGTATTATTTCTTCTTTAATTTCATCTGTAGCCCACAGGTTGTTCAAAACGCTGTTATTTAATTTCCACATATTTATGCAGGTTTTAAAATTTCTTTTGCCATTAATTTCCAATTTCAGTGCACTATGGTCAGATATTATGCATGGTATGATTTTAATACTTTTCATTTACTTAAGAATGTTTTATGGGATAATATGATCTGTTTTGGAGAATGTCCCATGTGCAGCTGAGAAGAATGTGTATTCTGATGTGGTTAGTTGGAACACTCTGTAAACATGTACTAAGTCCAATTACTCACAGGTATGATTCAGTTCTGTTATTTCTTTTCTGACTTTTTGTCTACTTGATCAATCTCTTTGTGACAATGGGCTGTTAAGATCTCCTGTTATAATTGTGTTCTTGTGTATTTGGTTTTTCATGTCCATTAGTATCTGTCTTACATAGTTGGGTGCTCCTTTATTTGGCGCATATATATTTATAATTATTAGTTCTTCCCCTTGAAGTTTACCACTTACAAGTATGTAGTGACCTTCTCTATCTCTTTTAATGATTTTAGGTTTGAAGTTCACATTGTCTCCAAATAGAATAGCTACCCCTGCTTTTTCTGGTTTCCTGTTGCATGGAATACTGTTTTCCATCTTTTGACTTTTAATCTATGAGTTTCCTTTTGGGTGAGATGTGTTTCATGTATACCAAATATTTTGGGATCCTGTTTCTTGATCCATTCTGTCAATCCATTTCTTTCTATAGGTGAATTGAGTCCATTTATATTTATGGATATCACTGATATATACTGGCTCGACCTTGCTATGTTATGTTCCAGTTGTTTCTGCTTTTCCTCTTATTTAATTGCTTATCTTACTTGGTAATTTCTTTCTGTTATTGTTTTGGGGATTGTGGTCATTTTTATCTCTGTCTAGTATGTCTTTCAGTAGTCTTTCTAGGGTTAGTTTTTTGGACATGAATTTCTTCAATTGTTCTTTGTCATGGAAGTATCTTATTTCTCCATTAAATTTGAATGAAAGTTTTGCTTGGTACATCAGTGTGGGTTGAAGATTGTTTTCTTTCAGGGCTTGAAATACCTCACTCCAAGATCTTCTTGACTTGAGGGTTTGTGCTGAAAAGTCTGCAGTGACTCTAATGGGCTTTCCCTGATAGGTGAGTTTTGTCTTTACTCTGACATCTTTCAATATTCTTTTTTTATGCTGTATGTCTGAGATCTTAATTATTATGTGTCTGGGTGTGAATTTATGTTGATTGTGACTGTTTGGTGTTCTATATGCCTCACTTATCTGCATATCAGATTATTTCCTCATGTTTGGGAAATTTTCTTTTATTATTTCTGTAAATACTTTTTGTATGTCATTTGCCTGCACTCCTGTATCTTTGCTAATGCCCATTATTCTTATATTGTTGCTCTTGGCATCATCATGAAGCTTCTGGATTGTCATTTCATGCTGCTTTGTTATTTTTAAAAGTTCTATCCTTTCCTGATCACTAATTTTGATCCTTTCTGGTCTGATATCCTATCCTCAGCTTCCTTTAGGCAGTTTTGTGTGCTTTCAATAGAATTTTTTGTTTCTTGGATGTCTCTTTGCATTTGTTTCATGAATTCTGATTGTTTTCTATACTGTTCATTCAAAGTTCCAATCAGTTTCCCATGCTCATGTACTTTTTTCTCTATTTCTTCTTTATCTGCATTCAACAACTCCTTTACCAAAGTTGTTATTTCTATCTTTACATAGGAGACTACTTCTAATTTGATTTCCTCTATAGCCTGGTGCAGTTTTTTTTTAATTTCACTGGCTATCTTTTCAGAGATTCCTGGTTTGTTACTCTTGGGGTCCTCTATTTCAATGTCTCCTATACTTGCTTCTGGTGAGCTATATGTTTGAGACTGCATTTTGCTTTTTCATTTTGTCATTTTCATTCTGCCTGGTGTTTTATATGTGTAGGAGGGGATCACACACTTTTCATACACACTAAAGTCTTACAGTTAGTTGGAGTGTGTTTTACTACTGGCCCTAATTATCTCATGTACACCTCTATTTTAGGGGTATTCTCACCACATTGATACAGTCAGTCTGGTTTATTGCAAAGTTCACCACCTGAGGGCAAAGTTCCAAATTTTCTCACACTAACTGGCTCCTGATAAGACCTTCTGATGTTCCAGGTGAGAGGGCAGGCCCATCTGTAGCAGTCCAGGTCAGTTTTCCATCTTGTGAAGGCCACCTCAATGTTCCTGGAAGCAGGGTGGGCCCATAGAGGAGGTTCTGGGTAGCCTACCCCTGAGGCAGGTTTGCGCTGAGTTCTTGGTGGCAGGGCTGGCCCTTGGTGGAGCTTACAAGGAGCCTATGCCTGAGGCAGGCTTGAGCTGAGTTCCTGGTGGCAGGGTAGGTCCTTGCTGGAGTTTCTGGGGAGCCTTGTCCTGAGGTGGGCTTGTGCTGAGTTCCTGGTGGCAGGGTAGTGGAAATCATTATTTTTAATGATCCAAATTTATAGATGCCTCTGGACATTGTACCAGATATCTGTACGTTCCATTTCTCTACAGACTTTAGTAACTGCCCCTCCTTCCTCACATGATTTTTGTTCCCTATTTTAAGTTTAAAATGGTATGAGAAACTAACATCATCGAGTATGTAAACACAAATATATTTCAGTTGAAGCTTCCTATTTCTCATGAAGCTCAATCACTTTTGTAGTTGAAACAATGTGTGTGTAAAGCCTTCACCTAACACCTGATTAAATGAGATTTAACCATCAGTGTTAGACATGGCAAATCTCAGGGGGCAGTGGACTTCCCACTTGTCAACTTGCTCCTCTCCCACATCTTCACAGCCACACAGTCAAGGTCAGTGAAGGTCAGAACAAAGCTCACGGGGCCTCACAGGGTCCTTTACATGGTCATGTCTCACATTGAACCATTGTCAGCTGATTCGCTTTACAGGAGAACGTCAGTGCTGTGTACTCAGCCACCTTTGGTAAAAGGGGTCACTGCTTTCTCTTTCCTGCATACATCAAAGTGTTTTCCATTTATTTACAATTTGTGCTTTGCCATTTAGGTTTTTATTTCATGGGTTTGTTTGAGTAAATTTACAACATTGAAACACTTGTGGTGACAGTTAAAAAATACATGAACATTTGATTCAGTGTCATCTCAATCCTATTACACCTGGAAATTTCAGGTATTTGTTAATGACCTTTTATGGAAAAAAGTAAATTTATGAAATAATAAATACATGAACTTTAACAGTAATGTTGTCACAGAATAAAATTTGAAAACTTTGAAATTTGGGGATCAACTGAAAAATGTACAACTATTCAAATCTTGCCTTGATTCTCAGTATCATGAATTTTATTGAATTAGTTCTCACTAAAGTGTGTAATTTTAAAGTTTTTTTCTGACACAATGATGTGATTTTCAGTGCAGGTAGATGGGATTGTCACTTGTATGCTATCTTACATCTGACAGGCAGTTTTTCTTTTTATCTTATTCCTTAGTAGATACTTGCTATGTTTATAGCATAGCCAAACCTATGGCCTATGAGGCACATTTAAGGTTATGTATTTAAAGCCATTCTTAAAAGTTTAAACTGTATTTTTCTAAGTAGTTTATTTCTGTTATGAAACAATTAAAAATATTTTTTCTTTATTAGGAAAATGATAGAAAACGCAAAATTCACAATTTCAGTAATGTTTCTTAATATATTACAGTATATTATTGGATTAGTTGCTTTTGTTTTTTTAATTAGACAATGAATTATTTTGAATATTAGTTGGCAACTTACATAGTTTAGATTTTAATTCTTTTTTTTTCTTTGCTCTTTCTATTACCTTGTACTATTACTTTTTAAAATGTCATGAAGCCCCCCTGAAACAATAAAATGCTTCAATACCTGTTCTCTTTGGACAGACTCTGTGTTCTGTGTGTCCTGAGTGTCCCTTTCTGGTCCTATGCACCCCTTCATGGAGGTTTTTGATTGAGCTCACTCTGTCTTCTCACTGTGTCTCCCGCACAGTAACACATGGCTGTGTCCTCGGGTCTCAGGCTGCTTATCTGCAGATACAGCATTTTCTTGCAGTTTGTCCCTGCAGATGGTGAATTGTCTTTTCACGGAGTCTGTAGTATGTGCTACCACCAGTACTGATGTATGAGATCCACTCTAGCCCCTTCCCTGGAGCCTGACAGATCCACTGCATGGAGTAATAACTGAAGGTCAATCCTGAGGCCATGCAAGAGAGTCTCAGGGACCCGCCAGGCTGCCCCAAGCCACCCCAGGACTCCACCTGCTGAGCCTCACCTACAAACACAGAGACATCCTGTTCAGGATGGGGTTACACAGTTCCATTGTTTATGACACTTGCGCCATTCATTCATTAAGTATTTATTATTTTGCATGAGTTACATTTTAAAATATCCAGAAGGAAAAACCAACTCAGCACTAGCTCCATGGTGAGCCATTTGGGCTGAGTGCAAATCACCAAGTGAGAACAGATGAACATTGAAAGCTGCTCTCCTCCGCAGAGGTGCAGGTTGAGGGCTGGGCTGGTTTTCAGGAGCACAGGGACACTCTATGTGCATGGCCTCCTGTATATATGGCCAGTTCTATGGTGGAAGCCTCAGAGAAGGAAGTGTCCAAAGCACATGAGAGTGTTTTGATATTTGTTTTGTAATATCCCTAATATACAGAACACATGGTTCCTTCCTATGTGGAACCTCATCTGTTCTTTTATTCTTACCAAAATGTAATTAGTGGATTTGGTAACTTCACAGGATTGCAGATGTGCACATAGAATGAGAAGCATAATGCCCTATGAGATGTGACATCATAGGCTATAAAATCATCCTGTCTGTGAGATGATACAATCTATGCTCATAACTCTATGGTATGCTGAGCAATTCCAAGACAGAGTGTTCATGACTCATGAAGATTATCAGATATCTTCTTCTAATGAGAGAATATTACAGTATTCCTGAGCATTCAATTATATTCATAAATGAGTAGACAATTGGCATCTTTTTCAAAAATATGTTCAAGACAACTATTTCTAAAAGAGCAATATGCAATTTATCAGCTAGTGATTTCTTACTGTTTATGTTTTTTTGAAATTCTTTAATATTTTTCTCCTTTTGTGTTTTATCCCTTTAAATAAAAATTTAAAAAAAAATATGTTCAAGGATCTGACATCTTTTCTCAGCTCTGGAGAGGTAAGAAATTATTCAGAAAACACACACTCATTATATAGATTATGCAAATTATATATAGATTAAATGTTCCTTTTAATGACAACAAATGATATGCATTTTGACAGAATTATACGAACAGACAAGCATTCACAAACCATGCCAGTTCTCAAAATGCCTAATTTATGTGCTCATAAGTTCTTCTGTTATATTCCATAAAACTCCCTTCCTGTAAATTCTTTTATTCTATTCTTTCCCAAACTGAAATATTTATTACTGTATGTGACATTTCCCTCATGGTGACAAAAACAGTGACTACTTTTGCATGATGATCATGAGAACTGTGTATCCCAAAGCACCTATGTTCCAAAGATTCACAGTCTTTTTTCCAGAATATGCAAGTTGCCACAGCCCTGCCACAGGAGCTCATGAGAAGAAGATGATAAAATACAGGTGTAAATATATTCTGTCAACACCAAAATCTCTTTCACTCTATGTAGGCTGGAAACCTCTCTTGTGAACTAGAGAGGACACACTGTATGCTCTGAGCAGTGTATGTTAATCTAAGACAAACTCAAATAGTAAACGTGAAGCTCTCAGTCTGGAGCTTCCTTCTCTACACCAGCTATGGGTCTGCTTCTGGTTCTCTGCAGATCCCCACGTCCTTGTGCTGGTTCAGAGCTTTCCACACTGGTGCTAAGTACTCCGTCCTGGTCTCCTAAAGCCCTCTTTTCTTAGCACTGTGCAACTGCTGCTGGTCCTGAGCATTCCCTACTGGTCCTACAACCATTTAAGAAAAGTAGTAGCTTGAATAAATAAGCAGAAATTCAGTACCATTTGAAACAGTATGATGAATGTCAATCTGTACCTATAAATCTCATCCAAAACTCCCAAAAAGATTATGAGTAGACAAAGGAAATGAAACCCATCAGCAGTTGGGGAAAAGTGGCTCCAGAGAACATGGGCCTCCCAGAAGTGACCCACCAACTATAATGCGGTGTCACGTGTGCCCTGATAGGACAAGACCAGCTGAACCAGGCACTGAAAGTGCTACAGAAGGCTGAAGATCTTTGTTGGCAATCATTTTCAGGAGGCCCTGAAGGAAGACCCACAGGTAGCAATGGCCATTACTCAGGGTCAGATGCCCTCCATTCTGTAGCTTCAGGTCATACAGAGGACACTTTGCACCTTTAAAATCAGATAACACAGTTTGAGCCTACAGCGGTGGTGTTACTAGCTGTAACTGCAAATAACATGAGTCCCAATAGTAAGCTATCTAGTAAATTCTTTGACTCCAAGAAGAAGTTGAAATTAACAAAGACAGAAGAAACAGAGTTTAAGTTTTCCAAGAATCAACCGCCAGCTGTAGAATTTTATAAAACTTTCCTTGCAATGAACACAAATTAAGCAGAGCAATGCACAAAATATTGGTTGATCTACAGTTCCAGAATTCTGGCCATCTCCCTTGTGTGCACATCCAAGCTGCCCAGCTCTGTTCGACAAACAGCTCACAAAAGCAACAGAGCTTCTTCATTTTTCAGATCCTCATCCAGAAAATGCAGCTGAGGTTAAACTGACTGTGCCACAGTCAGAAATTTCTCAGGGTAACATTTCTAGAGAATGTGTCACACTTGTGGCCTCCATTCCTGCCACCGTGCACACTGTTCATGAATCCACCTGGAAGTGACAGTGTTAGCTGAAAATATGGCTGACTGCTTTCCACAAAACTAGTCATGCTATCTGCATGATGATGATGATGATGATGATGATGATGATGATGATGAAGAGGAGGACTTGTTTTTTGAGAAAATCTTGCTATGCAGTTCAGGCTGTTCTTCAACTCAGAATACACCACAGGATGAACTCGAACTTGAGGTGATCCTCCTGCCTCAGCGTCCTGAGTGCTGGGATTATAGGTGTGCATCATCATGCCAAGCCCACTTGATTATTAAAGTCCTCTTCTGCTGAGGTTACTTCTGGGTGATTGTTTAGATGGAGTGCAAATATCGTTATGTCTTTTGCCCATAGGGAGAGGTCAAGTCACATAATTCCACATCACATATGGTTGTTAACATTGTTCCTTAAAAATCTGTGATGATCCAGTGAAATAATTGGCTACAGCCTGAGAATCAGTATACAGGCACACATTTGGCCATGTTTTCTTTCAGACAAATTGTCCTACCAAGTGCACTTCAAGAACAGCACAGTTTTCTGCCCAATGAGAATATTTCCATTCACCACTGTCCATCAGGGACCTCCTGGAAGGAGGAAGTGATTCTTCAGCTATGTCTGTGTGGTGCCTGCAAAATGTTCAGTCATTTGTAAAACAGGCCCTCATCTTCTCTTCCTCTGCAGCTGATAATATTGTACATTCCATGAGGCCATAGGTATGTACTGCTAAATTTAAGGAAGCATGGTATGGCTAGAAGCCTGTGTGCACTTTCTCAGCTTCTTCATGTGCCTTGCATGTGCCCAGAGGTGCTTCCCTGGCTTAATCACGTGTGCACCTCTTCCATTTCATGATGAGCTGCTCCAATGCATTGCCAACTGTATGATTTGGTGGATCAGTGACATCCAGGTCATGGATGGAGATATTTGTGAGTATCTGGATGAGGTTGAGGACATGGAACTTCTGGAGTCTTGTGTCAATATCCTGCCAGATGAAGAAGTTTCCCTACTTACTGTGAGATTTACACACATACCTCCTGTGATGTTGGCTTTCCTGCTTTAGCTGAGAAAGTGAATCCTGTGTTGCCAAGCATGATAGTGGGACATCCCTTAGGACCCCCTCTCCACACCCATATTTTGGGCACAGTTTTTAGTTTTCATTCTGTGGTCATGGGCTCCAAGGCAAGATGAAATGCCATAGTGACATGCCAGAGGAGGTTTACTCACAGTATGGTAATGGGAAGTGGACAGGTACAAGGGAGAAGGAAGTACATATTCCTTTCCAGGCCACCTCAGAGTAACTCACCTCAGACTAAGAGGCTTCACCTCCCACATCACAGCCAGCTATGAGCCCCTTCAGTGCACTAACTCAGACATTATCATCACATAGTCATGATCCACTCACCTCTCAAAATATACACCCATGAGTGCATCTGGGTTTTGAGCATAGATGATTCCAGATACAGAACAAGACAGAAGATTTGATCATGTGTGATAATCAACAGGAAAGGAAACCCTTCAATGTTGTCTCTGAACTCACCATAAAGTTGGTTCCCTTAATCTTGACCTAATGTACTTGTTCTGTGCACCCAAAAGGGAGGTTTCTGTCCTGACTTACACTGATATCCCCACATTGTGTCTTTAAACAGTAGTGTGTGTCTGTATCCTCAGTGGTCATAGACATCAGATGCATAGAGAACCAATCCTGAGACATGTTTGCCAATGGAGATGTGGCTCTTGAGGGACAGAATGCACCCAGTATTATCATCATGTCTTATATGCCGCGTCAACTTCAGTCCCTTCCTTTGGTGCTGCCCAATCTACATCCAGCAGTTTCCACTGGCCGTAGAGTAATTGGAGGCCTTGCTGCTGAGGGACAGGGTCTGCAAGAGCTTCACATGGCCAGGTGCAAACTCCTGTGCCTGCACTTGAACTGGATCCCTAAGGACAAGAAGAGTGAGACCCATCAGTCACCTGCTTTCCTAACTTCCCCATGTGTGATTGTTGATTGTTATATGTCAGCCTAAATAGAACAGGAAATATCTATGAGTTTAGAAGAGCACAGCTCTGCCTGTGTCTGTGGATTATTGCCATGTATCCCCCAAACTGAGCAAGGAAGTTGCATTCTGATTGTAGGTGGCAGCAACCTATAGGCTTGCAGACTAGAGGAATAAAAAGGGAAAGAAGGAAGAGGGCACTTTCTTCTTCAGAGGGGATCCAGTCTTCACTATTGATTTTGAATGTTTGTTCCTTGTCCTTTCTCATGAACTGTGCAGACTCCTAAGCCTTACAGTACAAAACCTTACATTTTCCAACAGGCAGACTTACTGGACTTGGCAAAGAGCTCCAAGAGTCTGATTTTCACCTCAATCCTCCTCCAGCCCTGCAGCTCACATATGCTCATTTTGCAATTTTTAACCTTGCCTCTGTTGGCTGCCACTGAAACTTGCATAGTGAATGCTTTATATTTTATATAAAATACTAAAGCTTTTCCTTTAATGAACTCTAACCTATGCAGCATGGAAAAGTATGAAGAATATTTGACACTTATCTTGAAGTTCTGCTACAGATGGATCTGGCCTTGCCACTCCTTTGGCTCAAATCCACTAGCACCAAATTGGTGCACAAGAGTACGGATATTCTCCATGCATAGCAAACTTTTCCCAAGTTTTTGTAGACTATAAAATATGAGTAATGCCTTCTCATGTCTTCCTATGTTGGAACAGAATCCACACGCAACTTCATTAGGCATATTTACCCCTTCTTTGAGTCACAGTCCTGCTGTCCCCACTTGGAAATGTCATTGGGTCTCAGCATCACAGAGAACAGAGAAACAGAATGAAACTCAGAACAAGTTTTAGAGAACCCAGGGATATCCAGGAAAATGGAATTCAGGACATTCAATTGTGTGGATGCAGCTACATTCCAGGATAAGGCAGGTTCTGGAAGGTGATCTCACCAGGTGTGAAAACAACAGATACACCTGGGACACCATGGGTAATAGGAACTCTCATTCCTGAAACCAGGACACAGCAGTGATGATGATGGTCTAGGTTAGATGGAGAGCTGGGTGAGGAAGGGAGGGGATTTGCTTTCCCAGAGTAACAGTGACCATGATTTCCATGGACATATCTGAGGTATAAGTGTGACATCTATCTCTGAAGACATCACCTCAGCTCTGCCTTCTAGAAACATGCACATGGGCAGATTGGGTATTTCAAATAATTTCCTTCACTTGCTTCACAGAGTGCCATGATACAAATAATAACATTAACAATAGGCATATATTTGACTATTTTATCAACATTTATTAAAGGATATGTGACTAATGCATATAGAATGAACAGAAATAAAATTAAAATGTATAAAGACAGTAATCAGACTATCAGTTTAGGAAACAAAAATGAATATTATGAAATAGGAACATTTTATCTTAAATATTATCTCTTCTTATACTGATATGCATTGAAACCTGTACATTTGTGTTAGACAGAGTGAGACACAGAGAGACTAATGAAAAAGAACAGTGAAGTTTATAAATTCCTAATTTAAAGTTATATAAATTAATTTCAGCCACATAACATGAACAGAAAGAGCTCAGCAAGGTCCTAGACATTGCTCTGAGTCACATCCAGCTGCCACTCTTCCTCATCTCCTGAACCGAGGGATCCTCATGGTGCTGAACTGAGCCCAGGTACCATGTTTCCTGAGGTGCCAAGGAGAGGAGAGAGCTGCAAGCTCTCAGATTCTGTGCAGTGGGATGGGAATGATTTAACTTTCTAATATGAAACATTTACTTCTATAATAGATAATGTATCCTTATGAGGAGACATTTTTAGATAAGTGAGATATGACATTCAAAAGAAACTTAACTTCTCAAAATGTATTTTGGGTTTTATCTCCCTTTTTAGAAAAATGATATGAAAGAGACCAAGAAAATAATATGTATAAATAACAAAAACTGTGCTTGTATCTTAAATCCCCTCTAAGTCATCTGAAGCTTGGGCATCTCTGGTCTCTTTAAGTGCTGTTAAGAAAGGAATCCCCAGAGGCCTACAGGAAGTCCTCAACCCCCAGCTTCCTGCTCTGCTCCTGCTTCAGGGACCATGGCCTGGTCTGACCCAGTGGATCTCCATCTCCCCCTGCTGGTCATGAGCGCCCCTGCAGGGAAATTTGTGTCTGGGCTCACAGTGACATTCTCTCACTGTGCTTGTAGAACAATAACACACGGCTGTGTCCCCCGGTCTCAGGCTGTCATCTGCAGATACAGCATATTCTTGCCATTGTCTCTGGAAATGGTGAATAGACCCTTCACTAAGTTTGCGTATTCTATATTACTACTATCATCACTGATGTGTGAGATCCATTCCAGTCCCTTCCCTGAAGACTGGTGGATCCAGTGCATGTAGAAATAACTGAAGGCAAATCCTGAGGCTATGCAGCAGATTCTCAGGGACCCACCAGGCTGCACCAAGCCTCCCCCGGACTCCACTAGCTGCTCCTCACACAAGAAACCTGTAAACACAGGGATAATTTGCTCAGAAAAATATTACACATGTCCTCTATTTATCATACTCATGTCTATTAGCACACTCACTATCACTTGTTTTTCATCAATTATCTTTTAAAATGAAAAGGAGGAAAACCCAGATCACCGTAAACTCCATCATGAGCCCTCTGTGCTCAGTCCTGATCATCAAGTGGAAACACCTGAACCTCCAAGGCTGTGCTCCTCTGCAGAGCTGCCAGGTGAGATCTGGGCTGGCTTTCATCAGCACAGGGAGACTCTATTTGCATGGCCTCCTGATATATAGCCAGGTCTACTGAGGAAGCCTCAGAGAGGGAAGGGTGCAAAGCACACGAGAGTGCTCTGAGAAGTGTTTGGAATATCCCTAATATATATAACATTTGGTTTAATCCTACATCTGTTTAGCAATAAACACATAACCTCTGTTTTATTTCTTCTAAAATATATGTAATTAAGGGATTTGATAATTTCATGTTTGCTGATACGTACATAGAGTGTGAAGCATAATGACCTGTGAGGTGTGAGCTGTATTTTATAAAAATTCTCCCATGTATTTGTACCTACAAACCTTGCCACAGCTCGCAACTTCTGGTTGAGCAATTTCAAGACAGAGTGGTCATGCTTCATTATGTTTTTTTATTTAATCAGAGAACATGACAGGATTTTCTGTGTAGCATTAGACTCATAAGGGAATAGACAAGCAGTGTCTTTTTCAAGTGTATATTCAAGAATCTGGTGTCTCATTTTCTTATGTCTGCATTAAGTTTTCCACTGTAAGTTACCTATTACAAATATATGTATTAATTTTAATGCTGGATGAATGAGATGCATTTTGACAGAAACTACCAACATGATAACACTTACAAAATAATTCACATTGTCAAGATATGCACTGGATCAGTGCTCCTAAATTCTCCTGTTGTATTCCATAAAGTCTCCTTCCTTTATTATAGATTTTCCTAAACTGGAGCTTTTGTTACTGCATGAGCCTATTTCTCTTGCCTACAAAATTAGCACTCTAATTTTCCATGATGATGATTGTGAGTATCCTGTATTCCAAAGCATCTAAATACTTAAGATTCTCAGTCCCTTTTCAGTATATGCAATTTCTTACTGCCGCCACAAAGGAATTCAGGTGAAGGAGATGAAAACAACGCTGATGTAAATGTAATCCGTCATCACCAAGTCCCTTTCATTGTTTGGGCTCTGAAGAATTCATATGTGAGGTGGTGAGGATGCACTGTATGTTCTCCACAGCATGTGTGATGCTAAGACAAAGGGGACATTCAGACACAAAAAGGAAGCCCTCAGTCCTTAGCCTCCTTCTCTGCACCTCCTCCTGGAGCCACTCCTGGTTTTCTGCAGATCCCCAGGGTTCTTTCACTAGTCCAGAGATTTCCCTAATGCTCCTGTGCATCCTCTCCTGCTCTCAAGCAGCCCCATCTTCTTTGTCCTGAGCGCCCCCTACTGGTCCATGCTACTCTGTAAATAGCTTTGGGTCTGAGTTCCCAGTTGCCTCACCTCTGAAACTGTCTTGCACAGTACTGCACTGTGGGGTTTTCCATGGATACTGAGGACAGTTGCATGGAGAACTAGTTCTTGGCTGTGTCTTTAGAGATGCTGACTATCAGGGAGGAATTTCAAGCTGTGTTTCATCACTTAATCATCCTGACACATTCACTCAGTTTCCTTCCTGGTGGCAGAAGCATCCAACTCCTTCAGCATCGCAGAGCAGAATAAACCAGAGAATGTGCAGTTCACAGAGAGATTGACTGTGAGTCCTTTGCTAGTCCAGATCAGGTCTCTTGCAGCAGCAGCTGAGACAGGACGGTGAGAGAACACAGTGAGTCCTGAGATCAGATGCAGCACCTCCACATCATCCTGTCTGAATTTTCCAGAGCACTCAACTGGGAGCCAGCACCAGAAAGAGAAGGAACCTGCATTGTTCTAGGTTCTTGAAGACCAGGTTTACAAATCTCTGAAAACATCTTAAACTTTGAGATACACAAGAAATTAAGCCAGTATAAAATATGAGTTTATCTGTTAGCTCCTGAAGTATTTGCATGTGGAGAGCTATCTTATATATGAAGATTACAAGGAGACAGAGGTTGTGCACATTTTTGAAATGGCCACTGTTTGAAAGGTGCTGACTGAGCCCTCAAAAAACTCAATATCGTCCCTAGGGTCCATTGCTTCAGGCCCAAAGCTTCTACTCCATTTTGGACATATAATGGAAATGCTGCTTACAGAGTTGTGTAAGATTTTTTATTATTTTTTTAAAAAGTGTAAAAGTAAACATAACAAAACAGAACAAAGCAGATCAGAAAAAAACAATTTAAATAACACAGATTTAAAAGCAAAAAAAAAACAGGAGATCAATAGTGGCTACCATAATTTCTCTTGTTTTCTTCTAAATGGTTGTTTATATCTTCTCATACAATGAATTTATACAAAACAAAATAGTATAAAACTGATTGAAAAGGAGTAATGAAGATATTACAGACCTTCAAAACCACACAGCATGAAAATTAACAATGGCTACCATAATGTCTCTTTTTCTCTTCAAAATAGCTGTCCATACCTTCATGTATGTTGAAATTAAATAATAAAAAGCAGAGTAAAACCACTCTGAACAAAGAATAGAAGCATTAGTGAATTTCACAGCATGATGATATAGAATCAGCAATGAATACCTTAATGTCTCTTTTTCTTTAAAGTAGCTGTTCATTTCATCACACATAATATAATCAATTCTTATGAACTGTTTAGGAGAAGTCCTAGGCATTATAAGCCTCTACTTATATACCTATCCTTTTTTATTTTTCCCTCTAATGGAGTTGTGTATGTTTACAGATGAAGAATGGCTTTGCTGATGTGAAAACTAGAACACAGGTCCCAGGGATAACAGGGCTGTGAGGTACATACAGCAAATGAGCATAGCAGTTGTGTGCACAACAGAATATATTCATATTCTATGTGCGTATGTGCACATGTGTTTTAAGGCCTACTTCAAATCAATTATCATTCTCCATTCTGTATTTGCTTTT
This sequence comes from Hydrochoerus hydrochaeris, assembly GCA_004027455.1. Lineage (NCBI taxonomy): Eukaryota > Metazoa > Chordata > Mammalia > Rodentia > Hydrochaeridae > Hydrochoerus > Hydrochoerus hydrochaeris. Next base: position 88,327 of record PVLA01003389.1, read on the forward strand.
CCCATCATTCACATATTCCAGGGTTTTGAGACCCTCAGATAAATGCTGTCATCTCATTGAATTGGGCAAATATTGTCTAAGACACAAAAGTTTTCATGAATTTTATGGACTATTAGACACTCATCTGATTGTATTTCTCCTTGTGCTTGTGAAATGTACTCATAATAATGTATATATGTGTGTTTATGTTAAGATAAATTTGTTTTTGTCTCAAAGTTCCATACACATTTTTCTACCTCACAGTAGATATTTACACTAGTGTAGTGTAATTGTACCCTGTTTAAATACATTGTAGTTTTTAGTGATGCATTTTTTTCTGTACCAAGGTGCATCTCTGTGAGGACACCTAGAGCTCTCAGCTTCCTGCATGGTAGAGAACAATGCTGTACATGAAACAGCTGAGCACAGAAATTGCCACTGAATTTCCCCTGTGTCTTAGCGTCAGACATACTGGGAAGAACCTACAGTGTGTCCTCTCCACTCACATATGAACTCATGACAACTTAGGTAATGTGGAAAGCATTTTCTGTTGAACTCAGTAGCAAGGAATCACGAGAGTCCTTGCTGCATCTTAATGGAAGGCCTTTCAATGCACCAATAATAAACAAGAACTGCACCCCTCTGATTGAGTGAAAGTGACTTTGCTACAGGAAAAAAACAATCAGTTTCATGGAAGCATCTCTAGTTCTAGCTTTATGGTTTCTGAGGAAGTCGAATGACCCCAGTGCAACCCTAACTGTGCAGTCTGGAGCTGGATCCTGTCAGTGTAGCCTCCAGCATATCTGCAAGAGATGGAGTCTATGCATTCTCATCTCCTGGCTGTGCCCAGGAATGGGCTTCCAGCAGATGCCCATCCCTAGAATTGATAGCAAAGGGATACAACAGAGTCCAGAGTCCAGAGGCTGTGTCCACTCAGGATTCTCTGAAGCTCCACCTGTATAATTGATTCCCAGAAAGGACAGATGGGCAGGAACCAGCATTCCACCCTGATGCTGGTGATGTGGTGTCTAATCACATGGTTATCTGAAAATCAGTTGTCTGGTGAACTGGTTCATTTCCGTGAAAAATACCTGGGTTCTTCAGACACCTTGTTCCCAAGAAGGACTCAGTGACATCTTGTTGGGCTTCAGATGCTGGCCCTTCCCCTTTAGACTTCAGGACCCAGCACAGGCTTGGACACAGAGCCATCTTTGAGTCTCCCCAGGTGTGTGACCTTCTCCCTGTAGCAATATATATGTCCTGCCTGTGCAACACTTGCTGTCCCTCATGGGTTCACCTGCATGTCCCCAAAGTACCGGTAGGAGACACTTTATGCAAAGATCACCAAGGACAGAGAGAAAGTGAAAAGAGCCTGAGGCCTGGGGGACCCTGAGGTGAGCCTGGAAGGTGGTGGAGAATGAAGCTGCACAGGGCTCCCCTGTCCTCTCCTCTGTTCCTCTGCTGTCTGTATCTTCACTGAGTTCTGCTCCAGATGGACCAGGCCCTGGAAGTCCATCAAATGTAATCACACTCACCACACTCCTGTACCTGACTATGCAGACTCCGTGTTCTCATGATGAGTTCTCTCTGAGATGTTGTCCCACAAGGAATTTCGAGATGTTTGCCTCATTTTCATTTGGACTCTCCTCCTCTCTGGGCAGCAGGGCATTTCCTTTATTGTATTTCTCATAAATACTACATTGACTCCTTATTGCAATTCTTGAAAAGTGGCTGATTTGTTATAGTTAGGTGAATTCATTTCCAACAAGTGGGATAGGTTTCTGGAAATATCTTTCCCCATGTGTCTTTCTGGAGAGGCTATTGGTCCATTTCTCAGTGTTCAATTTTCCCTTCCCCCAGTCAGACAGTTCAATTCTTCTGGCTGCCCCTCTTCTTCCTCCAGAGTCCAGAACTCTTTATGGTGCTGGGCTGAGCTTGGGGATCAGGTCTTCTGAGGTGCCAAGGAGAGGAGAGAGCTGCAAATTCTCAGACCCTGTGCAGAGGGATACGAATAATTTAACTTTCTAATCTGAAACATTTACTCCTGCAATAGACAATCACTCCTTATAAGAACTAAAGTAACAATTTCATTTTTAGATAACAATCATTTGACATTCAAAAGAAAATTCATATTAAAGGTATCAAGAATATATATCTCAAACTGTACTTCTATCTTGAATACTTCAAAAGTCATCTGAAGCAAGCATATTTTGGGTCTGTTCTGGTTATGTGATGTTCATAAGGACAAGAAACCCCAGAAGCCAACAGGAAGCCCTCAGTCCCCAGTTCTGCACCTACTCCAGGGGCCCCAGGCCTGTGGTCAGTGGATCCATATCTCCCCCTGCTGATAGTGAGCTGCTCTGCAGGGAGGTTTATGTCTGGGCTCACTTGCACTTTTCTCTTGATTGTCTGGCACAGTAATACACGGCCATGTCCTCAGGTCTCAGGCTGCTCATCTGCAGATACAGAGTGTTCTTGCCATTGTTTCTGGAGACAGTGAATCAGCCCTTCATGGAGTCTGACTAGTTTATATCACTACTATCACCACTGATGTATGCTATCCACTCGAGCCCCTTCCCTGGAGCCTGGTGGATCCAGCCCATGTAGTAACTAGTGAAACTGAATCCCAAGGCCACACAACAGAGTCTGAAGGAACCTCCAGGTTGCACCAAGTCTCCTCCAGACTCCACCATCTGTTCTTCACACAAGACACCAGCAAACAGAGGAACATCCTTCTCAGGAAACTGTCACACACATTCACTGTGCTTCCCACTCATGTGTCCATGTGTCTATTTTTTCATGTATTACCTTTTAAAATAGCAAAAGGAAACCGCAGCTGAGTGCCAGCTCCATGGTGAGCTGTCTGTGCTCAGTCCTGATTACTGAGTGTGAAAAGTTGGACATCTAGGGCTGGTCTCTTCTGCAGAGCTGCAGTGTGGGCTGGCTTTCAGCAGCACAGGGAGGCCCTATTTCATTGGCCTCCTGTACATATGGCCAGTTCTATGGTGGAAGCCTCAGAGAAGAAAGGGTTCAAAGCACATGAGAATGCCTTGGGAGGTGTTTAAGAATAGCCCTAAAACTGTAGAATGCATGGTTTTTTCCTATGGTTAACTGCATCTCTCTTTCTTAGTCTCATCAATATATAATTAATGGATTTGGTAAGTTTAAATGTTCATAAATGTGTACAGAGAGTGAGAAGCCTAATGTCCTAGGAGATGTGACATCACAGGAATAAAGTCATCCCGTGTATTAGGTCCTGCAATGCTTCCCATAGAACTCAACACCTTGCTGAGAAATTCCACAGCAGAGTGGCCATGCTTCATGATGACTGTCAGATGACTTTTTCTAATGAGGGAATATGACAGTGTTGTTCCGTATTCTATTATAATCATAAACAAAGAGAGAGCAGTATCTTTTTCAAAATTATGTTGAAGGATCTGACATCATTTATCACTGCAGAGAGATATGAGAGATCTCTAGAGATTTCTGCTCTAAATTATGGCATATATGTGTATATATATATATATACACATACATATATATATTACATAATTGATTGATAAATGAGATATATTCAAATGTTATGCCTACTCTAAAGCTATGTAATTTATGTGCTCATAAATTCTCCTCTCATTTTCCATAAAATCCCTTCCAGTAACTTCCCTTATTCTATGCTTTACTAAACTAAAATATTTTTTACTGTGACAGTTCTCTCTCATGGGAGCAAAAATAACAGAGCATTTTGCATGATGATCATGAGAGCTGTGTATTCCAAGGCATCTAAGTTCCTAAGACTCTGAGTATCTTTCTGGTGTATGCAAGTTGTTACAGCTCCTCACACAAGCTCATGTGAATGAGATGATGGAATGCAGGTGTAAATGTATTCTATCAAAACCAAAGTGCCTTCTGTTCTCTGCAGTCTGGAAACCACACCTGTGAAGTGGAGAGGGTGCACTGCATGCTCTCCACAGTGTGTGTCAGGCTACGGCAGGGGAAACTCAGACACTAAACATTTTGAAGCCCTCAGTCCAGAGATTCCTACTCTCTGCCACCTATGGGTCTGCTCCTGGTTCCCTGCCAATGCCCAGGTCCCTGTGCTGGTCCAGAGCTTTCTCAACTGGCCCTAAGCACCTATTCCTGGTCTCCTACAGCCCCTCATCTTGGGGCTGATCCTAAGCGAGCCCTCCTGGTTCCACCACTCTGTACATTTTGCCAGGGCTCACACTAAGACCTCTTCAAAAATGCATTGCACAATACTATACAATTGTGTTTTCTATCTATACTGAGGACAGTTACTCAGAGAACTGGTTTTTGCCTGTGTCTTTAAAAATGCTGACTTGTCAGGGATGAACGACAAGTTGTGCCTCCACTATTACCATCCTGCCACATTCCTGCCTGGGGACTGAAGGAACCAGCTCCAAGGGCAACGTCCCAGAGAATGTGAGGCTGAGAGTCAGGGACTGAGAGGGCATCACTGGCCCAGGTTTGGTATCTTGTAGCAGCAGCTGAGATGGGACAGTGGGTAAACAGGGCAAGTTCTGAGATCAGAGGCAGAATCTCCATATAATCCGGTCTGAGTTTTCTCAAACTCACATATGGGAACTACCACCAGGAAGAGAAAGAGCCAGCATTTTCCATGTTCTTTAAGACTAAATTTACAAATCTCTGAGAGAATCTTAAATATTGGAATACAAGACAAATTGATCCAATGAGCAATATGAGCTTATCTAGTTTCTTCTGAATTATTTGCATGTGGCACGCACTTTTTATAAGAAGGATAGTAGGAGATAGAGGATGTACAGGTTTTTGTGTTTGACTCTGGGTGCAAAGCACTGACTGAGGCCTCAAAGAACTCAGTGATGTCCCTGGAGTTCATTGCTCAAGGCCCAAATCTCTTACTCCAGGACAGGATGTGTAGCGAATGAGTTGGTCAGGGAGCTGGCTGTGTCTGGAAATGAAGGATGACTTTATGATTGAAAAAGTAAGCCCAGAGGTGCCAGGGATACAGGACTGTGAGGTGAATACAGCATGTGTGCTTAGGTACATGTGCATAACACACGACATCAGTTCATATTCTTTGTTCATATTTACACATCAATTTCAGGGTCCTTGCTCTAATCAATTTGCATTCTCCATTCTCCATTTGCTCATTTGATAACTGACATAATCCAAGGTTTTGAGGCCAGCACCACAATGTTGTCATCTCATTGAAATGGGTAACAATTGGCTCACAAATAAATGTTAAGTTTTATAGATTTAAGACACTCATCTGAGTATATTTATCTTTATACATGTAAAATACACTCAGAGATATGTATGTTCATGCAATTACATGAAGATACATTGTTTTCATCTCAAAATTCTTTATGCTTTTATTCTACCTCCCAGTAGATGTTTACACGTGCATAGTGTAACATGTAACCTCAGTGCAATACAACTTAGATTTATACTGAAGTGTTGTTTCTGTACCAAGGTGCATTGTTGTGAAGACACCTGGAGCTGTCCACTCAATGCATGGTGCAGAACAATGCTGCACATCTAACTCAGAGCAGAGCACAGATCCTGTGTGTGAAAGGATTTCAGCTGTGGTGAGGATGGCACGCGTCAGGGGATTCTCACTCAACCAAAAGGGTGCAGTTTTGTTTACTATTGGTGCATTCAAAAGCTTTCCAGGATGATGCAGCAAGGACCATCATGATTCCTTGCTACTTAGTTTCACAGAAAACTCTCTAAGATTACCTGGGGTCAGCATGATAGTTGGTACCTACCAGTTTCATTTATTAGATCTCCTTGAAGAATTCTTCCATGACCTGACATCCTTATCAAACTAGCTCTGAGTCATGAAATTGGGGCTGAGGATTCCTGAGTGAGTCATGATGGAGAGCAGAGCCCAGATCCAGCCCTCCTCACTGGGAGACCCTGAGCATGGAGACTGTGCATTCTGAGCTCCAGTGTGAAGAGGTGCAAATGCTTGATGCAGGGGTCAGTATGGATGTGACCTCTTCAGCATGGAGACAACAGTGTCCAACATCATCACCACTGCTCTGAGTGTTATTTGTCTACTTTGGAGACAGAGAAAGCCCATGGGAACCTCATCTGTGACCACACAGTGCAGATATTCTGCTGAGTTAAAGAGCCACACCTGTAACTGGGGCAGGTCTCTGCACTTGAGTCTTGTGCCCTCTCAATTCAATGAGAGATGTGAATCCATGCTTTGACTCTTTTATCTGTAGCATTTCATGAACAGAGACATGAATCCAGCATATCTCAGCCTGTTGCCCATTGTTATATTTTTGTTTGAGATTTTTGGTTTTTATTAGTACATATTTCCAGAACATACTGAATGCATTTATTATGGGAAGTTAGCACATGTACATAACACAACTTGGTTTCATAACCCCCTTTCCTACCCTCCCCAAATGTAATAATAAGGAGGTGGCCTGAATGCAGGTAACAGTGAATCAGTGGGCATAAGGAAAAATAGATCATCAGGCTGCACTTGGGCCTCTGGGTAGTATCTGCACAAGGGGTAGAGCTGTTCTGAGTCCAACAAGGAGAGAACTGATACAGACACCCAGAAGTAGGAAAGTCTGTCAATTTCTGGGTGGTCACTCCCCTTCATCTTTGTTACTAGACACCTCTGCCTCCTTACTGTGAGGTCACATTTATTCCTGCATCAAAAATTGTGATCTCAGCTCTGAATTGCATAGCAGTGATGGATGTGTAAGAAGAATGATATATATTGTCACTGAGAGTCAAGAAAACTGTCACAGTCATGCATACACATATGAGGTACTGAGTTGGTCTCAAACTGTCCTAAAACCTTACAAGTTTGGTAACTATTCTTAGAAAAGCACATGTCACACTTCTGGGTTTTATTACTATGAACACCTGCCTGTGTTCTGTGTCATGTTGTAGTTCAGGGGGCGGAAGAACCAAAACATTAACACACACTGACACTTGAAAAGGAAGAGGAAAATCTGAGTGAAATATCTGGAGGATAAGAGTGGCTGTGTGAGGTGATAAACAGGGACTGTGATGGTGCTGGGTTCCATGCTTAGGATGTGGGGATGGCTTCACTGATGCTTCTTCACCTGTGCTAGGTGACAATTGTAAAAATTAAGAGTAGAAGACAAATTTTGTAAAATGCATTTGAGAAGAAATGAGGCTCTTCACTACAGTTAGGTGATGAAAGTGAAAGCACAGTGACAGAGAGGAGCCGCACTGCTGCTGGTTAACACCCAGGTCAGGGGTGTTTGCAGAGATGGACACACAGGAGCTCTGTGAGCCTTGAGTTTCCATTGCTCAGATTCCAGTGGGGCACAGTTTAGGACACGAATGCAGATAAACGGTCTCATGCCTGGTGTTTCTTAGTGATTATATTGGTAATTTTTAGCAAATACTAACTATATGTGATGGGAAATTTGTAACTAAATGTGTCAGTTTGTGTTATGGAAGAAGCTGAGTAGGTTATAAATGATGCAATTGCATTTATTTAGGAATTGCTCTGAAGAAATCTGCAGCTATTGGAAACAATCAGGAGTGTTTTCTAAGAGTGTCCTAGATGATCTCTGAGTCCATCAGAGAAACAAACATGATTTTCCAAGGGGAGACAATCACAGAGCCTGATGTGCTGAGGGCCCTGAGCAGAGTCTGGTAGGAGGCAGAGGCAGAGGTAGTGGGGTTGTCCTGTCCTATCCTCTGCTGTCTATGGCTTCACTAAGGTCTGTTCTCAGGTGGACCTGGTCCTGCAGCTCCTTCAGGTCTAACCTGCTCCCTTTGCACTGAGGTGAATGACAGTGTAGGATTCTGTGATCTCTTTGATTTGCTTTCCCTGTGACTTTCACAAGGCAAGTGCAAAATTTTGACTCATTTTCCACTCACATCTGCTGCTTACTGGGAGACAGTGAATTTTTTTTAATTTCTTTCTCCTATGAAGTATGTTGAAATCTTCACATCATCCACAAAGGATAGATGATATTGTGTCATTAGGTGAATACTTTTCTTCCCAGTAGGATAATTTTCAGTTCATGTCCTTCCCTGAATGTCTTTTCTCTGGAGCAGGCTCTCCATCCATTTCTTAGTGATGAGTCTGTCCTTTCACCTGGCAGAGCCTTGCATGGTCATTTTAAATCTTCCCCCTTGTGATTCTGGGGGCTTCTGAAGGTAACTGGTGCGTTGCAGTGTCCCCAGGAGCAGGACCTCATCTCACCCTGGTCCTCTCCTGACCTCCATTCCTCCCCATCTCCCCTCAGTGCTCCTTGCACTGTGCACCTGGGGTTCCTACTGCACCAGGAAGCAGGGCTCAGCTGGGACTCTGGATCTTCCTCTCATTCCAACTTTCTTTGTGATTGGTCAATCTGCAATTTAATTTCTTTGATGGTCTTGTGAATACCACATGATGTTAATATTTTCTAAATTTTTGTAGATGTGACTATGTAGTTGACTGTTTTTAATGGTTTTAGAAATTGTAACAAAGCAAGTAGCACCTGTTGTGGCCAAATTTGAATTCTTAATTGAATCAGGAATCTGAGATCAATAACTGAAAAAGACATTTGCACATTCATGACTGAAGATTGGATAACAGAATAGAAGAAAACAGCAGGAAATTCATGAAATATTTCAGAGTTTTCAAGAATCTGCAGGAAACTAGAATTGAAAAATCCAACATAGAGGACCTGTTTCATCTTAAGTGAGGTCATTTTCTGTAAGATGTCCGTGTCCTGGGCCACAGACCACAGACACACCTGGGATCACATGAAGAACAAGAAATCTTCATCTTTAACCACAGGATACAGCAGTGAGGAGCAGAGCAGGGTGATGAAGTGGAGGTGTGTTAGCTTCTGGGGATGAGCATGAGTGTGCGGTCCTTGGTCACATCTGAGTGACGGGGTCTGGATGTGAGAATGTCAGCTCTGCTCTGCCTTCAGGAGCCATAGATGTGCATGGAAATGTTTCTGTGATGCTCAGTATGTACCTGGTCATTGAAAATGGTAAACGTAGGAATGACCTTCCTAGGTAGGAAGGTATATTGGATTACTTTAGGAAAATTTACTAATAAATTTGTGACGTAAATACAGAATTAACTTAAGTGTAATAACAAAAATGTGTATGAGCAAAATGAAGGGATCTTTCTTTCTTTCTTTCTTTCTTTCTTTCTTTCTTTCTTTCTTTCTTTCTTTCTTTCTTTCTTTTTGTACCAGGGATCAAACTCACAACAACGTGCTTGCAAGGCAGGTGCTTATTCTGCTGAGCTAAATCCTTGGCTCAAGGAATTGTTCTTAGAAAAAAAATATGGGTTTTATGAAACTGGAGGTTTAAGAGGTGGAGGTTTAGCTCAGTACCATAAATGCCTGCCTGACAATTGTGAGGTCATGTGTTCAATTCTGGTTTTAAAAAAAAGAAATGGGAGGCTTTCGCCTTGTTATTCTGCATTATTTTGCTGGTATGTATATTGATATGTGAGAGATGAGAAAAAAGAGATGAGGTGAGGTGAGGGGAGGGGAGGGATGGAGAGACAAAGAGAGAGAGAGAGAGACAGATGGCAAATGGTTACACGGTAATTTATAAATTTTACAATTTCTAAGGTTCAGAGAAAAAGTACAGGCCCACATACTTCTCAACCTTCTTGAGTACAAACAGCACAGCTAGGCTCCCAGACATAGCCCTGACTCATGTCAGGCCAGCTCTCTTTCTCCTCCCTGAGCACAGGGCCCAAAATGGCCCTAAGGTTGAACTTTGGACCATGTCTCCTGAGGGCCCAAGATGAGGAGAGAGCTGTGTGCACTCAGGCCCTCTGAACAGAGTGGGGAAGGATGTAATTCCTTAAGCCCCCAAAGTATTTCTTCATGAGTCAGTCCTAATAATTCTGATTCCATGAACAGATTCAGTTTTAGATGATGATTACCTCACACTCAAAAGAATGCTAACTTCACAAAACGTGCAGGTTACTTCGAGATGTGTACAATACACATTAACCCACCAAGGAAATTCATATAGAGATGGAAAATCCAGCACTTGAATATGCACTTATGCAACTAAATTCAGAAGAGTTTGTTTGCTTGGACTTGGATGCTTCATAGCACCTCCTGCACTGCAGGTCTGCTCTGGTCCTGTGATGTTTCCACATGAGGGAAACCAGAAGCCCACAGGACCGCAGGGCTTCCTCCTCTGCCTCTGCTCCTAGATATTGCCTGGTACTTCGCGGACCACAGCGTCCCCTGCTGGGCATGAGCGCACATACAGGAACTTTTGTGTCTGGGTTCCCATTGATGTTCCCTCTGTGTGTCTCTGGCATCGTAATACACGGTTGTGTCCTCACGTCTTAGGCTGCTCATCTGTAGATACAGCGTGTTCTTGCCATTGTCTCTGGAGATGGTGAATTGGCCCTTCATGGAGTCTGCGTACTTTTTGTACTTACCAGATTGACTGATGCATGAGATCCACTCCAGCTCCTTCCCTGGAGCCTGGCAGATCCAGCACATAACATAGCTACTGAAAGTGAACCCCGAGAGTCTCAGGGACCCTCCAGGCTGCACCAAGCCTCCCGCAGACTCCAATAGCTGTTCCTCAGCTTGGACACCTGCAAACACAATAAGTTCTCTTCAGGAAACTGTCACACATGTCCACTGTTTATCCCAGTCATGACCATTTCCCCATTCCATATTCTTGTTCTCAATGATTTACCTTTCAGAAGTGCAAACAGGAAAACTGAACTCCACCCATACTCCATGGTGATCCTCTGTGCTCAGTCCTGATCACCTATTGGGTAGAGCTGAGCACCAGGGCAGGCTCCTCTGCAGAGCTGCAGAGTGAGGGCTGCGCTTGTTTTCATCAGCACAAGGAGGCCCTATTTGCATGGCCTCCTGCTATATAGACAGCTCTATTGTGGAAGCCACATAGGGTTAAGGGTCTAAAGCATACAAGTGTTTTGAGAGATGTTTTTGTATATTCACAATTCTATCAAAAACATAGTTTTCTTTCCTAGGTGTCTGTGTAGTACTAAATACTTAACCTCATTTGAGATTTTATTTTTTAATTTTTATTAAATTAATGGAATTGGCAATTTCATATATTTGCCCATGAGCATACTACACCCCTGAGATGTCAGCTCATGAGTTATGAAAACGTCCTATGTGTTTGATCCTACAATCCTTCCCACACTACTCAATGGCTTCCTGCGCTATTTCAAGCAGAGTGGTCATGCTTCATGACACGTGCTAGACAGCTTCTAAGGAGAGGCTCAGATGTGGATATTCTGCTTTACAATATTTTCATAAATAAATATACAAGGAGTATCTTTTTCAAATATGTGTTCAAGCATACGGCATCTCCTATTCTTATCACTTTAATATGCTTTGAACTATTAATTTATATACATATATGTGAATCATACATTTTGCCAGCAATATACAACTTGTTAACCACTGGTGAAGTCCTTCCCTTTCTCAAGGTATGCAATGAAGCAGTACTCATAAATCCTCCTGGCTTTTTAATGATAAAACTTCCTTCCTAGAATTTCTTTTATTTTAGCCTTTCTTAACCTGAATGATTTATTGTTGCATGAGACAGTGCCTCATCATGTGATGAAATTAGCACTCCAGTGTTATATGACGATGAAGGTGATGCTCATAGTAACTGGTTTTCCCAAAACATTAAAGTATAAGCTGCCAGAGCTTTTGCAATCTGGTCCTGACTCCTGCATCTCTGTCTGGACAGACATCTATGAAGGAGATCATCACCATGAAATCACAGTGGCCCATCCATTTCCTGGTGTGCCCTAAATGCTCACTGCAGCCAGTGGTCACCTACTGCAGTACCCAGCACTGTCTCTTGTCCATTTGGATGAGCTACAGAGCTTCTATATAAGAGCCAAGAGTTCTAGACTCAAATGGTTCCACGCAGATCCAGTGCCTTCTGGGGAACTGTGATGCAAGTGGTGTGGAGGAGGAAGGCCACCTTCTGTAAACATACAGCAAACAGGGAGGGCTCTGCCTCTGGATGGAGACCGTTCCCTCCATATGGTCCAGTGGCACCAGAAAGAATCTGCCCTTGATTCTGTCAGATTCCTTCCCCCAAGTTGAAGACATAGAGCAAGTATCTATTATTGTTCCTGTTAGGAGAACCAGTGAGTCTGTCACGTTATGATACAAAAATGTATATTACAATAGTAAACAACAATTAAAATTTGAATTCTTGATGCTACTGAGAGTGTTGGTGCATGCTGAATGTCCCAGCACTCAGGAGGCTGAGGTAGTAGGATTGCCACTAATTCATCCTAGCTTGGGGTACATCATGAGCTCAAGCACAGCCTGGACAATATACTGACATTCTATCTCGAAAACAAAATCTAACCAACAAGTAAAGCCATTATAGCTGTATTTATAGCTATCATTCTCTACTACCCATTCTGTATTCTCCTGGCCTTCTGTAAAAATCTCAACAAGTCATGGTTATTTTCCTGCTGGAGTGACTGTAACTTCATTTCTGGACCATTTGACATCCTGCTGGGCTGTATTTTGAGTTTCTCTTTGACCTTAAGAACAGGGCACGGTAATGAGATCCCTTGTGGGAACTTCTGCACTCCAAGAATTGCATTTCTTTTCTGAACCATGAAGTAACAGTCTTGCTTGCATTTGATAGTCTAAATAAATAGCCCCTGCTACCCTACCACCTGCTTTTTAGGTTGCATTCCTAAGAGGCACGAGGAGCCCAAACTGAACAGAATAAATCCTTGGCTTCTAGTTCTATGAAATCAACATTGTGGTGCATCGTGCAAGCCTCCCCTCTCCTTCAGAACTAGGACATCTAGGCCAGCAGAGAACATGATTGTAGGAATGGGAGGCACAAATATTGCTTGTAGTTCACCAGCAAAAATGGGGACTGGTACCTTTCCCAGTTCCACTGTGACAGAAAAACCATATCAAAATGAATGGAAGACTCTTTGCATGGAGGAATCTAGAAGGCAAATGTTTACTGTGCTGGCAGGATGAGAGGAATCTCAGACCCAAATTATCAGCACTGAGGTGGTTTTGGGGTCTGTTTAACTACAATTTGCAAACAGGAAGTGCAAAGCATTACACATTGGTTACATGGATTGAATTTGGTCACATATTGTTGGATAAGTTAACCCTACATACATTTGCTTAAAATGAATTGTTTCTCATCCCATAGGAACATCCTGGAGATGAGGGGAGAGGGTTCAAGTGGACCTAGCAGAGTGAAAAAGTATCTTTGACTGGGTTAATTCGCCCCAACCAAAGTCCTTGAAGCCAGTTAGGAGCAATATATTTTCTTCATTAAGGAAAATATCAGCTGGAATAGTCAAATTGGCCCTGACAGTATCAGAAGAATAGCAGCTGGAGCCAGACAGTCAAGGCTGCCTGGATTCAGCAGGGTGTTTACCTGACAGGGAGCAGAGTTAGGCAGAGGCTACTGTTCATTTTAAACTTTCTGTAACATGTCTATAATTTTGTTGTTTCATAACTGTGCCTTTACTAATAATGTAATTGTGCCCCAACTCCACCACTTGATTCCTTGATGCATGGATTGTGGCATTAGCAGACAAATTTGCCATACAGTGCACCCTGAGTTAAAGCACAAAGAGCCTTGGGAAGAACTTAGAACCAGCCCTACAAACTATTTCCATGCAACTGGTGCTGTAGCTGCATCTTCAAAAGGTCTTTCTTGTGCCTCACTCTTTTGGGCACCTACAGTCTGCTGTTGAGTGAATCCTATGTCTTCACCTAATAAATTCTTCTCATGCTCCTTTAAAAGAAAGAACGGTTTGAACATTCTGTTGTGCCTCTTCCTGATACCTCCCTATACTTCAGGGTGTAGGTTTAGATAATGATGATGTGACATTGCAAAGAAACTTAACTTCTCAAAATGTCCTTTGAGTATTACTGGCCATTTAAGAAAAATATTATGGAAGAGGCCAAAAAAGTATATATAATGAAAACTGTACTTATATGCTGAACATTTCAGGTCCCTTCTGGTTATGTGATATTAAGACACAGAGGAGAACCCAGAGGCAAACAGGAAACCGTCAACCCTCTGCTTCTTGCTCTGCACCTGCCTCTGGGCCTTGGCCTCTGCTCAGTGGATCCTCATCGCCCCTGATGATAGTGGGTACTCCTGCAAGAAGGTCATTTTGGGCTCACAAGACTTTCCCTCACTGTGCTGTAGGACAGTTATTTGTGACCCTATCCTCTGGTCTCAGGCTGCTCATTTGCAGATACAGCATGTCCCAGCCATTGTCTCTGGAGATGGTGAATCAGCCCTTCAGGGAGTCTGTGAAGTTTATTTCACTGTTGTTACCTCTGATGTATGAGATCCACTCCAGCCCCTTTCTGCAGCCTGGCAGATGCAGTACATGTAATAATCACTGAAGGTGAAGCTGGTGGAAGAGCTGTTCAGGGAGCTGGCTGTGTTTACAGATGAAGGATGGGTTTGTGAATATGAAAACAAGCACACATGTACCAGTGATAACAGGATCATGAGGTATATACACGATGTGTGCCTAGATGTGTGCATGACACATAACATAAACCCATATTCTACGTGCATATAGACCCATTTCGAGGTCCTAGATCAAGCACATTTTTGTTTTCCACTCTGCATTTGCTCGTTGCATATTTGGCATATTACAAGGTTTTGAGGTCAGCGTTTCAGTGCTGCTATCTCATTGATTAGGGCAAAATTGTCTCAGAAAATTTGTGATAAGTTTTATAGACAATTAGACACTCTTCTGATTGTATTTCTATTTGTGCATGTGAAATGTACTCATATTTTTGTATGTTCATGGGTTTATGTTAAGACATATTTTTTCACCTCAAAATTCCTTACACTTGTTTTCCTACCTCTCAGTACATATTGAAACTGGTCTAGTGTAATTTCTAACATTGATGATATAAAACTGATTTTAGGGATGCATTTTTTCTGTAGCAAAGTGCATTGCTGTGAGGACACCTGGAGCTGTCAACTTCCGACTTGTTAGAGAACAATGATGTTTGTGAAACTCACAACTGAACACAGAGCCTTTAGCTGAAAGGGTCTCAGATCAGTGACAAGAATATCACTAGCTTTTATGTGACTCTAGCTCAACCAGAAGGGTCTAGTTCTTGTTTACCATTGGTGGACTGAAAAGCTTCCCACTAAGATGCAGCAAGGACCTTCATGATTCTGAGCTACTAAGTTCCATAGCAAACACTTTACAGGTGACCTGAGGTCATCAAAGAAAGATGGAATCTACCAATACCATTAAATAGATTTCCTTAAAGAATTTCTGTGTGAGCTGACATCCTTATCAATTTGTCTCTAAATCAGGAAAGTGGAGCAGAGGATTTCTGAGTGAGTCATGATGGAGAGCAGAGCCCAGCTCCATCCCTCCTCAATAGGAGACCCTGAGCATAGGGACTGTGCGTTCTGACCTCCAGTGCGAAGAGGAGTGAATGTTGGATGCAGGGGTCACTCTGAATGTGATATCTTCAGCAGGGAGACACAAGTGTCCAATGTCATCACACTTATCATTAGTGATATTTGTCTATTTTGGAGACAAAAATACCATGGAAATGCTCACATGTGATCTGACTGCACACCTGCTCTGCTGTACTAATGAGCCACAGGTCTATCTGGGACAGGTCCCTGCCTTTCAGCACGGTGCACTTTCAATTCCTGGACTGCTGTGTGTTCGTGTTCCTGAAATTCTTTACATCCACAGCCTTTCATGAACAGGAACTTGAATCCAGTGTATTACATTCTGCTCGCCATTCTTATTTTTCATTTTAAATTTTATTTTCATTGGTTCATATTTGCAGTATACACTGACTGTATCCATCATGGGGCATCAGCCCATGTACATAACACATTTAGGGTTTTGTACCCTTTTCCTGCCCTCCTCAAAATAATAATAATCAGGTGGCCTGAATGGAGATAACAGTCGAGTCAACAGAAGTAAGGACAGACAAATAGATTAAAAGGTGGACATGGACCTTCTGTGGAGGATGAGGACAAATGTGCAGAGCTGTGTTGAATGGAAGTAGGGCAGCAGCTGAAACATGACATCCAAAAGTAGTACAGTCTGTTAATTTTGGTGGTCACTGGTTCTGATCTTTGATACAGGACATCTCTACCTCCCTGCTCTGAGATCACATTTAGAGCTATTCCTGCATCCAGAATTCTGCTCTCTGTTCTGAATTGCACTGCACTATTGGATATGTAGAAAGACTGATCTGTATTCTCACAGAGAGAAGAATAAAACACTGTATGCAACTACTTCTATGGTGGGAACATTATCAAAGGCTCTGATAAATCCTTGAACATTCAGGAAGGATTATTCACTAAACTTAGGAAAGTGCATATTTCACTTGTGGGTTTTATTACTAAGAATAATTCCCTAAGTTCTATGTCATGTTAGATTTCTGGGTGGAAGAACCAAAGCACTAACAAACATCAAAACTTGAAGTATATGAGTGAAATCTGAGTGAAATACCCAGAGGATATGAGAGATGAGTGAGGTGATAACCAGGGACTGTGATGGTGCTGGGTTTCATGATGAGGAAGTGGGGATGGCTCAGCAGATGCTTCTTAACCTGCTTTAGGCACTGAGAGTGTAAACTAAGGGTGGAAGGTGAATTTTGTGAAACACAGTCTCAGAAATGAGGCTCTTTGCTACAGTTAAGTGAAGAAAGTGAAAGTACATTGCCACAGAGTAGCAGCAGTGCTGCTGGTTACACCCAGGTCAGGAGTGCAGGCAGACATGGACACACAGGAGCTGTGTGGGCCTCGAATTTCCATTCCTCAGATTCCAGTGGGGTACAATTTAGAAGATGAAGGCAGACACACTGCATCACACTGGCGACTTTTTGTTGATGATGTAGGTCAATTTTAGGAAATACTCAATATAGATTATGGAAAATCTTTAACTAAAATGTGTTAGTTTCTAACCTAGAAGAGTAATATTATGTGGGTCATAAAGGACATGATTGCATCTTTGTAGGAGTTTCTATGGAGCACTGTGTATGTGCTGAGAAGCAATATCGAAGATGTTCCTAGATGACCACTTTGGCTCTTGTTACATCATTGATTTGAACTCAGCTAGTTTTGGATTAATGGGCCAAGAATGTGTCTTTCTGTGTCACACATGGTTTATTTATTTATTTATTTATTTAAGATAAACAATGTACTATTTTCATTTTTATGTTGTTTGTTTGTTGAATAGATTCGTGAGGTTCAAACACTAGTAGTGATCATTAAAATTATACCAGTATTTGATTCATTTCTACCTCAACACACTTATGCCTAGGCACTTGTAGATCTTTGCAATTGATCTTCTACAAGAAAGAAAGTAAAACTTTGAAACACTAAATGTGCCACATTTATCAGGAATGTCATTTGAGAACAAACTTTTGAAAACGGGGTTGACAAATTTTGGGATCAACTGAAAAAACTCATGACTACTGAAATCTCTGAATGCTTTAATTCTCAGTATCATCATTTATATTGAATTAATTTCTTATTAATATGTGCAGTTTTAAAACCTTTTTCTGACCTTGTTATGTGACTTTTCCCAGTAGGCAGATGGAATGTTGGTTGTATGTTACAGAGCTGAGAGGTGTTTTTGTCTCTCCTTCATTTCCTTAGGAGTTTCATCTTATGTATGTACCATAACCAATCTATTGCCTGTGAGACACACTTAAGATCATGTATTTACAGCCGTTCTTACAAGTTAATGCTGAAGTTTTTATCTTGCTTTATATTGTTATAAAATATTCCAAAAGAATTTTTTTCCTCTTTCTACAAAGGATAAAATCTTCAGAATACAAAGTTTCAGTAATAGCAAATTATGAATTGAATTAAAGTATTTTACTATGCTGGATTTCTTGTATTTCATGGGCTCTTAACCAATGAATCAGGTATTTTGGGTTTTAGTCGGGATTTTCTATATTTTGTATTTTAATTCTTTGTTTCTCTGCTCTTTCTATTAACCCATAGTATCATTTGTAAAAATGTCATAACTCCAACTCAAAACAATAAAATGTTTAAATAGTTGTTCTCTAGGGGGTGCACTCTGTGACGTGTGTCACTAGTGCTTTCTGCTAGTCCTAAGCACTCCCACAGGGAGGTTTCAGTTTGGGCTCTCCAATAATGTCTGCTCATTGTGTTTCACAGAATAATACATGGCCAGTTCCTCGGGTCTCAGGCTGCTCATTTGCAGTTGCAGTGTGTTCTTGCTGTTGTCCCTGGAGATGATGAATTGGTCCTTCATGGAGTCTGTAGTACGTGCTCCCAACAATACCTATGAATGAGATCCACTCGAGCCCATTCCCTGGAGTCTGGTGAACCCAGTATATGGCATAGCTACTGAAGATGAATGCTGAGGCGACACAGGAGAGTCTCAGCGACCACCCACCAGGCTGCACCAAGCCTCCCCCAGACTCCATCAGCTGCTCCTCACACAGGGCACCTGCACACACAGAGACATCCTGCTCAGGAAACTGTCACACACATCCATTGTTTAACTCATTCTTGTCCACTGATTCCCTCAGTATCTTTTCTAATACATAATTTACCTTTTAACATTGTGAACAGAAAACCCCACTCAGCATCAGCTCCATGGTGATCTGTCTGTGTTCAGTGCTGATCACCAAGTGGGAACAGATGGACACTTGGGCTGGGCTCCTCTCAAGAGCTGCAGAGTCAGGGGTGAGCTGGTTTTCATCAGCATGGGGAGGTCCTATTTGCATAGCCTCCTGCTATGTAGATAGCTCTAGGCTTGAAAAACAGACATAGCATTGCACCCCAATTTATCTGCTTTATGAAAGTTCTGAAAGTGTCAGAAACAGTTTCTTTCTCTACAGGAGAGCTGTTGTGTTGTAAATGTCCTCCCCACTGTCTGGACCTATGCTCTCATAAAGCTGTTCCAGGTAATACACAGAGCACACATCCCTGGTCATGATTCTATTCACCTCTTTCTGCAGGCAGAACATGTGTGACTTTGCTGCATTCTGCTGTTTGCTGAAAGAAAACAGAATCAACATCTAAGGGGATACCTGCTAGTGAGCCTCTCATTTAAAATTCTCATTAACTCTCTAACTACTTTTCTATAATTACATGTTTCTAATCTATGACACATATAAGACATAAACTGCCCATATATAATGCACCTGAAAGGTATTAACAAACATGGACACTAGTGTCATCATTCACAAGTCACAATACCAATGTCATCCTCAGTGTGTCCTGAGGCTTCTCTGCAGTGCCTAACTCCCCTGCTTCCCTCTTGCATCCCATCCCCAGGCAGCTCATGACCATCCTCAGGCTGTTTTCCACTAATGCCCCTATTTAAACACTGATACAAAGAGCACAGATTCTGTAATTTTGGTCAGGTTTAACACAGTATGTGTTTGAAACATCTGCACATGATTTTGGGAGTCAGCATTTATGGACATTTATCCTGATCAATTGGAGCTAAGGAAACAGCTCAGTGGTAGACCCTTAGCTGATATACTGTAAGGCCTTTTCATCCCCTGGAAGGCAAAAACACATAGAAAATGGACAATCAAAAATAACGAGGTATAAGACACTGTAGTTAAATTCTTCAATTGGCCTGTAAATCATTTTTCAAATATTACAAGTTTCTAGTTATTACAAGGAAAGCTACACATCATCCTACAAATATAGATATTTAAAAATGTTGTTCTTTCTTTTTATTGTAAAGAGAATAAAACAAAACCAAGCAGAACAAAGCTGATCATGACAGAACAATGCAAGCAACACAGGACTTGTAAACAAGACAACAGGAAATTAATTGTGATTACCATAATATCTTTTGTTTTCTTCAAAATATTTGTCCATACCTCCACATGATTTCAATATGTGTGATGGTATGGACAGCTATTATGAAGAAAACAAGAGATGTTATGACAACCATTGTTGACTTCCTATTGTCTAGTTTTGAAGAACCATAATACTTTTATTCTTTTGTTTTGATTGATTTTATACTATTTTCTTTTGTTTTAATTTCTTGCATGTGTTGTTTTTTCTTTACAATAAAAAGTTCAACCATAACCAAAACCCACACTGGACAAGGGTAAATTAATAAATTTTCATGAGAACAGCAAAGAATGACATTACAATTCAATATAAAAATGGGATCTAGAGCTACAAGAGTAACATAATAAAATAGGACCAAGACTCACTACCATGGGTTGTGTTTACCCTGGGCCACATGATCAGAAGATTAAGTTGGAAGTAATTCATGGATGACTGAAGGCTGAGTTTGCTAGAGAATCAGAGTGTAAATATAAGAGATGTGCAAACTTCAGGGGTGCATATCTATTTCTGAATCTTTAAAAATATCTCTCAAGGAGAAGCTTATATCAAATACAGCTTTACTTGTATTCCTCTACCCTGAGAGTTCAAGAACAGGCAGTCACAGAGTTAGTGTCTGGCAGAGGTAGCTCTGTGCTTCCAAATCTTGTCAACTTTATGAACCTTCCTGTGTCAGGAGAGATGCACAATGTGTCCTTTCATAGCAGGGAGGCCAAAGAAGATTTCGCTTAAGTCTCAAAAGGCCTGATCAAATGGATGAACCCAGAACCCCTAGGAAAACTGGCCAAAAAAAGTCATCGCATGTTAATGATATCCTCCAGGGGGCGCATGAGATCCAACAAGGAAACACTGAAGGCACCATGCTCTTGAACCACAGCTTTCCAATCTGACCTCCATCCTGTTTTTATCTCTTAATAAAGTGATTTTATTCCCTCACAGTGGTCAAAAGTTTGAAATATTTCTTAGGTCAATGATTTATAAAAATAACATTGAAATAAACACTGCATGAGATTTGGGGCATGACTGTCCCAGTTTCTAGTTTTAAAATTGGCCATGTTCAGTGGTGGTTCTGGCTTAGGGTGGACACTCCCAATCTACAGAGCTGATAGAAAGGAATAACAACTTTCAAAAACCATCAAAATCCTGCTAGAACAGCAAGTATCTGTAATGACCCACAGGAGTTCTGTGATTTGTGTCACTGTGACTTTAGGTCACAAGATGCGAAGGGCCTGGTGGCTTCACCCGCATGCCTCATGGCTGCAGCTGTCACCTGACTGCATATGGGTGCGAGCTATGGCCTGCTGGATCCTGCACCAACTTTCATTCTGATGGCTCTGCAGGCCAGGGGTCTTGTGCCAAATATAGCAACAGGGATCTGTGAGGCACTGTGCTTTGGAGCCTCTCTGTGCTGGCTCTCTCTGCACCCTTGTGCTGGTGTTACCTCTGTGGCACCTCTGAAGTGTTCTCCCTCCTACAGTGTTTCCTGGCTATGCCTGTGGATGTCCAGGGCTTGCTTTGATAGCCAGATGGCAGCATCCATGCCCCACACCTCTTGGAACATGCACAACTGTACAGTGAGTTTTCCATGGACAGTTTGGAAGTTCATGGTCTATGCGGTGTCAGCAGCTGAGCTCATACTTTTCTTGAACACACAGGAGCAACCCTTGTGGTTAGTGTGGAAGACTGCCCAAAAATTTAGGGCTGACATTCGAGAAAAGAGACTGTAGTCACACGTCCATAATCAATGACCTGTCTTCTCTCACATCCCTGCACCCAGAGCCTGATGGGAGTGACAGGTTCTCAGTGCCATGTGGTCAGTTTTCTATTTTCCTGTCCTGCAGCATCTGGCTTCTCTCAGTCGCTGCTGGTCTCCTTTCCATGTGTTCCCTTCACTTGACATCAGTGTTCACTCTCATAAGTCTTGGTGTCATTTGTCATTTGGTCAATCTGGGAAATTTTCAAATTCTTGAGTTTTCCTTTCTTTGAGTTAACATCATACCTTACCCTGCTGCTCTTTGCAACCATTATATTATTAGAAATGAGCTATGTTGAGCTGTTTATGCAGAACATGTCTTTATTGCTGGATTATATTTATCGCCTTTGCATGAAGTCCACATAGTGTATTGCTGAGATTTTAGAATACATCTTGAACTTTAAATTAAGTTTTTGCACTGTTTATTTTCTCCATAAATGTACTGTGTCATAGATTTTTGTTTATCATTTTTAATATTTATGCATTCTACATGATTTTTATCCTAATGCAATAAGATCAATGTTGAAATATGGAACTGAATGGGATTTTGTGTATTAAACCATCTGTGATTCTACCACACAACACTTAAACTGCATGTTTCTCACCATATTAAAACTGATGACTACTGCTAATAATTTACAGTCTAGTTCATGTCACCATAGTCCCTGGAAGCCTTAGCGTTATATCCTAGGTGCAATGACATAAAAAATGTAAATTATATTGTCACCAGAGCCACACAAGAAATGATTTTTGGATGCACTAATAAATCTCAATTCATATTCACACAATAATATGAATAGTAATCTCATTTCTTGAAGAGTGAAGGTTATCCCACGTGTGGATACAATTTCTTTGATGAAATTCTCCATGAATTGGTACACTGTTAGGTAGTTTCTAAATTTTAGTTTCTGTGAATAAATTTTAGAGAAATGTCACCTTGTAAAATCTTGCACTAATGTGCAGTTTCAACACTGTTAATTACCCACTGACATAAATCATGTGAAAGATTCGTTTACTGAATTTTAAAGGATACTAAATTATTTGGCTGTAGCTGACCAATTGCACAGTACCATCATCATTTTGAGGCCTGCCAGTGCACGGGCTAAGAATCAGACATCAATCCACCCCCCCATTAGCAAGTGGGAGATGGAGGTCTAAATATCTCTTGGGAGGATGAATGTATGCAGTGTGGCAAGTTAGGGGCATTTCCTTCTACAATCCCTTTAAAGGCAAATATTTTTATCACTGTTTTGCTCAGTTCTGATTAATGGTTCTGCTCTATTCAATATTCTGTTTTTAAAAGTTCAATATTTCCTTCCATTTTGCTCTACCTAACTGAAAGAACAGCTAATGTGAACAAAACGGGATGTACTATTGTGACTATTGCTGGTGTCCTGGTGATTTGCTGTGAGATTCTGTGCCAATTTCACTGCACTGCCTCACATGGGTTTGTTCTGTCTTGTTCAGCTCTATTTTTCTACCTTCAAAGAAATTGATAACAAAGTAAGAAGATACCTCCAAAAAATGGCCCAACTCCACCAAACCTGAGCCAAAGGGCATGGACAAGAATAAACTCTAAAACCAAGCAACAGAATAATATAAGGTGATTAAAAAGTAAACAACACAACAAAACAGGTCAGTAAGGTATTGAGCAAACTGAAACAGGATATAGCTAAACAGATAATGGACTTAAAAAGCAAAAGGAGGAAAAGAAAGTGCTCTAAAGGATATAACTGCATTTATGTTTAAGTGTGTAGGATTGATAACCATGTTGCTAAGTTTTTATTGAATCATTGAACAGAACTGTTTGCAGCCTCACTGTTTGATTGTCCACTTTGTATGCCTTAGTTTTGTAACTTGAACAACTATGTCTAAGAATACAATATGTAATTTATCAGTTAGTTATTTATTACAGTTGATTTTTTTCTGAAATTCTGTATTGTGTCTACCCATTTTTCTGTTTTGCTTTTTTTCTCTTTAAATACAAATTTTTTTAAAAAGGCAGATGAGGAACACCATTAGAAGCAGGAACTCTCATTCCTGAAACTATGGTGAGGCAGTGATGATGGTGACTCAGGTGAGCTGCAGGGCTGGGTGAGGAGGTGGAAGTGACTCCACCAGCTGCACCTCAGCCTGGACACCTGCAAACACAGAGACATTCTGCTCAGGAAACTGTCACACAGGTCCACAGTTTATCCCACATGTGCCTGTCATACACTCATTTCTCCTGTTTTTCATGAATTAGCTTTTTAAAAAGCTAGAAGGAAAACCCAGCTCACTGTGAATTCCATGGTGAGCCATCTGTGCTCAATGCTGATCACCAAGTGGGAACACCTGTGTATCCAGGGATGGGCCCATCTTCAGAGCTGCAGGGTGAGGACTGAGTTGGTTTTCATTAGCACAGGGAGCACATTTGCATGGCCTCCTTCAATATAGACAGCTCTGAGGATGGATAACTCAGAGAGGACATCACACCGCAGCTGTGAGTGTCCTGAGGAAGTTTGGTAACTGTGGTAGCACTAAAAATTATGTGATAGAGTGTTGTTCTGTGTGTATCATTTGACCACATTTCACATTTATGTATGTCCACAGACCATGGTTTTTAAATTTATGATGCTTACTTTGTGGTCTTGTAAAATGATGAAAGTGTCATAAACTGTTGTATTATCCGAG
This sequence comes from Hydrochoerus hydrochaeris, assembly GCA_004027455.1. NCBI lineage: Eukaryota > Metazoa > Chordata > Mammalia > Rodentia > Hydrochaeridae > Hydrochoerus > Hydrochoerus hydrochaeris. The sequence continues at coordinate 112,565 of PVLA01003389.1, forward strand.
TAGGATCCCATGTCTTATAAGGTTATGCCCACTGTCTGGACCTATGCTCTCCTAAGTTGTGAACATACTGCTTCATGACTCATCTCCTGGACACAGAATCCACCTCCTGAGCTTCACGTCCCCTCTCCCTGTGGTGAGAGCTTGTGTGAATTTGCTGCATTCTGCTGCTTGCTGAGAGGAAACCAAGTGGTGATCTTGTTGGTGCCTTTTCACGACCCACTCACAGTTGACTGTTTTTATCTCTCTCACTCTATTCTGTTCTCACCTGTTGTTTATCTGTAAAAGTTTCACCAGATATAAAGCATCAACTGCCCATATGGGAAGTGTGCCTCTGAGAAGTATTAACACACAGAGACACTTGCTCAGCCACACACACCCAAATCAGGGAGAACACATGTCACACTCAGTGTGTCCTGAGGCTGCTCCACAATCTCTCCCTGCTTCCCTCCCTCATCTCATCACCAGGCAGCTCGTGGCCATCCTCAGGCTGCTTCACATTAACTTTCCTTCCTATGAACACTGCTACTCTGTTCCTCGGGACAGAAACTAGTTCAGATACTTTAAATCAGTTTGTTTGTTCTTCAAAGAACTGAAGGTATATATTCCACATGATCCAGCTATTCCCATTATACACATCTCTGTCAAAGAGCTAAAAACATCCAACTACAGCATTGCACGTATAGCTATGTTTATAGCAACACAATTAGTAATAGCTAAATCCTGGAAGCAGCCAGTATTTGATAAGCATAGGGATGGATAAAGGAAATACAGTATTTGTACATCATGGACTATTACTCAGCTATAAAGAAGGATAAATTCTTGACAAACAATCTTGTCTAACTGAGAGACTTTTGAAGTAAGACACACACATGAAATTGGAGTACCTGGGGATAAGTATTGTATGGATAACTTCCAGATCCTGGCAGAAGCCACATTTCACCTTCTTCTAAAACTTCTCTTGATGTAGGCCCTGTGCTCTGTCTGTGACCCAGTGGCTGCCTGCTGGTCCTAGGTGCCCCTGTAGGAAGTTTTTTGTCTGGGCACACACTGATGTCCCCTCACTGTGTCTCTTGCATGGTAATATATGACTGTGTCCCTGGATCTTTGGATGCTCATCTGTAGATGCAGTGGGCCCTTGGCACTGTCCATAGAGATGGCGAATCAGCCCTTCACAGGGTTGGCACAGTGAATGCTGATAGCCCCTTCCCTGGAGCTGGTAGACCCTGTTTATCCATCTTTCACAGTAGGTGAATCCAGGGACTGCATAGGAGAGTCTCAGGGAGGCCCCTGGCTGCACCGACTCTGCCCTCCTGGACTGCACCACTTGTACCTTACATCAGACAGCTGCAAACTCAGAAATATTTTGATTTTTAAGCTGTTTCTGTCTTTGGATAAATTAACAACATTGAAACACTTGAGGTTGTAATTAAAATGATACACTGGTATAGGATTCAGTGTCATATCAACCTTGTTATCCATATACATTTTTAGATGTTTATCAATTATCTGTTATAGGAAAGAAAGTAAAAATATGAAATATTAATGTTTGCCATTTATCAGTAAAGTTGGTTTAGAACATACTATAAAAACTAGTTGAAAGAAGTTTTGGTCAATTGAAAAATGCATAATTATAGAAATCTCTGAATGTCTGGGTTCTTGATATTTTTGTTTTTATTGAATTATATTCTAATTAAAGAGTGTGGTTTTAAGATCCTTTTGTGACACCATTACATGATTTTTAATTGTGAGTAGGTGAAATTTTGACTTGCATGTTATCATACAACTGACAGGTATTATTTGTCTATTCTTTACTTCCTTAGTTTTTTCAAGATATACACATTACATAACTAGCTTATTCCCTGTGGTAGACATGTACTGTGGTGCATTTATAGACATTATTACACATTTATACTGTATTTTTCTATCCTATTTTATGTTATAATACATTCAAAAAGAATTTGTCTTCTTTGAGCAAAAAAACACAAAATGCAAAATATGCCATTTTAACAACAGAAAATAACAAACCATATATATTATACTATTTTATTATACAAGATTTCTTGTCCTTTGTTAGTTTGTTAGACAATGAATTGATTGTTTTGGATTTCAGTTGGTATTTTATGCAGTATAAGTTTTAAATTCTGTTTCTTTGCTATTTCTATCATCCCATAGCATCATTTGTTTTTAAAATGGCATAATGCCATGCTAAAATAATGAACTGGTAAAATGCATGTACTCTTGAGGTAGATTTTTGTAGTGTGTTTTGCACACTCCCTGTAGGTTCCTAATTGTTCCTGCATGGAGGTTTATTACTGACTCCCCTGAGGTTTCCCTCACAATATATCTTGCACAGTAATACTCAGCCTTGTCCTCGAGTATCAGGTTGCTCATCTGCAGATACAACATGTTCTTTCCTTTGCCCCTGAGACAGTGAATCGGCCCTTTATGAAGTCTTTGTAGCATATGTTATAGCTAATTGTTGTGACCCACTCCAGTGTCTTTCCAGAAAGCTGGTGAATCCAGCTCATTGCATACCTACTGAAGGTAAAGCCCAAGGCGATGCAGAAGAGTTGCAGGGACCCCCCCAGGCTGCACCAAGCTTCCCCAAGATTCCACCAGCTGCTCCTCATGTGCCACACCTGCAAACACAGAGAAATCTTGCTCAGAAAACTGTCACACATGTCCACTGAGTAACCCACTCATGTCCACTGACTCAGTATATTTTGTTATAAATAATTTACCATTTAACATTTTGAACAGGAGAAGCCATATCAGTGCCAGCTCCATGGTGAGCTGTCTGTGTTCAGTCCTAATTATTGAGTGCTAACACCTGGGTATCTAAGAGCGGGCTCCTCTGCAGAGTTGCGGAGTCAGGGATTGGCTGGTTTTCATCAGCACAGGGAGGCAATATTTGCATAGCCTCATGCTGTATAGAGGGCTCTTGGCATGAAAATCTCACACAAGGCTGTGCCACATTGGATGTGAGTGTGATTAGGGAATTTGTCAACAATGATTTCATTCAAGATAATTTGAAAACTCAATATGAAACAATGTGTTGCTATTTCTATCTGTTCATCTCCTTGTGTTTCTCCTGTTCACATAAAATGCATTTTCCTATTTAATTTGTCAGTTTTGGAATCCGGAAAAATTGTCAAAGGGTCAGAAACAGTTTCTTTTCCTGTAGGAGAGCTGACGAGCTATATATTTCCTCCCTCTTGCTCCCCGTATGTTGTGAACAAACGGGTTCTTGTTAAGCAGCTGATCAGAGCTCACACACCTGGTCATGATTCTGTTGTCTTTCTGCAGGGAAAACATGTGTGACTTCGCTGCATTATTCTGTTTGCTGAAAGAAAACAAACAGCGTTTATGTGGATGCCTTGTGAATCTCTTATTTTCAACTGTCATTAGCTCTCTCACTCTTTTTCTATGTTTACATATTGTTAATCTATGACAGATATAACACATAAACTGCTGATAAAGTGTGCACAAGAGAAATATTGACACACATGGACACTTGCACAAACACACACATAGTCTCAGTAGTGAACACACTCATCACCCTCAGTGTGTTCTGTGGCTCCGCTGTAACCCCTCCCTCATCCCATCCCCAGGTAGCTCACAAACACACCTGTGTTGCTTTTCTATTTCAACATTCACATAAAGAGCACACACCCTGTAACTGTGGTCATTTTAGATACATGATTATGTGCCAGGACTCATGGACATGTATGCTGATTAATTTCCATATGCAAAGAGAGCCAGGGATACAGCTTAGTGCTACTGACTCTGAGGACTTTTCATCCCCAGTAAGGCAAAAAAAATGAGCAATCAAACAGAAATGTGTTATAAAACCTTTGATTTTAATTCTTCAATGGGTGTCTTAATGCTTATTTAAATATTCTAAGCTTCTGATGGTTACAAAGAAAGCTACTCATATCTGGCAAATGTAGACACAGAAAAAGTTGGTCTTTCTTTACAAGAAGCTGTATAACCATAACCAAAAGCCACTGGTTTAACAGCAAATTAAGAAATTTTGTTAAAACATCCAAGATTGATGTCTTAAGGCAATAAAAACATGGAATTTAGAGATACCAGGCTGACATAGTAAAGTAGGTCCCAGACTCACTACCTGGTACTGAGATCACCTTAGGCCATTGGTTCAGAAGATGAGCAGTTGGCAGCAGTTGGTGGATGACTACAGACTGTCCGTGCTGGAGCATCAGAGCGGGAGGATAACAGATGTGCATAATAGGGAGTGAGCGCATCTACTGTGAGACTTTAAAAATGCACCAAAAGAGAAACCTACACCACATGAAGGTTTTTGTATTTTTGGACACTAAAATTTCAAGAAAAGGCCATGACAGAGTTGTTGTCTGGAAGGAGGCAGCTGTGTGCCTCCAAACGTTGTCCTCATTCTGAACCCTTACTTTCCCAGAGAGATTTACAGTGTGTCTCTCCCCTGCAGGGAGGCAAAACAAGAGATCAGCTCGTGTCTCAAGAACCCTGATCTCTTGTAGAAGCTCAGGATGCCCAAGAAAATTTCTAGGAAAAGACATTCCTTACTCATGATGTCCTCCAGGGGGCGCATGGGCTCTAATACGGGAGTGCAGATGGTCCCATGCTTCCAAATTACAGTCTTCCTGTTTTATCTCTTACTAAAGTTATTTTACTCCCTCACAATGGCCCCAAAGTTTGAAACTTCTCCTGTATTAATTAAAAGTCTGAGATCAATTGCATCTGAATGGACTATGTATCATATTTGGATGACGTTTCATGCTTGGACGCCTCTCTGTGCCACAACTCACCCCACCCTTGTGCTGGTGTTGCCTCTGTGGGGGTCTCTAGAGTGTCCCCCCTCCTGGAGTGGTTCCTTCCTATGCCTGCAATGCCATGGCTTGGTTTGAAAGTCAAATGGAGGCATCCATGCTCCAAACTTCTTAGAATTTGTGCCCCTGTACAAGGAGTGCGTCATGGACCCTTCACACAGACATGCTCTGTGTAAAGTACTGTGTCAGTCCCTGGGGCCCATATTTCTTTTGGAAACACAGGTGCCACACAGGAGGGTAGCTAACAACGTGGCCCCAAAATATTTGAGTTGACACTTGAGAAAACCGTGAAAAAATGAGAGTGGACATCACAGGTTGACCACCAGTGACCCTGTCAGTCTCTCAAATCCCTGCATTCTGGTGCTGTGGTGGGAGTTACAGCCTCTAAATGCCACTTGGTTCAGTTTTTTTTGTTTTCCTGTGGGTCAGCATCTGGCTTTTCTCATTCTATGCTGTTCTCCCACATGATCCCTTCACAGGCCTCAAGTGTTCACATTAGTAAATCTTCTGTCATTTATACATTGGACAGTCCGTTAAATTTCCTAATTGCTAAGTTTTCCTTCCTTTGAGTTCTTATTCTACCCTGTCCTGTTGCTCCCTTCAATCACTGTATCATTAGAAATGAACTCTATTGTGTTGTTTCTGTAAACCAGGTCATGTCTGCTGTATTATGTTTATAAATCTATGCATGGTGTCAGTATCTGTGAGTTGCTGAGATTTTACTATAAATTTTAAAGTGTAAATTAGTTTTTTTCACTGTTTGTTTCCTCCAGACATGCATTAGATGTTATAGCTTTTGGTTTATCTTTTTTAATGACATTCTGCTTCAATTTTACCCACAAACAACAAAATCAATATTTACGTGGAAAATTGTGCATATTAAATCATATCTGATTTTACTATAACAATGCTTAATCTACATGTTCATCATGATAAAGAAATTTATAACTATTTCTAATTATCCATTGCATAATCCATGCCCTCATATTCCCTAGAAGCTGTAGGTGTATTTTCAGGGAGCAATTACTATAAAAAATATAGATGTTATATGTCACCAGAGCCAACAGGAGAAGAAATTTGTATTCAGTAGGATGTTTCAATGCATACTCATGCAATAACAAGAACATTAAACTCATTTCTTTAAGGGTGAAGAATATCCCTGTTTGGGCAAAATTTCTCTGATTATACTCTTTAATTGGCAGACATTTAGGTAATTTCTAAGTTTTGGTTACCATGAAGACTTTTTATAGGGATTTCAGCTTCTATGATTTAGTGCAAATGTGAACTTTGAACACAATTAAATAATTACATGAAAGTGTAAATCCTACAAAGAATTTATTTTGTGGATTGCAAAAGATACTAAACTACTTGCAGAGAAGCTGTAAAATCGCACTACCTCAGGGCTGGGGATTTAACTCAGCGGCATAAACACCTATCTTGCAAGCATGCAGTCATGAGTTCAATCCCTGGTACCGATTAAGAAAAAAAAAAAAAAAAGAAACTGCACTATCTCATCCCGATTTCTGAGGGCTCTAATGTCAGTGCATCCTCATCAATATGTGTCTGACCATTTTTAATGTAACCTTATGGGGTGATGTAAAATGCAAAAAACAGATAATATTTTTGCTAAACTTTGAGTGTAGATAGAAGTCTCTTTTATTGAAGCTTTAGAGAATTTTCCAGAGAAAAGAAATCCACAAATGGAGTAATGGATCTGTACTCACATTGACCAGGTCTGGGTGTGAGGAATACAAGAATAAAAAGGGACAGCAGAATATGAGATATGGGAAAATAATTCCCACTAAAATTGCATTGGTGGTTGCAGGTTTAATGCTATGTACTCACCAAAAATGAAGATTTAAATTTGAATTGGAGATATTGTTGCTATCAAAATAATTTCAATAAGTTTGTTAATGATTCAGGTTGATACTGATAAAATATTACAGAGTGTAAATTGCATGAAGAAGATGTAACAAAAGACATACAGGCCCATTATTACTCCACTTGCATAGAGGGAAGTGGGTCAGAGGAGATGAGGAGTGAGGAGGACCCAGGGCCTCAGCAGCTAAATTCCTCCCAGATCTTCATGCAGCTGCTCCTGTGCTGAGACCTGAAAGTGCTGGCTCCTGGGCAATGTGATCCCAGGAGTGCTGAGTGCTGCTTTGTCCCTCTGAAGGGTCTTCACATCCTGGGCTGTGAGGGGCAGGGTCTGTGCATCCTGATCGCCCAGAGATGAGGGTTGCTGCTGGGCTCACACTGACCAACCCTCACTGTGGCTCCAACTTCCATTCAGACCATTAACATGTTCCTCTGAGCTTCACTGAGATCCTGTTCAGATGAAGACAGCAGTCATTTTTGACAGGAGTGATAATATGAGTCCTTTGAGAATGTGCTCTCCTATTAAAAATCAACTTGTCTAGCTGAGATTTCAGAAGTAAGGAAAGACGTGAAATCAGATTGTCAGGGATAAGTATTATATGGAGAAATCCCCAACAGTGACATGAAACTACCTTTCCCCTTCCTTTACCTGTGCTCTTGGGCTGTATACATGACATCAAACTGTAGGTAAAGTGGAGTGTATAGAAAGAAATGGCTGAATGGTAGATATTTTTACTAAACAAGGGTATGTAGACATTTGGAAATGTGATATTTTATTCTTTCAACTGTAACTAAACAAAAAATAAAGAAGCAATCCTTGCTTGCATTAAATGATTTTTCTGGTGCTTCTCAAGAAACAAGATGAAAAGAGCCATTTTTCTTTCCTTTTAAATTTTTTACATATTGTAATAAGTCTAAAGCACAGAAATGGCCTTGCTTTCTTTCATGGTCATTTAGTCCATTAAGATCAGCTCATTTCTCTTAATAAAATCTATACATGTCAGTCATTCCTATGGCAGTATGCAAAGAAAGGTGAGACAACTTAGTCAATGGTTTAAATTTTATTATCTGTTCCATGTTATCTTGATGCTAATGACCCAAACCTGACACTGGGAATAAATTTGCCAACTTTCATACTGTGTGCCTAGTTTTTTTTAAAACATCACATTTGTAAACATCATAATTCCATACTTTGGTTTATTACAACCATTAGTGTTACTCTAATGAATTCAAAGATAAACATGGTGTAAGATCTGAATCCCACAGCAAATGTTACCAATTAGAGCAGTTCTGAAAGTTTTTCTCACCCTGGCTAGAAACAAAAGGTGTACGTGAAATGCCATTGGAAACAGGAGCTCTTGTTCCAGAAACCAAGGAGAGGCGGTGATGATGGTGGCCCAGGTGAGGCACAGCGCTGGTTGAGCAGGTGGAGATGATTTACTTCCCAGGATGTCAGGGGCCATGAGGTCACAGCCACATGATGGATGTGTATGACAGCCATGTGTGAAGAGCTCACCTCAGCTCTGCCTTCAGGAAGCCTGCATGGCATGTGTGGGCATCCGGTGTCTCAAATAACTTACTCCTGTTCAGTGGACAGTTGCTTATCAGGACACCATCAAAATAAGGATGATGTCACTAAGTATAGAGGTAGATCTGGCTATTTTATAAAAAATTAGGAAGAGATATGTGACTAATGAATGAAGAATGAACATACACAAAATAAAAATGGATAAAGACATACATTGAAGAATGCTTATAAAGTAAAGTGAATAGTAAAATGAAAGTAAAAAGAGCTCAATGAGGTCCTGCACACACGTTGAGTCCAGGTCAACTGCCTCACTTCCCTCCTCTCCTGAGCCCAGAGCTCCTCATGGTGCTGGGCTGAGCCTGGGACCAGGTCTCCTGAAGTGGCCAAGGAGAGAAGAGAGCTGTAAGGTTTCAGACCCTGTGCAGAGGGAGGAAAAATATTTAATTTCCCAATCTGACACATTTACTCTGACAATAGACAATTTCTCCTCTAGATGAGAAAAATAGCAGCTTCATTGGAGATAATAATGATATGATATTCAAGACACTTCACTTCTCAATGTATATATACAAGCTACTTTGAAGTTATTGCCTTTTTAAGAAAAATTCATATGATAGAATTCAAGAAAAAATATACGTTTATATAACTGAACTTTTATCTTGAATACTTCATACGACATCTGCAGCCTGAGTATTTTGGGTCCCTAATGGTTATGTGGTGTTATTAAGACACAGAGGAAACTCCAGAGACAATAGGAAGCCCTCAACCCCCAGTTTCCCCGCTCTGCACCTGCTACTGGGTCCCTAACCTCTGCTTGGTAGATCCCCATCGCCCCCAGCTGGTCGTCAGCGTCCCTGCAGGGAGGTTTTTGTCTGGGCTCACACTTACGACCTCTCACTGTGTCTCTAGCACAGTAATACATTGCCGTGTCCTCGGGTTTCAGGCTATTCATCTGCAGATACGCCGTATTCTTGCCGTTGTCCCTGGAAATGGTGAATCGGCCCTTCACGGAGTCTGCGTACTTTATGTTACCACTATCATACTTAATCGATGAGATCCATTCCAGGCCCTTCTCTGGAGCCTGGCGGATCCAGTACATCCAGTAGCTACTGAAGGTGAATCCCGAGGCCACGCAGGAGAGTCTCAGGGAGCCCCCAGGCGGCACCAAGCCTCCTCCAGACTCCACCAATTGAGCATCACCCTGGACACCTGCAAACAGAAAGACACCCTGCTCAGGAAGCTGTCACAAATGTCTGTTGTTTATCCCACTCATGCCACTCACTCATTCAGTATTTATTATTTTTCATAGATTACCTTTTAAAATAGCAAGAAGCACAACCCAGCTCAGCACAGGCACCATGGTGAGCTGTCTGTGCTCAGTCCTGATCACCGAATGGGAACAGCTGGTCATTCAGGGCTGGGCTCCTCTGCAGAGCTTCAGGGCGAGAGATGGTCTGGTTTTCATCAGAACAGAGGTGCCCTATTTGCATAACCTCCTGTATATATGGCTAGTTCTATGGTGGAAGCCTCAGAGAAGGAAGGGTCCAAAGCACATGAGAGTGTTTTGAGATTTGTTTTGTAACATCCCTAATATATAGAACACGTGTTTATTTCCTATGTGTAAGCTCATGTGTTTTTTATTCTTGCCAATATGTAATTAGTGGATTTGGTAACTTCACAGGATGGCAGATGTGTACAGAAAATGAGAAACATAATGTCCTATGAGATCATAGGCTATAAAATCATCCTGTCTGTGAGGTTCTCCAATTCATGTCACAATTCCAAGACAGAGTGGTCATGCTGCATGATGACTGTTAGATGTCTTCTTCTAATAAGAGAAAATGACAACATTATTGTGCATTTTATTATATTCATAAATGAATCGACAAGCAGCATCTTTTTCAAAAATATGTTCAAGATTTTGACATCTTTTCTAAACTATGTAGAGGTAAGAAATTATTCAAAAACATATCCTTATTATATATATATATATATATATATAGTGCAAATATATATATATATATATATATATATGCATTAGATGTTCATTTTAATGATGAATAAATTATATACATTTGACACAATTATAAAATAGTTAAATATCCACAAAACCATGCCCATTCTCGATATCAAATTCATGTACTCATAAATTCTCTTACCATATTCTATCAATTTCCTTTCCTGTAAATTCTTTTATTCTATACTTTCCTAAACTGAAATATTTATTATTGTATATGACAATTCCCTCTCATGGTGCCAAAAATAGCAGACTACTTTTGCATGATGATCATGAGAACTGTGTGTTCCAAAGCATCTGTGCTCCTAAGATTCACAGTCTTTTTTCAAGAATATGCAAGTTGCTGCAGCCCTCCCACAGGAACTCACTTGAAGGGATGATAAAATACCTGTGTAAATATATTCTGCAAACACCAAAATCCCTACCATTCTCTGCAGTCTGGAGACCTCACCTGTGAACTGGGAGGACACACTGCATGCTTTCTGCAGGGGATATGAATCTAAGACAGAGCAGAAAATCAGACACTAAATGTTGTGAAACCCTCAGTCCATAGCCTCCTTCTCTGCACCAGGTATGAGGCCACTCCTGATTCCCTGCAGGTTTCCAGGTCTGTGTGCTGCACCAGAGTTTCCCTAACTGGTCCTGATCACCTGGTCCTTGTCTTCTGCAACCCCCTCTTCCTGGTTCTGTGCACCTGCTGCTGAACCTGAGCAGCACCTGCTGGTTCCCACTACCATTTAAGAAAAGTAATAGTTTGAATAAATAAGCAGTAATTGTGTACCATTTGGTACACGATGGTAAATGCAAAGCTGTGTATATAAATCTTATCCAAAACTCCCAAGAAGATTATGAGGAGGCAGAGGAAACAAAACCCTTCAGCAGTTGTTGTATGTCCAAGCAGTTGGGGAAAAGTGGCTCCAGAGATCTTGGGCTTCCTAGAAGGGACCCACAAACTGTGCCGCAATGCCACATGTGCCTTGATAAGGCAAGGCCAGCTGAACCAGGCAATGAAAGTCCTACATAAAGCTGAAGATCTTTGTTGGCAATCATTTTCAGAAGACCCTGATGGGATGGAGGAAGACACACAGGCAGCACCTGCCATCATTCATGGTTAGATGGCCTACATTCTGCAGCTTCAGGTGATACAGAGGAGACTGCACCTTTACAATCAGATAACACAACTCGAGCCCCACAGGAGGTGTTACTAGCTGTAATTGCAAATTACACAGGTCACTTTACTAAGCTGTCTAGGAAGCTGTCTTTGAGTCCAAGAAGAAGGTGAAATTAACCAACACAGAAGAAATAGAGTTTTAGATTTCCAATAATCAACTGCCAGCTTTAGAATTATATAAAACATTCCTTGCAGTGTACACAATTTGTGCAGAGCAATGCCAAAAATATTTTTTGGTTTAAAGTTCCCAAATCCTGAGTCTCTCCTCCGTGTGCTCATCCAAGCTGCCCCACTCTGCCATACAAGCAGCTCACAAAGACAGCAGAGCTGCTCCAGGAGTTTTCAGATCAGCATCCAGAAAATGCAGCTGAGATTAAAGCTGACTGTGACACAGTTGGGAATTTCTCAGGGTAGCATTTCCAGTGCATGTGTCACTCTCATGGACACCATTCCTCCCACCACGGCCACTGTTTGGGAATCTACTGGGCAGTGATGGGATAGCTGAAAAACTGGTTGAGTGCTTTCCACAGAACCAGCCTTCCCATCTGCATAATGATAATGATAATGATGATGATGATGTTGACGATAAGGAAAAGGAGAAGGAGGAAGAGGAGGAGGAGGAGGATTTGGTTTTTGAGTAACTATTGCTATGCAGTAGAGGCTGCCCTTGAACTCAGAATATAACACAGGGTGACCTCCAATTTGAGGCAATCCTCTTGCCTCAGCCTCCTGAGTTCTGGGATTATAGGTGTGCATCGCCATGCCAAGCCCACTTGATTATTAAAGTCCTCTTCACTGAGGTCACTTCTTGGTGACTGTTTACATGGAATGCAAATATCTTTATATCTTTTGATCATATGGAGAGATCAATTCACATAACTCCACATCACATATGGTTGTTAACATTGTTCCTTAAAAATCTGTGACCACCCACTGAAACAATAAGCTACAGGCTGAGAACAAGTATATTGCCACACATTTGGCCACATTCCCCTCCTGACAAAATGTACTGCCAAGTACCTTTCTTGAACTGACCAGTGTTCTGCCCATTGTGAATATTTCCTTCACTACTCTCCATCAGGGACCTCCTGGGAGGAGGATGGGATTCTGCAGCTGTCTATGTGTGTGTGGTAACTGCTAAATATTCAGAGACATCCAAAAATCAGGCCCTGGACTTCTCTTTCTCTGAAGCTGATCATATAGCATATTCCATGAGGCCATAGGTATATACTACTAAATTAAAGGATGCATTGTATGGCTAGGAGCCTGTGTGCATTTTCTCAGCTTCTTCATATGCCTTGCTTGTGCCCAGTGGTGCTTCCCTGCCTTGATCATGTATGCACCTCTTCCGTTTCATGATGAGCTGTTGCTGCACATTTCCAATGGTATGATTTGGTGGATCAGTGACATCCAGGTCATGGATGAAGATATCTGTGTGTATCCAGATGGGGCTGAGGACATTTAGCTCCTGGAGTCTTGTGTGATTATCCTGCCAGATGAAGAAGTTTCCCTACTTACAGTGCCAGAGAGATTTGCACACACACACACACACACACACACACTCTCCCATGATGTTTGCTTTCCTGCTTTAGCTGACAAAGCCAATCCTGTGTTACAAAACATGATAATGTGATGCTCCTTAGGACCCACTCTCACCAGCCATATTTTGAGCACAGTTTTTAGAGTTTTAAGTCCATGAACATTGTCTCCAAGGCAGGATGGCCTGCCATAGTGACATGCCAGAGGAGGCTTCTCATAGTATGGCTGTGGGAAGTAGACTGGAACAAGGGAGAAGAAAGTACATATTCCTTTCCAGGCCACTCCCAGAGTGACTCTCGTCACTCTGAATGGCTTTACCTCCCACATCACAGCCAGCTATGAGCCTCTTCAGTGCACTAACTCAGTCATGAACATCACACAGCCATGATCCACTCGACTCTCAAAATATGAACCGCTGGGTGCATCTGGGTTTTGAACACAGAGAGATCCAGATTTAAAACAAAAAAGATCATTGGCTCATGCATGATAGTCAGAAAGAAAGGAAACCTGCCAGTTTTATCTCTGCATTCACCATAAATTTGGTTCCCTGAATTCTTTGAGTCTTGACTTGATGTACTTGTCCTGTGAACCCCCGAAGGGATGCTCTTGTCTGGACTTACACTGATATCTATGAATTGTGTCTCTTGGACAGTAGTGTGTGTCTCTATCCTCAGTGGTCATAGGGCTCAGACACTTGGAGAGCCAGTTCTGAGACATCTTTCCTGATGGAGATATGAAACTTGAGAGGTGGATTCTACTTAGAGTTTTCCTCAAAGGTTCTATGCCTCATCCACACCAGGCTCTTCCTTGAGTGCTGCACAATCCATGTCCAGAAGTTACCACTTGTGATGGAGTAGTGGAGGCCATGCTGGTGGGAAACAGGGCCTGCAACAGCTTTGCAGGGCCAGGTTGTAACTCCTGTGCTAGTAATTGGGACTGGACACTTAGGGACAAGAGGAACCAGATCCCATCATTCACCTGCTCTCCTAACTTCCGCATGTGTGATTGTTAATTGTGAGATGTCACCCTAAATAGATTAGGAAGTGTCTATGAGATTAGTACAGCACAGCTCTCCATGTGTCTGTGGATTATTGTCATGGATCCCCTAAACTGAGCAGGGAAGATGCATGATGAATGTATGTGGCACCAACCTATCAGCTTATAAACTGAAAGGAGTAAAAAGAGAAAGAAGGAAGATGACAGTTTTTTCTTGAGAGGGGAACCAGTCTTCACTATTGACAGTGAATATTTGTTCCTTGTTCTTTCATGTGACCTGTGCAGACTCCTAAGCCTTACAGTTCAAATCCTTACATTATCCAAAAAGCAAACTCATTGGACTCGACAAGGAGCTCCAATCATCTGATTTTCAACTCGATTTCTCCAGTTCTGCAGCTCATATATGGTCATTTTGCAATCTTTAACCTTCCCTCTGGATGCTGCCACTTATGCTTACTTAGTGAATACTTTATATTTTATATAAAATACTAGTGTTTTCTCTAATGATTGATGCACCATGAAAACGTGTGAAGAATCTTCGACACTTACCTTGGAGTTCTGCTACAGGTGGATCTGATCCTGCATCTCCTTCAGCTCAAATCCACTCATGCCAAAATTTTGCACAAGAATACGGGAGATTCCCCATAGATAATAAATATTTTGTCAAATTTTTGTAGACTATAAAATACAAAGAATGCCTTCTCATGTCTTTCTGTGTTGAAACAAAGTCCAGATGCAAATTATTTGGACATCTTTGGCCTCCTTCTTGACTCAAAGTTCTATTGCTCTTATCTAAAAATGACATTTGGACTCAAAAACAGAGAAGAGAGAAACACAGACTCAGCCAAAGGTTCTCCAAGAGAATGGAATTTGAAAAGATGAGTAGTGCACAATCAGCGTGTCTCAGCAGATGGCATGCTCTGTAAGATGATTTCACCCTGGGCAGGAATCCATGGGTGCACCTGGGATACCTGCTGCTCTCATCCCTGAAACCATGGTGCAGCAGTGATGATGATGGCACCAGTGAGGTCCAGAGCTGCGTGAGGAGGGGGAAGTAATTTTGCTCCCAAGGATGACAGGGAGCATGGGGTCACAACCACATGATGTATAAGTGTGGCATCTGCCTTCAGGAAGCCTGCATGTGCACAAATTGGGTGTTTCAACTTAATTCCCTCTATCAGTCAACATTTGCTTCACAGTACACCACAGTAATAAGAATGATGCCATTAAATGTAGAGGTATATCTATCTTATAAAAATTAGCAAAATATATGTGACTAATGAATACAGAATGAGCTTATGTAAAATTAAAAAATAAAGGAATAAAATTGAGATTATATCTAGAAACTAAAATGAATATTGTGAAATAGCATTATTTTATAATACACAGTCGTGTCCTTGGGTCTCAGGTATTATTGTAGAGCTCAAATCTGTGAATGTGTATTTCAGAGAAGGAGAGAGAGACAGAAACAGAGGTGGCAGAGCGATACCAAAGAAGAATAATAAAGCATATTTCATAAAGTTCCAGTCAGATAATATTGACAGAAAGAGCTCAGTGAAGTCCTGGACACTGTCCTGAGTCCAGTTCAGCTGCCCCTCTTCCTCTTTTCCTGGGTTCAGGCCTCCCCAAAGTGCTGGGACAGAGCTTAGGGACCAGGTCTCCTGCGGGTCAAAGGAGAGGTGAGATTCAAGGTCTCAGACCCTGTGAAAAGGAATAAGAAGGATTTAATTTCTTAATCTCAAACATTTACTCTGGCAAAGGCTATCACTACGGTGAGAAAACCAAAAATTTCACATTAGATAATGATGATTTTTAAGTGCGTTTGTGAACAATATAGGAATTCAAGGAGCCAAATTGATAAATCTGGCATTTTATTAGCTGGACTCATGACCATCCATGGACCCCTGTTTCAGACTGCAAATAAGTGGTCCTGAGCTGGAAAGTACAGAAATTTTAAAACAGACAAACTAAAAAAGACATCCTGTTGGAAACAATAAACCTAGATTCTTACATTAATTTTGGTTGACTCCTACATTCTTCTTCTTTGTTGAGCAGATCATGTTAATCCTTGTCTTGTGGGTGCAGCTCATTCTATTTTTCTCATGGGACTTGTACACTGATTTATTTTTCACTCTTTTGGATCAAATTCAGGGCACAAGATGATATTAGTTATCCGAAGATATTTCAGATATGATGTTCAAAAGATACTTAATTTCTCAGTGAGCAGCCACTTTGTGGTTATTGCCTTTTTAAGAAAAGTCACTAAAGAAATTGAGGAAAAAAATATATATCTGAACTTGTATCTTGAATACATCATAAATCACCTGAAGCCTGTGTTTTTAGGGTCTCTTCTGGTTATGTGATGTTAAGATAAAGGACACCCCAGAGGCCAACATGAAGCCCTTAACCCTCTGCTTCCTGTTCTACACATGCTCCTGGACCTTAGCCTGTGCTCGTTGGATCCCCATTGGCCCCTGCTGATCCAGAGCATCTGTTCAGGGAGGTTTGTGTCTGGGCTCACACTGATGTCTCCTCAGTGTGAGTCTTGCATGGTAACATATGGCAGCATCCCCGGATCTCTGGTGCTCATTTTCAGATACAGTGTGTTCTGGGAATTCCCTCTGGAGATGGTAAATCATTCTTTCACAGATTCGGGCTACTGTGTGCGACTACAAATTGTGCACATTGTATCTCCTTCCCTGGAGCTGCTGGAATGAGATGATACAGTGGTCACAGAAGGTGAATCCCGGGGCTCCACAGGAGAGTCTCAGGGATCCCCAACATGTGCCAAGCCTGCCTTCCTGCACTGCACCAGCTGCACCTTACACCAGACACCTCCACACACTGAAATATTTTGATTTTTATGCTGTTTCTTTCTTTGAATAAATTTGCAACTTTGAAACACTTGAGGTATTAACTGAAAATAATAGAAGTATATTATTCAGTGTCATCTCAACCTTGTTATACATAGGCATTTTTAGATATTTATCAATGATTTTTTTGGGGAAAGAAATTAAATATTGGAAATATTAATGTGTGGTATTTATCAGTAAATTTGGTTAGAACACTCTTAAGAAATCCTAGTTGGCAGAATGTTTGATCAGTTGAAAAAATCATAGTTGTGGAAATCTCTGAATGCCTTGGTTCTTAGTATTATCATTTTTATTGAATTATATTCTTATTAAAGAGTGTAATGTTAAGATCCTTTTGTGACAGTATTATGTGATTTTTCACTGTGAGTAGGTCGGAATTTGACTTGTATGTTATCATACTTTCGACAGTTATTTCTTGTCTGTTCTTTACTACCTTAGTAGTTTTATGTTATGTACTTACCATACCCAAATTATTATCTGTGATAGACACATAAGTTAAGTATTTATAGACTTTCTTACAACATTTTATTGTATTTTTTAGCATGTTTTATACACAAAATGCAAAATGTATAGTTTCAATAATGGAAAATGTACTATGTATTACACTATTTTACTATACAGGATTTCTTGTCTTCTGTGAGCTTGAGTTAGACAATGAATCGATTATTTCGGAGGTTATATGGGATTTTATGTAGCATGTATTTTAAATATCATTTCAATGCTGTTTCTATAACCCTATAACATCATTTGTTAAAGTATGATTGTACCAACCTAAAATAATAAAATGGTAAAATACATGCTCTCTTACAGTATATTCTGTGCTATGTGCCTTGTGCGCCCCCTGTAGCTTCCTAAGTGTTCCTGAATGGAGGTTTCTGACTAACCCACTGAGGTTTCCCTCACTATGTCTGAAACTGTAATATATGGCTGTGTCCTCTGGTCTTAGGCTGCTCAATTGCAGATACAGCATGTTCTTGCCATTGTCCCTAGAGATAGTGATTTTGTCCTTCATCGAGTTTGCCTAGTATATGTAACTGCTATCTTAACTAATGCTTGACATCCACTCTAGCCCCTTTCCTGGAATGTGGTGTATCAAGTGCATGTAACCATTGAAGGTGAATCTTGAAGCCACCCAGGAGAGTCTCAGAGATCTCTGAGGCTGCACCCATCCTCCCTCAGACTCCACTGACTCCCTCAGTATTTTTCTGTTACAAATAATTTACCTTTTAAAATTGCGAACAGGAGAATCCATCTCTGTGCCAAATGCATGGTGAGCCATGTGCACTCGGTCCTGATAAACGAGTGGGAACAGCTGGGCATCCAGGGCTGGGTTCGTCTGCAGAGCTTCAGGGTGAGGGCTGGGCTGGTTTTCATCAACACAAGGAGGCCCTATTTGCATAACCATCTTCTATATAGCCTTTTCTATGGTGGAAACCTCTTCAGGAGAAGGTTCCAAAGCCCATAAGGAGTTTAGTAGGTCTTTTAGAAAATTTCTACCTATAGAATACATAGTTCCTTCCTATGTTTAGACTCATCTCTTTTTCTTATTCTTATCAACATGCAGTTAATGGATTTTATAATTTCACACGTTTGCAGATGTGTATATAGCGTGAGAAGCATAATATCCTATGAGATGTGATATTACAGGGTATGAAACTATCTCATGTATTAGGTAAGGCAATCCTTTCAATAGAACTTAACAGCTTGCTGAATAATTCCAAGACAGAGTGTGGTCATGTTCCATGGTGATTGTCAATCATCTTCTTCTAATGATAAAATATGAAAGTGCCATTCTATATTCTATTATATTCATAAATGGATAGATAAAGAGCATCTTTTTCAAAATTATGTTCAAGAATATGATATCTTCTATCTCTGGAGAGAAATAAGAAAACTGTAAGAATTTCCTGCTCTAAATTATGCAATACATATATTGCATAAATATACATATATATTACATATGTAGTTTAATGATGGATCAGTGAGATTCATTTTGACACATGTAGTTAAATACTGACAAAGTCATGCCCATTTGCAAGATATGTAATTTATGTACTCATAAATTCTCCTGTCATTTCCCATAAAATCCCTCTTATAAATTCCTTTGTCCTGTTCTTTCCCAAGCTAAAATATTTATTACCGTGTCACTTCCTTCTCATAGTTACAAAAATAACAAACTACTTTTGCATGATGATCATAAGAATGGTGCTTTCCAAAGCATCAAAATTCCTAAGATTCTCAGTCTTTTTTCCAGTGTTTGCAAGTTGTTACACCCACCTCACAGGAGGCCACGTGAAGGAGATAAAAATAAAACATGTGTAAATATATTCTGCCAACACCCAAATCCCTTCCATTCTCTGCAGAGTGAAGACCTCACCTGTGACCTATAGAAGGCACACTGCACACTCTCCCCAGTGTATGTAAAGCTATGACAGGGGAAACTCAGACACTAAACATTGTGAATCCCTCAGTCCAGAGTTTCCTTCTCTGCATCAACTCTGGGTCTGCTTGGCTCCCTGCAGATCCACAGGTCCCTGTGCTGGTCCAGAGCTTTCCCCACTGGTCCTGAACACCCAGTCCTGGTCTCCTGCAGCCCCCTCTTTTTGGCCCTGTGCACCTGCTGCTAATCCTGAGAGAGCCTTGCTGGTCTCTACCATGCTGCACATAGCTTTTTCCCTGGGCTGACACATTGTTACCTTTAGAAAATGTATTGCACAGTAAAATACAGTTGTGTTTTCTGTGGATATTGAGGACAGTTCCACAGAGAACTGGTTCTTGGCTGTGTCTTTAGAGATACTGACTTGTCAGGCATGAATGACAAGTTGTGCCTCCACTATTACCATCCTACAACATCCATTCAGTTTCCTGCCTGGGGGCTGAAGGAACCAACATCAGGGGCAATGTCCCAGAGCTGCACTAACCAGAGAATGTGAGGCTGAGGAACAGGGACTGAGAGGGCTTCACCGGCCCAGGTCTGGTCTCCTGCAGCAGCAGCTGAGATGGGAAAATGGGAAAACAGGGTGAGTCCTGAAATCAGAGGCAGAATCTCCACATCATCCTTTCTTTTTTTCCTCACTTATATACGGGAGCCACCATGAGAAACAGAAGGAGTCTGTATTATTCTATGTTCTTGACGACTAACTTTACAAATCTCTGAGAACCTCTAAAACATTGAGATACAAAACAAATTAAGGCAATGTGCAATATGAACTTATATCTTAGCTCAAAAAACATTTGCATCTGCAATGCAGTCTTGCACATGAAGATCAGGAGATAGAGGACGGACAATTTTTTGTCTTTGCCTCTGTGTGCAGGAGGCTGACTGAGCCCTCTAAGAACTGAGCAATATTCCTGGAGTAAATTGCTCAAGGACTAAACCTCCTACTCCAGGACAGGATGTGTAGTGGAAGAAGTTGTCAGGGAGCTGGCTGTGTTTCAGATGAAAGAAAACTTTAGAAATATGAAAACCAGCACACAGGTGCCAAAGATAACAGGACAGTGAGGTGCACACAGCACATGTGCATAGGTGCATGTGCATAACACACAGCATCAATTCACATTCTACGTGCATATGTTCACATCCATTTCAGGTTCCTTGCTCAAATCAATTTGCATTCTCCATTCTCCACTTGCTTATTTAATAATTGTATAATCTGGGATTTTGAGACCAATAACACTTTGTTTTTATCTCAGTGAGGTGGGCACAAATTCTCTGAAAGTTATCATAAGTTTTATAGACTTTTAGGCACTCACCTGATTGTATTTCTCTTTATGCAAGGGAAATGCACAAATACATATGTATGTTCATGTGTTTCTGTGAAGATATACTTATTTAATCTCAACGATCCTTACACTTTTTGTCTGTTGCACAGTAGATGTTTATACATGTGTAATGTAATTTCTACTCTTCTTGAAATACAACTCATTTTTTACTGTCATGTTTTTTTCTGTAGCAAGGTGCACTGTTCTGAAGACACGTGAAACTGTTAACTCCCTGTGTGGTGCAGAACAATGCTGCACATGAAACTCAGAGCAGAACACAGAGTCTGCACTTGAAATGTTTTCAACTGTGATGGGGATGGAAATGGTCTTCAAGGTACTCTCACTCAACCAGAGGGGTACAGTTTTATTTGCTATTGGTGCATTGAAAGGCTTTCCAGAAAAATGCAGAAAGGAACCCCATGATTTCTTGCTACTGAGTTCCACAGCAAACACTCCTCAGGTTACCTAGAGTTGGCATGCAAGTTAGATTCTATCTGTGCTTTACATATTAGATAAAGTAGTATGAAGATGGAATGTATTAGTGCCATAAATTAGATCTCCTTGAAGAATTCTTCCATGATCTGACATGCTTATCAATTTGTCTCTGAAAAGTGAGGCTGAGAATTACTGAGTGAGTCACGATGGAGAGCAGAGCCCAGCTCCATCACTCCTCACTGGTAGACCCTGAGCATGGGGACCATGCATTCTGAACTCCAGTGTGAAGAGGCACAAATGCTGAATGCAGGGTCACTCTGTATGTGACATTTTCAGTAGGGAGGCACAATCATCCAATATCATCACCACTACCATGAGTGCATATGCGATCACATAAGGCAGGTAGGTATTCTGCTGTGTTAATGAGCCACACCTTGGACAGGGACAGCCCTTGTAGTTGAGCCTGGTGCTTTCTCAGTTCATTGAGAGATGGGAATCCATGCTCTTTTAGCCCTTTTACCCACATCATTTAGTTATAGGGGAGCAAAACTCCCAACCGAATAGATATCCAATATGAGTTCATGTTCTCTAAAATGATGAAGGAATTTTAGGAACAATGGAGGTTAAGAGCAGAATATATTTATTGAGAGAAAGAAAGCTTCTTTCTGAGAGACAGAAGGGGTTCCAATTGGGTTACCAAAGACATTGTCATTCTAGGATTTTTATATATCCAAAAAACAAAGTGAGGCAGGACTAATATGGGGAAAAATGAGAACTCACAAGGTGGGCATAAGGTAGGACAGAACTATGGGCAATGAACAAGATTATGAGTGTAATTGCTTAGGTAAAATTGATTAAATAGGAACAAATGGGGAAGCAAGCCACATAGTAAGCAGGTTTGCATACAGACCAGTGACTCTTCCTGTAGGTGGTTGGGTTAATGACTCCTGGCTTCCTCAGGTGATAGACACCTATGTAGTTCTTAGAATATGGATTTATGGATTTATTTTGTCTTGATGCCTCACCAATAATGAGAGGTTTCCCTCTACTCCTTAGGTATAAGTTATTTGGGCTTCTGCATTGGTTTGTTTGAGGTCTTAGCCCTGTCTGATTGTCTATAATAGTTGTATCTAACTCAGATGCCTATAGCAATCCTCCATCTGATGAAGTAACCCAAAATGTCATGAGGGAGTAATGGGCAATGACTGATCTGGCTTATTCAGTTGTTGATCAGGAATCAGGGATACTCTTCAGATATTCCAATTAATGGTTTCAATAGATACCAGGCATTTTTTTCTTGGTTAGGTGTACAGCTTTAAGTCTGGAGTATACAAGGAAAAAAAGAATTATGAATTTATGGGCCAAATAATATAATTTTTGGATAATTATGAGTACAGTGAACAAAGATTTTCATTAAAAGAGCTAGTAAGACATAGTCCAGGGAATTTTACAGTGGAGCGCCATCGATTTGTCATCTAATAACTTGAACAGCTACAAAGACATGAGGAGAATGATCAGGAATGTATGCCTTAAGTTTCACAATTGCATGAATACCTCCTGTGCTTTAGTACCTCCAGTCTCATGATTTCCGAGTTTGGAGGATGACCTGTTTTACTAATATCCACTTTTTTATTTAGGAAAGAGAGACCATCTGTGGTGTCATTTGAAGCCCAATGGATATAGTTAGTTGAAGGCTTGCTATACATCATAGAACCTTTTCTTTGGACATGTTCTGGGAAATCCCAGTAAAAGAAATCTAAAAGTAATCTAGCATATTTGTTGTTTCTGTTTATCCAAATGACATTTTCGGGTTAGGATCCTTTAGGCAAAAACCAAGTTTAATCAAAGCATGTATAAGCAAAACATGAACATTAGAGATAAAAGATCAGTTTAGAAAGATTTTCTAAGGAAATACATCATGCAAGGTTCAGTGGGTTGTCTCCTGGGTGATGATCAGTAGTTGTGATGTGAAGGTTCTGTGTTCTGACCACATTGTATTCCAAATATTGTAACACTATGTATTGAGTATTGTCATCCAAATATTGCAATCTATTCTCTAGTTAGCCTCACAATCCAAAAAGTCACATTTGTTACCTTTTTTTATTTTAAAGAGACTAAAACAAGAGGACAGATCTCAGCAGATCAGAACAGAACAATGTAAGCAACAAAGCACTTCACAACAAGACAAATGGATATTAACCATAGCTATCATAATGTCTCCTTCTTTGAAAGAGTTGAGCATAGCTTTACACACAGTAATGTCAAACATAGCAAAGTAGAATAAAACAACTGAAGAGAATGGAAGTATTGCAAGGCATTCTGAACCAAATAGCCAAAGATGAAAAATGGCTGCTATATTATCTCATTTTCCATAAAATTTTCTTTTTACTATCATACATATTAAAACCCAATAAGACACAACGTGATAGAACCAATGGTAATAGAAAAACAAATCATGGTAGGATTTCAGAGCAAAATGATATTAAATCAACAATGGCTGCCATAGTGTCTTGTCTTCAAAGTGACTATTCATATGATCACATATATTAAGATCAAACAAAACAGAATAAAACCATTCCAACCAATGAATGAAAATATAAGACATCAAAACAGTATAATGGTGAACCATGATTTCCACGAGATCTTCTATACTCTTACCATTTCTTACACTAGGGAGCCAATACAGTATTTACACATGTGAGTTTGAGTTATTTCACTTAGGAGTATAGATTCAAGTTGCATCCATTTATTTATAAATATCTCAATGTGATCATTCTTTATAGCTGAGTAGTACTCCATTGTATAAAAATACCACAATTTTTTTCAACCATTCCTCAGTTGATGGACACTTAGCTTGTTTCCAAAATCTGGCTACTACAAATTGTGCCACTATAAACATGGGTGTGCATATATCACTATGGTGAAATGTTTTCAGATCTTCTGGGAATGTGTATAAGAGTGGAATAGCTGGGTCAAATGGGACCTCCAACCCCAGCTTTTTGAGGAATATCCAAATTGACGTCCACAGTGGTGTCACCAGTCTACACTCCCACAAACAGGGTAGAAGAGTTCCTTTTTCCCCACAGCCTCTTCAGCATTTGTTGTGGGTAGCTTTGTTGATCCTGGCCATTCTTACTGGAGTGAGATGGTATTTCAGTGTGGTTTTAAATTGCATTTCTCTAATGACCAATGATGAAGAACATTTTTTCATGTATTTATTTACCATTGGTATTTCTTCATCTGAGAACTCTGTGTTCATCTCAGTTGCCCATTTTTGGACTGGGTCTTTGAATTTCAGTGGTCTGATTTTTTTAAAACTCTTTATAAGTTCTAGAATGAAGTCCTTTATCTGAGGGACAGTTCACTAAGATTTTTTTCCCAGTTTGTAGGTTTTCTTTTCACTCTGCTGGAGATTTCTTTTGGACATGCAAAAACTCTTTGCTAAGATGTGATCCCAGTTATTGATTCTGGAAGTATTTCCCATGCAGTTGGGTTCTTGATCATGAATTTTCTACCTACTCCATGTCTTCAAGATTTTTACCTACTTTGTCTTGCAACAGATTTAGCATGTCTGTTTTAATATTTAGAATTTTGATCCATTTGGATTTTAGTTTGGTACATGGTGATAGGCATGGGTCTAATTTTAGGTTTCAGCATATGGATAACCAGTTTTTCCAACACCACTTACTAAAGAGACTGTCTTTTTTCCAGTGAACATGCTTGGCCCCTTTATCAAAGGTAAGATGGCTGAGTGTGTTTGTAGTTGTATCGTCTAGTCTATTCCATTGATTTTTGAGGTCTGTTTTTATTCCAATACCATTTTGATTTTATTAGAGTAGCTTTGTAGTATAACTTCAAGTCAGGGATTGTGATGCCACCTGTCTTGGCTTTGCTGCTTAGAATTGCCTTTGCTATTCTAGGTCTCTTCTGGTTCCAGATGAATTTTACGAGTGATTTCTCCATATCTAAGAAGGTGATTGGGCACAGTCCACTCGAGCCCATGGAACCTCTGAAGCCTGCTCCAGTGAGCTAATGGGGCCGGCCAGGCAACCAGCTTCCAGGATTGATGGTCCCAAACTTTTCCTGGCCTGCCCTGGTGAGCAACTCACATGGTGCGGGCCAGGTTTGCTCCCCCTTCAGCGGGCCAGGCTCCCCTGGTTGAATGAAGATGACTTAGCACGTTAATTGCTAAGCTTTCAACATCCCCCATGAAGAGAAATTTACTGAAAATACAGTTTTTCTTATACTTCTGTCACTGAGAGTTGAATAATAGGCAATATCAGACTTGGTGTCTGCCTCAAGGTAACCTGTGTGATTCCAACCCTTGTCTAGTTTCTGCACTATCAGGTGGCAGAAGAGATGCACACTGTGTCCCTCCACTGAGGCAAAATGAGAGACTAGCTCAGGTCTCAGGAAGCCTGATTTCTTTCAGGAATACAGCTTTCCCTTGGGAAATTTCCCAAAAAAGTCACAAAGTGTTAATGACATCGTCCAGGATGAGCTCCAACATTGAAATTCTGAGGGCTCCTTGTTCTCAAATCCCAGCTTTCTATCCTATCCTCCCTACTTACTAAAGTTATTTTACTCCTTCACAATGACCCCAAAGATTTTTATCTTTCTTCTACAATTTTAAAAGCCTGACATAAATAGCATCTAAATGAATTACATATGAGGTTTGCTGTATGATCTTCCCCAGTTTATATATTTATAAAATGAACCACTTTATGGGCTTCTCAAGTGCAGTGATGGGCCTGGCTTAGGGTGAACATTCCTAAGCTACAGAGCTGACAGAAAGGAGTAATATGTTTGACAAAGCCAACAAAAATCCACTAGATCATCATTTATCCTTAGTGATCCAGAGCAGTCCACTCTGACTTCCTGTAAATACAAATTTATGTCACAGCTGAACTGTGTCCTAATGACCCCATCGGCATATTTTGTGGTTGTATTGCTACCTATCTGCATATATGTGTGAGCTAAAACCTGCTGGCTCCCACACCAGTTTCATCCCGACAGCTCTGCAGGGCAGAGGTCTTGGGGCAAATGTGGCAACATGGCCAGGAAGGCAGTGTGATTGGTTGCCTCTCTGTGCTGGCACTCACTGCACCCTTGCCTCTGTGGGGGTCTCTGCAAGGTCCTCCTTATAGCAGTGGTTCCTGCCTGTGCCTGCAATGCCATGGCTTGGTTTCAAAGCCAGATGGAAGCATCCATGAACCAAACGTCTTAGAATCTTTGCCCCTGTACAGGGAGTGTGTCATGGACCCCAAAGACAGATTCGGTCCATGTACACTGCCCTATCTGTCACTGGGGCTCACATTTCTCTTGGAAACTCAGGGGCCACACATGAGGTTATTGCACAAGGTGACCCAAACATATTTGGGGCAGACACTTGAGAAAACCCTGACAAATGAGAATGGAGGTCACAGGTTGACTATCAATGACCCTGTCAGTCTTTCAAGTCCCTGCACTCTACTACTGTGGTGGGAGTGAAGGCTCTAAATTCCATTTGGGTCAGTTTCCTATTTTCCTGCTTTTAGCAACTAGCTTCTCTCAGCCTACGCTACTCTCCTTACCATGTGATCCCTTCACAGGACTTGGTGTTCACTTTAGTAAATATTGTGTCATTTATAAATTGGACACTCTGGGAAATTTCCAAATTTCTAAGTTTTCCATTCCTTTGACCTCTTATTCCACCCTATTCTCTGCTCTTAAAAATCATCATATCAGTAGAAATGAAGTCTATTTTGCTGTTTGTACACACCAGGTCTTGTCTGATGTATGTTCATAAACCTTTGCATGGGGTCAGGTTCAGTGAGTTATTGATATTTTCCAGTAAGTTTAGAAGTGTAATTTAGTTTTTTTCACTGTTTGTTTTTTCCAGAAATGCATTAGGTGTTATAGCTTTTGGTTTATAATTTTTAAGTACATTCTGCTTAAATTTTATCCATAAACTGTAAGATCAAATTTTACATATACTTTCAGGGGAATTGTAAATAATAAATAATTTCTAATTCTAATGTAACAATGATTAATCTGCCTGTTGATCATAATAAGGAAACTTATGACTATTGCTTATTATTCATGGCAATATGGATAGTTCTTGGAAACTGTTGGTGGATTCTCAGTGTGAAATTCCTGTTAAAAATATAGTTGTTATATGTCACAAGAGTCACACAGGTGGGGAATTTTGTATTCTTTGAGAGGTTTCAATGCATATTCATGTAGTAACAAGAATATTAAACTGATTTCTTTAAGGGCAAGATATATCCCATGTTTGAGTTAAATTTTTTTGATCATCCTCTTTGAATTGGTGGAATTTAGGTAAGTTTTAGTTACCATGATGAATTTTTATAGGGATGTTGATTTACCATGTTGTGAAAATCTTGTTTCTATACTCTAAATTAATTACACAGTGGTAAATCCTATGAAGAATTCATCCTGTGAATTTCAAAAATACCAACTATTTGTAGAGCAGCTGTGAATTCTCACAATCACATCCCCATTCCTGAGGGTTCTAATGTCAGTGGATTCACATCAGTATGTGTCCTGCCTGTCATTTTTACCCTAACTATACACTGTGGCATAAAATGTAAAAAAAGTTAATTTATTTTGCTAAACTTTGAATGTAGATATAAGCACTCTCTTTTATTTGAAGCTTAGGAGAATTTTCCAGTGAAAGGAAATACACAAAAGGAATAGAGGATCTGTATTCACTTTGACTGGGATGGGGTGTTGGAATTGCAAGAATGAAAAGGGACAGCAAAATATGAGATGTAGGAAAACAAGTCACACTAATATTGTGTTGGTGGTTACAGGTTTAATAGCATTTACTCACCAAAAATGAAATTGAATTGATGACATTGTTGATGTCTAAAGAATTTCAATGAGTCTGTTAATGATTTAGGTTGATAGTTATAAAATGTTCACTTGCATGAAGAAGATGTAATGAAAGGTACATAGGGTCATTATTATTTCATATCCATAGAGGGAAGTGGGACTCAGGAGGATGAGGAGTGAGAAGGCCCTAGCATTTCAGCAGCTAAAGTCCCCCAGTGTCTCCGTGCTGCTACATTTTTGCTAGGACCTGAACGGGCAGGATCCTAGGCATTGTGATACTCCTGAGTACTCCTCGGCTCCATTTGAAGGAACTTCACACTCCTGGGCTGTGAGGAGTAGGTTCTGTGGGTCCTGATCCATGCAGAGGTGAGGGTTGTGGCTGGGCTCACACTACCCACCTCTCACCATGATCCAACTTCCATCCAGGCCACTACCAGGTTCCCTGAGTGTCTTAGTTACTTTTTACTGGTCACTGAGACAAAATATGTGATGCCCAAAGTTGGGATATGAAAGTTTTATTTCTTACAGTTTTTGGAGGTTTCATTCCATATTCAGTTGGCTCCAAGGCAAAGTGTCATGGCAGGGCCACAGTTCATTACAGCTGCAAATAGCAAGGTAGAAAACAAGCAAGAGAGACACGCCTTCTTCCAGCCATTACATTGCATGCTGACTCCACCCCTAGTGGGTGTAGCACTAACACTATCAATACAAGTGATTGAAAATGAAACAATCACAAATGCACCATGCAAAGGCAAGAGTCCTGAGGACACTGACATAAATCATGACATTCCACCCCTGACCCCACAAAGACTCATGCACATCCTTTTTACAAATGATGTTTAATCCATTTTCAAGAGTTGCCAAAGTCCTAACATCTTCAGCATTTCTGAGAAGTTCAATTCCCAAGTCTACTCTAATATCTATGGCAAACTCTTAACTGTAACCCCCTGTACGAATGAAATAAGGTTAAACATTTCTGAAACATAAAGGCACAAGATAATCATTATCATTCCAAAAGTTACAAACAGAAATATAAACCACTGGAAACAAAGCAAGTTCAAAATCCAGCAGGGCGAACATGAATTCCTAAAGTTCCATGCTCAGCATTTGAAACAATCTGGTTCCAGGCTCCAAAAGGCTTGGGTGATTCCACACCCATGTCACTTCCAGGGATTTTAGCTTCCACAGCTTCTCTCTTAAACCTTCTCTGCTTTCTTTTTGCAGCTTTTCTTGGACGATCAACATTTCTGGCTTTTCCATACTTCTGGGGTATTTTCCATTCCACCTTGGGCTTCACCCTTACATCTTTATAAATTGCCCTCTCAGGGGCAAACTGCTTGGCCTCCCAGGCCATTTGCAATCAAGGTGGAAGCCATCTTACACTCAAAACTTGTGCATTTTCCTTGCAATTAAAATAAGCACCATGTGGATGTCACCAAGGTTTGCTGCCAGCTAGAGCAATAGCCAGGCTTTCCTCTTTCTTGGCTGTAGGTATCCAGTGCCTGAATCACTGGGCTGGATTTACTTCATTGTGAGGCAAAAATTCTCTAGGTTGCAGCCATTCTGGGACCTTATATGTCCTCTGTCACATCTTTGGAGCATGGTGATCTGAAGCTTTCTCTTCTGAGCATATTATGTCATTTTTGCAGTTTTGAGGCTGCAAATGATGGAGACACTTTGCTTCCTGGGATGCCCCCTGGACATCTTTTTTTATTTCTCTGATTCTTCTCAGCAATGGAAGTCTCAGCTCTATCTTTACAATCCACAGCATTATTGGAGTTTTCCTTCTGGCCAAAATCACAGCATTTTAAATTATCCTGCTGGGCTCTTTGCTCTTGATTTGCAACATACATCTGGCTAAAAGCCCCCAACAATAGCCATGCCACAGCCTCAACATTTGACTGCCTTACAATTTCCTTTGACAGACTAATCAGTCCATTGCCCTTAATATGAGTCTCAGGAAAAATCTCTGGGCATGAGCAAAATGCAGACAAACTTTCTGCCCAGTCATAACACACATCACTGGGACTCTAAAAATCAATGCAGTCCTTCTTCCCAGCAGACACCTCCCAAGCATGGTCTTTACCATCAGGCTTTCTATCAGCCTACTAGTCTCAACTCTGACCAGAATCTGCTCTACAGAACAGTCTAACCTTCTCCAGGCAACATGTCCAAACCTTTCCAAACACTGGCCATAAGCCATTTACAAAGCCTCTTGAAAAACATGGTCAGGGATATTCATATCAATGAACCAACTCCTCTGTACCAAATTCTGTCTTTTCACTTGTCACTGAGACAAAATACCTGATGTCCAAATTTGGGAAATGAAAGGTTCATTTCTTACAGTTTTGGGAGTTTTGAGTCCATAGTCAGTTGGCTCCGAGTCAGATTGTCATGTCAGTGCTGCAGTTCATGGCAGCTACAAACAGCAAGATGGAAAACTGGCAAGAGAGACAGACACATCTTCTTACAGCTATTACATTTTATGCTGGCTCCACACCTAGGCAGGTGTAACTGACACCATCAATCCAAGCCCTTGAGAATGAACCAATTACAAATGTACAATGCAAAGGCATGAGGCCTGGGGGCACCAACATAAACCATGACACAGAGCTTCACTGGGGCCTGGGCCAGATGAACACAGCAGAATCATTTTTAACACAAATGAAAATGTGAGTCCTTTGACAATGGGCTCTCCTATTACAAATCAACTTTTCTAGCTAAGACTTCAGAGGTAAGGAAAGACATGAAATCAGTGTGTTGGGGGTAAGTATTATGTGGAAAAATCCCACATACTGATGGAAAACTAACTTTCACCTTCCTTTACATATACTCTTGGGATGCATACCTGGAACTAAACCACAGATAAAGTGGAGTGTATAGAGAGAAATGGGTGAATAGTAGATTTTTTTTAAGAAACAAGGGTGCCAGTTCAGAAAAATTATACAGACATTTGGAAACATTAAATTTGATTGTTTAAATGTTATTAAACAAAAGATACAGAAGAAATCCTTCCTTTCATTAAGTGATTTTCCTGGTGGTTCTCAAGAAACTGAAGATGAAACAGCCATTTTTTATTTTTAAAATATGGTAATAAGCACAGAAAGAGCCTTGTTTTCTTGCATGGTCATTTAGGCCAATAAGATCAGCTCATTTCTCTTAAAAAAATCTATGCCTGTCAGTCAGTCCCATGGCAGTATGGAAAGACAGGGGACACAACTGAGTCAGTGGCTTCAATTTACTATCTGTGCCATATTATCTTGATGCTAATAAGCTAAACCTGATGCTGGGAACAAATTTGATGACTTTTGTAATGTGTGCCTAGTTAGTATTAAAACATCGTATTTTTAAATGTCATATTCCACACTTCAGTTTATTACAATGTTTAATGTTAGTCTAATGGATTCTGGGATAAATGGTGTGAGATTTGAACCTCACAGTAATTATTACCAATCAGAGCAGTTTCTGGAAGATGTTATCACCTGGGCTTGAATCAAAATTTGTATGTGGAATGCCATTAGAAACAGGAGCTCTCATTCCTTAAAGCAAAGTGAAGTAGTGATGATGGTGGCCCAGGTGAGGTGCAGAGCTGGGTGAGCAGGTGGAGGTGACTTAGCTTCCCAAGATGATAGGGACCATGAAGTCACAGCCACATGATGGATATGTGTGACATTCATGTGTGAAGAGATCACCTCAGCTCTGCCTTCAGGAAGCTGGCATGTGTAGGGATTGGGTGTTTCATATAATTTTCTTCTGTTTGGAGGACAAAACACCACGATAATGAGGATGATGTCATTAAGTATAGAGGTATATGTATCTGTCGATTTTATAAAGAATTAGTGGGTGCCTGCCCAGCCCCCCTGGCTCACTGGACTGGGCTCCAGAGATTTTGCAGGTTTGAGTGGACTGTGCCTAGTGAATTTCATTCAAGAAGGGTAACCAGACCAGCCCAAGGGGGAGCCAAGCTGGTGCCGTGCAGCATGAGGCATGTACCAGCTCACCAGGGCAGACACAGAAGTGTTTGGGACTCTCGATCCCAGAAGCTGGGTGCCTTCCCAGCCCCTTGAGTCATTGGACTGGGATCCAGAGGTTCCACAGGCTTGAGGGGACTGCACCCAGCAACGTTCATTCCACCAAGGGAGCCAGGCCAGTGCCATGCCGTGAGGGAAAGCATTGGAAAATTTCTGGAAACATGGAAATACAGGAAAATGACAGAACAAAAGACAAAAATGCAATCTCAAACCTCCGGCCAATCCCAAGAAAGAGGAGCCATGTACATACAAGAAAATGCTACACATACACCTAAATGTATGAAGTGATATCAACTGAAATAAAGAAGCAAGTACAAGAAGCTATGAGGGAACACAATTCAGAAATATTCTCCCAGGTAAAAGAAGAAATGATAAAAATAATGAAAGAAACACCGAATGCATCCAACAAAGACACAGCTAAAAATTTAGGGGAACAAAGCAAAATGATAAAATCCCTGAATGAACAGTTTAAGAGACAAACAGAATGCATTAAGCAGATTCAAAGAGATATACAGGAAATCAAAAACTCTAATGAAAGTTGCAAAATTATAGGTATGCACCACCACACTTGGGAAGACTGATATAATTTTTTTTTATTTAAAGAGAACAAAAGCATGTAAAGGGTAGAGATAATACAGAACTTAAAAAAAGATAAACAATAAGAAATCACTAGTTGATAAATTACATATTGTCCTCTTAGAAATTGTTGTTCAAGTTACAAAATTAAAGCATACAAAGTAGATATTCAAACAGTGAGAGTGTAAACAGCTATGCATGCATGAATCTCTACATGTATTTCTATCCTTTCTGTATTAGAGGGAAAAACAAAACTTAGCAAGACAAAACAAATTCCTATAAAAACATGAAACCAAGAAGCCACAGTACAAGGTGATCTACAATGATTACTGTGTTGTTTCTTATTATCTTCAATAGAATTGTGTATATCATCAGGCATAATTGAATATAGCAGTATAATTGAATATAGCAGTACCTAACAATATTAGTAAAAATAAAACATTTTAGACAGTATAAAACTTCAAAGGCAGGTAATAATCAAACCAGAGTGGATATTCTAGTGAATCTTGTCGTCTTCAGTGAAGTTGCCTTTTCTCTCAGACTTGATAATATCAATCATAACACCTTTGAATAAAATCTATCAATACAAAACAAAAGTGATCTTACAAACCAGATTTGATTATGATCAGTCATTGTAAAACAGTGTTTATTTTCAGAGCTTTAGATTAAGATTATAGGAAATTAAGGATGATTACCTTAATATATCCTGTTATTTTTGGGATTACTGTCTATGTCCTCAATTATAGTTCAGGTAGAATGAGTGGAACAAAATATGATATATCTAAGCAGAGTAGTGTGAGTAATGTGGGTTTTAAATCCTGGTGCACTATTAACAATGTAGTGTATCAAGGCCATCTATGTTAGAGATTCTAGCCATCCTTCTCTGCCTCATTTCTGCTATGTATTTTTCTGCCTTTGTTCGCCTACTTTTCTCCTTCATTCTAATACCTGCTCCACACCTTGAGGCTTTTCTGCCACTGTTCCTAAAATGCTGGTATTTTTTTCTCTCTCTAGAAAGTCTTTCAGTATTCTCTGTGGGGTTGGATTGGTGGTCACAAATTCCCCCAGTTCCTCTTTGTCATGGAAGCATCTTGTTTCTCCATTAATTTCTAGCAACAGTTTTGCAGGGCACATCAATGTGGGCTGGAGCTTATTTTCTTTCAGGGCTTGCAATACTTCACTCCAAGCTCTTCTTGATCTGATGGTCTGTGTCAAGAAGTCAGCCATGATCCTGATGGGCTTACCTTTGTAGATACTCTGTCTCTTTTCTCTGATGGCTTTTAACATTCTGCTTCTATATTGAATTTCTGGTGTCTTGATTATTATATGCCTGGGTGTAGATCTGTTTTGGTTGTAGGTGGCTGGATTTCTGTATGGCTTGCATAACCCAATGTCATTTTCTTTTCCCATTCTTGGGAAGTTTTCCTCAATTATTTCTGTGAATAGCCTTTGTAATTCACCTGTTTGTATTCCTGCTTCTTTGTTCACATTTCTTATTCTTAAATTGTAGATTCTCTTGTCATCTTCTAGCCTTTGTATTGTTACTGCCTGTTTCCTTGTTATTTTTAAGAGATCTTTCCTTTCATGATCACACATTGCAAACTTGTTTTCAAGTTTTGATAGTATATCCTTAGTTTCTTTCAAGGCATTTTGCCAGCTTTCAATGGAGTTTTTAATTTCCTGGTAGTTTCTTTGAATATGCTTCATATATTCTACACTTTCTTTATATTCTTTTCGAATGTTTCTCTCATTTTTTGTGTTCCTCCCTTCTTCCATTCTTATCTTCCTTAGAGTTGGTTCCTGAGAGTATTTTTTTATTACTCTACTCATATCTTGCTTTACCTGATGTAATATTTCAGTTTTGAGCTCATCTACAATGTCCCGAAAATATCTCTTAATGTCCATTGAAGGCATGTCTGATGATGTGTGTTTGCTGCCCTCAGTCTCCCTTGTTTTTCCCTCTCCTGGATCAGTACTATCAGAGCTCTGGGCTGGGGGCCTCCTCTTGCCTCTCTCTCCTGTCGTGGTCCTGGGTTCCTCCACACAGTTTATAGTGCAGGTCCCAGCCTCTTCCTTGTTGGACATATTTCCTCTGAAGCATGCTGACGAGGGACCTCTGCCCCCTCCTGACTGCTCTTGTCACTGAGGTGTAAGCAGCAGCTGAATTTGCCTGCCCCACCCCACTGGGCCAGCCAAACTTCTGGGGCCTTCACCCAGTTAGTGCATGCTAGGCACAGGGAATTGATTTGGGATGGCTCATTGGGTCCCAGCCAAGGGAACGGCCCAATCCACACAAATCCCATGAATCTGCTTTGGGGATGGAGGAACCTCCTGAAGTCACTGTCGCTCCCAGTTCAGGCTCCTCCTGCCCAATACCAACATTGCACCCATTTGGTCATGCCCATCCCATGGAGGGGTCTCATTTCCAGCACTGACTGTGGATTAATGACGGTCCCTTCAATGGCTCTGATTGCCTATGGCTCACCAGCCTCTGAATTCAGCACTGCTGTGGCTCCTGTGAGTAGTAGCGGGAATGAATTTGTGTGGCTTTGCCAGCCTGTGAGGATTCAAGCTGGCACAAACTCAGGTTAGCACAAACTTGGCAGGGTGCTGCAAAAATGCTGTTTCCCATAATTTTTAGCTGTTTCAGTGGTAATCCTGGTATATTTGATGAGCTGTTTTACATTTTAATTTCTTCCTGTGTCAAGAAGATCCATATCCCTCTGTCTGAGTCTCTCCAAGGTGTCTTATTCTGGCATATGAGTTGTTTCTCCAGGAAGGCTTTGTATTTTGTTGCTCACTGAATGGCCATCATGAGTTCCCATTTCACATCTATTTCTGAAGCTGTAAAACTACCTCACAAGGACAAATTTATATCAAATACACTTTCTCTTTGTATTTCTCTACTCTGAGACTTCCAGAACAGGCACTCACAGAGTTGGTGTCTGTTAAAGGTAGCTATGTGCTTCAAATCTTTTCAATTTTCTGAACCCTCAGGTGGCAGCAGAGATACACACTGTATCCCCCCCATTTCAGGGATGCAAAATAAGTGATCATCTCAGGTCTCAAGAGCCCTGACCTAATGGAGGAACCCAGGACCCCTAGGAAAACTTGTCAAAAAAAGGTCACCTTGTGTTAATTATACCATTCAGGGGCACGTGAGCTTCAGCATGGAAACACTGATGGCCCCATGCTCTCAAATCACAGCTTTCCATCCCAACCTCCATCCTATTTTACTTACCAAAGTCATTTTATTCCCTTACAGAGGCCCCAAAGTTTTAAATATTTCTTATGTCAATTAAAAAGACTGAAATAAATAGCATGGAAATAAACACTGCATCAGATTTGGGGTATGACTGACCCAGTTTAATATTTTAAAATTAGCCATGTTAACTGCTTCCTGAGTACGGTGGTGGACCTGGCATAGAGTGGACACTCTCAATCTACAGAGCTGACAGAAAAGTGTACCAAGTCCCAAAAACCACCAAAACTCCGCTAGAGCAGCATGTATCCTTAATGATCCACAGGAGCCCTCTGTGACTTTGTGTCACTGTGACTGTAGGTCACAAGTTAAGAAGGATCTAGTGCCCTCATCCATATGCCTTGTGGCAGCAGCTGTCACCTGACTGCATACAGGTGCAAGCTAAAGCCTGCTGGCTCTCACACCAGCTTTCATGCTGATGGCTCTGCAGGCCAGTGCTCTTGTGCAAAAATAGCAATGGTGGCCTGTAAGGCATTGTCTTGGGCACCTCTTTGTACTGGCTCTCACTGCACCCTTGTACTGGCATTGCCTCTGTGACATCTCTGCAGTGTTCTCAGCTGTGGTGGTTCTTGCCTGTGCCTGCAGATATCCAGTGCTTGCTTTGATAGCCAGATGGCAGCATCCATGCCCCACGCCTCTTGGAATGCACACATCTGGGGAGTGAGTGTTCCGTGGACAGCTTGAATGTACTTGGTCTGTGCAGTGTGAGCAGCTGATCCCACCCTTTTCCTGAACACACAGAAACCACCTTTGTGGTTAATGTGGAAGATTCCTCCAAAACTTGGGGCTGGCTCTGTAGAAATGAGACTGTAATCACATATCAATAAGCAATGACATGTCTTGTCTCACATCCCTGTGACAGAAGTGACAGTTTATCAATGCCATTAGTGTCATTTTTCTATTTTTCTGACCAGCAGCATCTGGCTTCTCTCAGTTTCTGTTGCTGTCCTTGTCATGCGTTCCCTTCACTCAACTTCAGTTTTCACTCTAATAAGTCTTGTTGCCATTTGTCATTTGGTCTATCTGGGAAGTTTTCAAATTCTTGAGTTTTCATTTCCTTTGTGTAATATTGTTGCCTACCCTGTTGTTCTTTGCTCTTAACTTTTGATTGGGCATGTTGTTGATACATAATTTAGTTCAACAATTTTGCATAGGATTAAGATATTTATAGTTATAAAATTTTATTAGCTTAACATCCATGTAGAACATGTAATGAAAGACACTGGGCCCATTGCAAATCCACTTCCATAGAGGGAAATGGGTTACAGTAGGATGAGGAGTGATAAGAACCCGGGATCTCAGCAACTATAGTCCCCTCAGGGTCTCCCTGCAGCTGCTCCAGTGCTGGGACCTGGAAGGCCTGGGTCCTGGGCAACGTGATCCACCTGAGTGCTCCTTGGCTCCCTCTGAAGGGACTGCACAGCTCTGGGATGTGAGGAGCAGGGTCTGTGGGTCCTGATTCCTACAGAGGTGAAGGTTGTGGCTGGGCTCACACTGACTGTCACTCACTGTGGCTACAACTTCCACCCAGATCGTTACCAGGTTCCCTGAGTTTCACTGGGACCAGGGCCAGATGAACATGACAGAATCTTATTTAACATGAATTGATAACTTGAGTCCTTTGAGAATGGGCTCTCATATTAAAAATAATCTTGTCTAGCTGACACTTCAGAGGTAAAGAAAAACTTGAAATCAGTGTCAGGGATAAGTATTATATGGAGAAACTACCTTTCACCTTCCTTTACGTGTGTACTTGGGCTGCATACATGGAATGAAACTCTAGGTAAAATGGAGTGCATAGAAAGAAATGGATAAATGGTAGATATTTTTACTAAACAAGGGCACTAGTTCAGAAAAAATATATAGACATTTGGAAATGTAAAATTTTATTCTTTCAAGTGTTATTAAACAAAAGATAAAGAAGAAATCCTCCATTATATTAAATGAATTTTTCTGCTTCTTCTCAAGAAACCAAAGTCGAAAAGAGCCATTTTGTCTTTCTTTTTTATTTTTTAAATATTGTAATGAGTCTAAAGCACAGAAAGAGCCTTGTTTCGTTCATGGTTATTTAGTCTAATAAGATCAGCTCATTTCTCAGAATAAAATTCTATGCATGTGAGTCAGTCCCATGACAGTATGCAAAGATAGGGGACACAACTGAGTTGATGGCTTAAATTTTATTATCTATGCCATGTTATCTTGATGCTAATGAGCTAAACCTGACCCTGGGACAACTTTTATAAAGTGTGCATATTTAGTTTTACAACATCATATTTTTAAATGTCATAATTCCATACTTTGGTTTAGTACAACCTTTGGTGCTACTCTAATGAATTCAGGGATAAACATTGTGTAAGATCTGAATCTCACAACAAATATTACATACCAATAAGACTATTATCTGAAAGGTGTCACCTGGGCTTGAATCAAAAGGTGTATGTGGAATATGTTAGAAACAGGAGCTCTCATTCCTGAAACCAAGGTGAGGCAGTGATGATGGTGGCCCAGGTGAGGTGCAGAGCTGGGTGAGGAGGTGGAGGTGATTTAGCTTCCCAGGATGACAGGAACTAATAGGCCACAACCACATGATGGATATATGTGACACCCATGTGTGAAAAGTGCACCTAAGCTCTGCCTTCAGGAAGCCTGCATGTGTAGAGCTAGGGTGTTTCAAATAATTTCCTCCTGTTCAGAGGACAGAACACCATACTAATGAGGATGATGTCATTAAGTATATTGGTATATCTGTCTATTTTATCACGAATTAGGAAGATATGTGACTAATGAATACAAAATAAACTTATATAAAATAAAAAGTATAGAAGCATAGATTTGAGAATGTTTAGAAAGTAAAATGAATATTATGAAGCAGTATTTTGTCTTCATATAATCTATTATTATGCTGATGTATGGCTTGAAAGCTATACATTTGTATTCCAGAGAAAGTGAGAGAGAAAGAGACAGAGACAGAAACAGTGGACTGAGAAAGGAAAGCAAAGAACAGTGGGAACATATATTTTATAAATTCCTAATTTCTACATAATATAAATAAAATTACAGGCAGCTAATATTTGCAAAAACAGCTCAACGTGGTTCCTGGACATAGCCGAGTCCACTCCTGCTGCCCCATTTCCTCCTCTCCTGACCCCAGAGCTCCTCATGATGCTGAGCTGAGCCTGGGTACCAGGTCTTCTGAGGGGCCAAGGAGAGGAGACAGGTGCAAGGTTTCAGACCCTTACCAGAGAGATGAGAAGTGTTTAATTTTCTAATCTCAGACATTTAGTCTGACAATAGAAAACTGCTCCTTATGATGAGAAACATAAAAGCTTTATGCTAAATAATAATGATTTAATATTCAAAAGACACTTAACTTCTCAAGGTGGGCAAGTTCCTTTCAGGCTTTTTAAGAAAATTCTATGAGCAGGAAAAAAAAGAAAGAAAAAAAATACATGTATAACTAAACTTGTATCTCGAATACTTCATAAGTCACCTGAAGCCTGTGTATCTCTAGTCTCTTCCTGTGATGTGAAGCCACAGAGAAAACCTCAGAGGTCAACTTGAAGCCCTCAATCCCCAATGCCTGGCTCTGTACGTGCTTCTGGGATACTGGCCTCTGCTGGGTGGATCCCTTTCGCCCCCTGTTGGTCATAAGGGCTCCTGCAGAGAGGTTTGTGTCTGGGCTCTCAGTGATATTCTCTCACAGTGTCTCTTGCACAGTAATACACGGCAGTGTCCTCGGTTCTTAGGCTGCTCATCTGAAGATAGAGCGTGTTCTTGCCATTGTCTCTGGAGACGGTGAATCGGTCCTTCACGGAGTCTATGTAGTTTACGGTACTACTATCACCATTGATATCGGATATCCACACTAGCCCCTTTTCTGGAGCCTGGCGGATCCAGCTCATCCAGCTGTCACTGAAGCTGAATCCTGAGGCCACACAGGAGAGTTTCAGGGAA
Source organism: Hydrochoerus hydrochaeris (assembly GCA_004027455.1). Classification (NCBI taxonomy): domain Eukaryota; kingdom Metazoa; phylum Chordata; class Mammalia; order Rodentia; family Hydrochaeridae; genus Hydrochoerus; species Hydrochoerus hydrochaeris. The sequence goes on from PVLA01003389.1 coordinate 152,250, forward strand.
CCCCCGGGCTGCACCAAGCCTCCCCCAGACTCCACCAGCTGCACCTCCGCCTGGACACCTGTAAACACAGAGACATTCTGCTCAGGAAGCTGTCACACAGGTCCATTGTTTATCCCACTCGTACCTCTCATGCACTCGTTTTCTCTTGTTTTTCATGAATTACCTTTTAAAACAGCTAGAAGGAAAACCCAGCTCACTGTGGAATCCATGCTGAGCCTTCTGTGCTCAGTGCTGATCTCAGAGTGGGAAGAGCTAGGCACCAGGGCTGGGCTCCTCTGCAGAGCTGCAGGGTAGGGGTTGGGCTGCTTTTCATCAGCAAAGGGAGGCCCTATTTGCATGGACTTCTGTAATATAGACAGATCTGGGGATTATTATCTCAGAGAGGGCATGGCACACCACAGCTGTGAGTGTCCTGAGAAAATTTGGTAACAATGGTAGCACTAAAAACCATTAAGTGATAGAGTCTTGTTCTGTGTGTATCGCTTGACCACATTTTACTTTTGTGCATGTCCACAGATCATGGATTTTTAAATGATGCTGCTTATTTTGTGATCATGCAGAATCATGAAAGTGTCACAAAATGTTGCATTGTCTCCATAGGATCCCATGTCTTATAAGGCCATGCCCACCCTCTGTCCCTATGCTCTCCTAAGTTGTGAACACACTGCTTCCTGATCCAGCTCCTGGTCAGGAGCTCTTGTACCTCCTAATATACACATCCCCTCTCCTTGTGGTGGGAACTTGTGTGACTTTGCTGCATTCTGCTGCTTGCTGAGCAGAAACTGAATAGTGATCATGCTGGTGCCTGTCAGGGGCTCTCACATTGTTGACTGTTGGTTTTCTCTCTTACTCTTCTGTTCTCACCTGTTGTTTATCAGTGAAAGCTTCACCTGATATAAATCATAAACTGCCTATATGGAAAGTGTGCTCCTGAGAAGTATTAACATGGACACTTGCACAGCCACACACACCCGAAGCAGGGAGCACACATGTCATCCTCAGTGTGTCCTAATACTGGTCTGCAATCCTTCCCTCCCCGCTTCTCTCCCACATCCAGTCACCAGGTAGGTCCTGACCATTCTCAGGCTGCTTCATGTTAACTTTCCTTCCTATGAACCCTGCTACACAGTTACTAGGATTTGAAACTAGTTCAGACATTTTAAATCAGTATGGATATTCTTCACAGAACTGAAGTTACAAAGTCCACCTGATTCTGATATTCCCATTTTGCACATCTCTAGCAAAGAGCTAAAAACATCAAACTACAGCATTTCATGCATAGTAATGTGTATAGAAACACAATTAGTTGTAGCCAAATCCTGGAAGCAGCCAGTATTCCATAAACAGATGAATGAATAAAGAAAACATAGTATGTGTACATTATGGATTACTACTCATCTATAAAGAAGGACAGACTCTTGTGAAACAATCATGTCCAACTGTGAGATTTCTGAGGCGAAACAGATACATAAAATTGGAGTGTTGGGGGATAAGTATTATACAGAGAATTTCTGGATGCTGACAGAAAATGCCTTTCACATTCTTCTAAATCTTCTCTTGATGTAGGCCCTGTGCTCCCTCTGTAACCTAACTGCTACCTGCTGGTCTTCAGTACCCCTGCAGGAAGCTTTGTGTCTGGGCTTACACTGATGTCCCCTCAATGTGTCTCTTACATGGTGACATATGTCTGTGTCCCTGGATCTGTGGCTGCTCATCTGTAGATGCAGTGGGCCCTTGGCACTGTCTCTGGAGATGGTGAATCCGTCCTTCACAGGCTCAGCATAGTGTGTGTCACCATCAGAGTGAATGCTGATAGCCCCTTCCTGGAGCTGGCCCAGTTCATCCAGCAGTCACGGAGTCCAGGGGGTGAATGGGAGAGTCTCAGGGGTGCCCCCGGCTGCACCAAGCCTGCCCTCCTGGAGTTCACCAGCTTCAGCTCACGCTGGACACCTGAATATTTTATTTTTATGCTTATTATTTCTTTAAATAAATTTGCTACATTGAAACACTTGAAGTGATAAAAATGATACAAACATACGACTCAGTGTCATCTCATCTCTGCTATATGTAGAAATTTTTTGGTGTTTGTCAATGACCTTTTATGGGAAACAAAGTAAATAGTAATGTGTGACATGTATCAGTAACATTGGCTTAGAGCATACTTTAGAAAAACTAGTTGACAGAAGTTTTGATCAACTGAAAAATTTATAATTATTGAAATCTCTGAATGTCTGGGTTCTTAATATCATTGGTTTTTTTTAAATTAAATTCTTATCAAAGAATGTAGTTTTAAGACACTTTTCTGACAGTATTATGTGATTTTTCATTGTGAGCAGGTGGAAATGTGACTTGTATGTAACCATACATCTGACAGGTATTTTTTGTCTATTCTTTACTGCCATAGTAGTTTCAAGTGATACATAATCAAAATATTTCCTGTGGTATACAAGTGAGATGATGTATTTAAAGACATTAAAATTTGTACTGTATTAGTGTGTCTTATTTTATGCTATATAACATTCAAAAAGATTTTGTATTCTTTGAGCAAAGAATATAAAATGCAAAATACACCACTTCATTAACAGAAAATAGAAAACTGTATATATTACACTATTTTATTAGACAAGATTTTTTGTCTTTGTGAGCTTTATAAGACAGTGAAGTGGTTATTCTGGGTTTTAGTTGAGATTTTATGAATTTCAAATTTGTTTCTTTGGCATTTCTATTATCCCATAGCATCATTTTTAAAATGTCATAATGTCAATCTAAAATAATAAAATGGTAAAATGCTTATACTCTTGTGGTGGGTTTATTGTAGTGTGTCTTGAGCGCCCCCTGCTTGCCCTAAGAGGCCCTACACAGAGGTTTTTTTTTCTGAGTACACACTGATGTTCCCTAACTGTGTCTGGCACAGTAATAGCCGACCCTGTCCTCGGGTCTCAGGCTGCTCATCTGCAGATACAGCGTGTTCTTGCCATTGTCCCTGGTGAATTGGCCCTTCACAGAGTCTGTGTAGTATGTGTTACTACCATCATAACTAATCATTGTGACCCACTCTGGTCTCTTCCCTGGAGGTGGGCAGATCCAGCTCATGGCATAGGTACTGAAAAATGCGACATAGGAGAGAATCAGGGACACTCCAGGCTGCACCAAGATTCTCCCGGACTCCATCAGTTGTACCTCAGCCTAGACATCTGCAAACACAGAGACATCCTGCTCAGCAAACTGTCACACACATGCACTGTGTAACCCACTCCTGTCCTCTGATTCTCTCAGTGTCTTTGTTACCAATAATTTACCTTTTAACATTGCAAACATGGCCATCTCAGTGCCAGCTCCATGGTGAGCCATCTGTTCCCAGTCCTAATTACTGAGTTTGAACACCTGGCTATCCAGGGCTGGGCTCTGTTGTTGAAAGCAGGGTGAGGGCTGGGCTCATTTCCATAAGCACAGGCAGGTTACAATTGCAAGGCCTCCTGCTATATAGATAGCTCTGAGAAAGAAAAACTCACTCAAGGCTGTGTCCACATCAGACCTGAGAATAATAGGAAGTTAGGCAACAATGATTTCATTCAAGACAATATGAAAACTCAATATGAAATAATGGTCTGGTAATTCTATCTCTTCATGTCCTTTCATTTCTCATGTTCACATAAAATGCATTTTCTATTCAATTTATCTGCTTTATGAAACTTATGAAAGTGTCAGAAACAGCTTTGTCTTCTACAGGACAGCTGCTGTACTGTAAATGTTCTCCCCACTCTCTGGGCCTATGCTCTGCAAAACTGTGAAGAAACTGCTTTCTGTTCTAGCTCCTGGAGAGAGCACACATACCTGGTCATGATTCTCTTTTCCTCTTCCTAGGAGAACATGTGTGACTTTGCTGCATTCTGCTGTTTGCTGAAATTAAGAAAAAAATTATGTGGGTGCCTCATAATGAATTTATTATTTCAACTGTCATTAACTCTCTCACTGTTTTCAATATTTAGATATTGCTAATCTGTGACAGCTATAACACATAAACTACTTATAAACTGTGCAACAGAGAAATACTAATACATGTGGACACTTGCACAACCACACACACAGTCTCAGTTGTTAGCACATATGTCATCCTCAGTGTATGCTAAGACTCCTCTGCAATCACTCCCTCCCACCTCTTCCATCCTGCATCCCATCCCCAGTCAGCTCACGAGCAGCCCTGTGTTGCTTTCTTATTTCCTAATTCATAGGAAGAGCACAACCCTGTTACTGTGGTCATGTTTGACACAAAAAATTTATTTAAAATATCTTCACAAGATTATCTATCAGCATTCGTGGACACATATGCTGATTAATTTCCCAATGTGTGGAAATAGAGCTGGAGATAAAGCTTAGTGCTAGGCTTCCTGCCTATTGACTCTGTGGACTTTTCATCTCCAGTAATGCAAAAACAAACAGAAAATGAGCAACTGAAAATAAATATAATATAAAACATTTGATTTTAATTCTTCAGTGAGTTTATTATGCTTATTTAAATATTCTCAGGTTCTGGTGATTATAAAGGCAGATACTCATCATACTGAAACTGTAGAAACAAAAAACATTGGTCTTCCTTTACAAGAAGCAGTATAACCACACCTCAAAACCACTGGTTTAACAGTAAATTAATAAATTTTGTTAAAACATCGAAGTATAATGCTACAAGGCAATAAAAATATGGAATCTGGAGGTACTGGGATGACATAATAAAATAAGTTCAAGACTCACTACCTGGGACTGAGGTCACTGTAGACCATGGGATCGGAAGAAGAGCAGTTGGAAGCAGTTGGTAGATTACTACAGACTGTGCTGGAGCATCAGAATGTGAGGATAACAGATCTACATAATCAGAGTGAGTGCGTATACTATGATGTTTAAAAAATGTGATGGAGATAAACTTATACCAAATGAAGGTTTTTCTTGTATTTCTGGACACTAATATTTCAAGAACAGGCAGTGATAGAGTTGGAGTCTGGCAGGAGGTAGCTGTGTTCCTCCAAATGTTGTCCTCATCCTGAAACCTTAGTTAGCCAGAATGATGCACACTGTGTTCCTTCATTGCACGGAGGCAAAGCAAGAGATCAGCTCATGTCTCAAGAACCATGATCTGATCTAGAAGCTCAGGACCCCTGGGAAATTTGCCAAAAAACACAATGCTTACTGATGATATCCTCCAGGGGGTGCATGAGCTCCAATATGGAAGGACTAAGGGCCCCATGCTTCCAAATTACAGCTTTTTGCCCTATCCTCCATCCTGTTTTATCTCCTACTAAAATCACTTTTCTCCCTCACAGTGGTCTCAGAGTTTGAAATCTTTCCTGTATTAATTTAAAAGTCTGAGATTAAAAGCATTTGAATGAACTATGCATCAGATTTGGATGACTCTACCAAGTTTGTATTTATAAAATTGACCATGCTCAGTGCTTCCTGAATGCAGTGTTGGGTCTGGCATAGGGTGAACATTCCTGATCCACAAAGCTGATGAGATAGAGTAACAACTTCTACAAAGCACAAGAAACCCACTAGAGAAGCATTTTTACTTCATGATCTGCAGTTTTCCTCTTATTGTCACATCACTGTGACACAAGGTCACAATTTGACAAAGTTCTGGTAGACTCATCCATGTAGATGTTACCTGACTCTATTTGGGTGCGAGCTCAAGCTTGCTGGTTCCCACACCAGCATTCTAGGGTGATCGCTCTGCAAGACAGGGGTCTTGTGTGAAATGGGGCAACACAAGTCTGCAAGGCATTGTGCTTGGGTGCCTCTCTATGTCAGCACTCACCTCACCCTTGTGCTGGCATTGCCTCTGCGGAGTTCTCTGCATTGTCCTCCCTACTGCAGTGGTTGCTGCCTGTGCCTGCAATGCCATGACTTTGTTTCAAAGCCAAATGGAGGCATCCATGCACCAAGCTTCTTAGAATTTGTGCCCCTGTACAGGGAGTGTGCCATGGACTCCACGGAAAGACGTGGCCTATGTATACTGCCTTATCAGTTGCTGTGGTCCACATTTTTCTTGTAAACAGAGGAACCACATATGAGTGTGGCGAAGAAGATGACCCCAAAATATTTGGTGCTGACATTTGAAAAAAGCCTGACAAATTAGAATGGAGGTCACAGGTTGACCATCATTGAACCTGTCAGTCTCCCCAGTGGCTGAACTCTGGTCCTGTGGTATGAGTGACACTCTCTAAATGCCATTTGGGTCAGTTTTCTTTTTTCCTGTGGATCAGCATCTGGCTTCTCTCAGCCTTCGCTACTTTGTGTATCATGTGATCCCATTACAGGACTTGAGTGTTCACTTTAGTAAATCTTGTGTCATTTATAATTTGGCCAGTCTGGGAAATTTCCTACTTCCTAAGGTTTCCTTCCTTTGAGTTCTTATTTTACTCTGTCCTGTTGCTCCTTTCAATCACTGCATCATTAAAAATTAACTCTATTTTACTGTTTCTGTGCACCAGGTCATGTCTGCTGTATAATGTTTATAAATCTATGCATGGTGTTAGCATCAGTGAGTTACTGAGATTTTCTGATAACTTTTAATGAATAAATCAGGTTTTTGTACTGTTTGTGTTTTCCAGAAATGTGTTAGGGATTATAGCTTTTGGTTTTCCTGTCATTTTTACCATAAGTATAAAGGGTGGCATATAATCAAAAAACAAGACATTGTCTTACTAATTTTTGAGTGTAGATATAAACACTCTCTTATTTGAAACTTAAGAGAATTTTCTGATGAAAGGAGTAGTGGATCTGTACCCACTTTGACAGGGTCAGGATGTGGGGAATGCAAGAATGAAAAGGGATAGCAAAATATGAGGTTTGTGGAAATAATTCACACTAACATTGTGTACTAACCAAAAAGGAACATTTAAATTTGAATTGGTTAAATTGTTTCTATCTAAGAGATCTCAACCAGGTTGTTAATGATTCAGGTTGATAATTATAAAATGTTATATAGTCTCACCTGCATGAAGAAGATGTAATGAAAGGCATACAGCACCAATTTTTACTCCACTTCCAAAGAGGGAAGAGTGTCTAATCAGGATGAAAAATGAGGAAGACCCAGAGTCTCAGCAGCTAAAGTCCCCCCAGGTTCTCCATGCAGCTCCTCCTGTGCTGTGACCTGGCAGGGCTGACTTCTGGGCAACATGATCCCACTGAGTGCTCCTCAGCTACCTCTGAAGGGACTGAACACTCCTGGGCTCTGAGGATCAGGGTCTCTGTGTCCTGATCCATGCAGAGGTGAGGGTTGTGGCTGGGCTCACACTGATGGCCCATCATGATGGTTCCAACTTCCATACAGAAGGTTACCATATTCCCTGATCTTCACCAGGACCTGGGCCAGATGAACACAGCAGGATCTATTGACAGGAATGATAATTTGAGTCTGGCAGAATTTAGAATATGTTCTCCTTCCCAAATAAAGTTAGACTTCAAAGTTAAGGAAAGACATAAAATCAGACCATCAGGGATAAGAATCATATGCTGAAATTTCCAAACCTGAGAGGAACCTACCATTCACCCTCCTTTAAATGTTCTCTTGGTCTGTATACAAGAAACCAAATTGTAGAGAAAGTATATTGAGTTGAAAACAATGGATGAAAATGGTTATTTTATCACACTTCAGTGAGTGTTGAAAATATGGATATTTGGAAATGAAGAATATTATGCTTTCAACTGTTTTTAAACAAAAAGAAGAAACATTTTCTTTCATGAAATGAGTTTTTTGTGATGATTGTGAAGAAAGAAAAGACCAAAGGAGCTGTTTTACTTTTTTTCAATTTTTTTCTTCTTTTTTTTAAAGTGTTGGAATGAGTCTAAAGATCAGAAAGATCCTTATTTTCCTTAAAGGACATTTATTCCAATAACATCAGCTCACCTTCTAAATAAAAGTCCATGCGTGTCACTCAATCACACAATAGTTTGAAATCAAACACAGGAGGGTAAATCAGTGAGTCATGATTTAAATTTTATGATCTTTGCCACATAACCTGGATACAAACTTGTGAAATCAGACTCCATGAACAAATGTGACAACTTTTCTAATGTCTGAGTTGTTTTAAAACATATCTTTCATCAACATAATTAAGCACCTTAGTTTATTACAATCTTTATGACAATCCAAAGGATTGTGAAATTAAAGCTATTTAAGACCTCAATGTTATCACAAATATTACAAACAAAATTAGAGCTTTATTCTACTTAGAGAAGGGTGTGAACTGGGTATTTTTAAACTGCAGATAGTTGTATATATAGCAAAATTTTCTGCATGGTAAATCATTATGAATTTCATGGTGGAAATCATTATTTTTTGCCGAATAACAGAAAATGAACAATGACTACCATAATATCTTATTTCCCATAAAAATTTGTTTATATTATTACACATTAAAATCCAGTAAGATACAACATTATAGAAACAATGGAAATAGGAGAACAAAGGTATGGTAGGACTTCAAAGCAAGATGATATTAAATCAGCAATGGCTGCCATAATGGCTTGTTTTCTTTAAAGTAGCTGTTCATACCATCACACATAATAAGATCAAACAAAACAGAATAAAACCTTTCCAACCAATGAATTGAAACATTATAAAACTTCAAAGCAATATAATGGGGAATCATGCTTACCATAGAATCTTATGTAATTTTCCCATTTCTTACACTAGGGAGATTATATGGTATTTATACATGTGAGTTTGATTTATTTTGTTTATGAGTATAGTCTCAAGTTGCATCCATTTATTTATAAATATCTCAATGTGATCATTCTTTATAGCTAAGTAGTACTCCCTTGTATAAAAGTACCACAATATTTTTATCCACTCCTCAGTCGATGGGCACTTAGGTTGTTTCCAAGATCTGTCTATTACATATTTTCTGGTATAAACATGGGTGCATATATATCATTGTGGTAAGATATTTTCAGTTCTTCTGGGAATATGCCTAGGAGTGAAATAGCTGGGTCAAAAGGGAATTCCAATCCCAGCTTTTTGACGAATCTCTAGACTGATCTCCACAGTGGTTGCACCAGTCTACACTCTCACCAACAGTGCAGAAGAGTTTCTTTTTCCCCACAGCCTCTCCAGCATTTGTTGTTGGTATTTTTGTTGATCCTGGCCATTCTTTACAGAATGAGATGGAATTTCAGTGTGGCTTTAATTTGCATTTCTGTAATGACTAATGATGATGAACATTTTCATGTATTTATTTGCCATTTTTATTTCTTCATCTGAGAACTGTGTGTTCACCTTGGATGCCCATTTTTAGATTGGGTCTTTGAATTTTAATATTCTTTTTTTTAATTGGTACTGGGGATTGAACTCACAACTTGTAGGGCAGGTGCTTATTTATGCCACTGCACTAAATCCCCACCCCCAGGGTCTTTGAATTTTGGGGGTCTGATATTTTTTAATTCTTTATAAGTTTTAGGTAGAAGTCCTTTTTTGTGAGGGACAGTTCATAAAGAATTTTTCTCAGTTTGTGGGTTTTCTTTTCACTTGGCTGGTGATTTCTTTGGAAGTGCAGAAACTCTTTAATAAGATGGGTTCCCAGTTATTGATTCTGGGAAAAAATTCCCATGCAGTTTGGTTCTTGTTCACGAATTCTCTACCTACACCTATGTCTTCAAGATTTTTGCCTATTTGTCTTCCAACAGGTTTAGTTTTTCTGTTTTAATAGTTAGATCTTTGATCCATTTAGATTTTAGTTTAGTGCATGGTGAAAGGCACCGGTCTAGTTTTAGTTTTTGGTGTATGGATAGCCACTTTTTCCAGCACCACTTATTAAGAGACTATCATTCTTCCAGTGAACATGATTGGTCCCTTTATCAAAGATAAGGTAGTTGAGTGTGTTTTTAGATTCATCTTCTAGTCTATTTCATTGATCTTCAGATCTATTTTTATTCCAGTGCCATGTTGATCTTATTACAGTAGCTTTGTAGTACAACATTAAGTCAGGGATTGTGATGCCTCTTGTCTTGCCTTTGCTGCTTAGAATTGCCTTTGCTATTCTAGGACTCTTTTGGTAACAGATGAATTTTAGGAGTGATTTCTCTAGATCTATGAGGTATGTTAGTGGTATTTTCATTGGGATTGCATTGAATCTGTATAGCAATTTTGGGATAATGGCCATGTTCACAAGATTTATTCTTCCTATCCATGAACAAAGGATGTCTTTCCATTTTTTGAGGTCCTCTTTGATTTCTTTTTTCAGGGTATTATAATTTTGTTTGTATAGATCTTTTTTTCTTCTTTTGTTAGATTAATTCCTAAGTATTTCATTTTTTGGATGCTAGTGTGAATGTTGTGGCTTCTCTTATTTCTATCTCGGTGGATTTGTTGTTAGTGTATAAGTAAGCTATTGATTTTTTCAGTATTGACTTTGTATCTGGATACATTGCTGAATTAATTTATTATATCTAGGAGTTATTCAATGGAGATTTGGGGTCTTCTAAATAGAGTATCCTGGCATCTTCAAATAATGAGAATTTAATTTCCTGCTTTCCTATCTTTACTGCTTTTATTTCTCTCTCTTGTCTAATTGCTATAGGTAGTATTTCCAGTACTATGTTGAATAGGAGTGGTGATAAGGGACATCCTTGTCTTGTGCCTGATTTTAAGGTAAAGAATTTTAGTTTTTGGCCATTTAATATGACACTGGCTGTTGATCTGTCATAGATGGCCTTTATCATATTGAGGTAAAGACTATGTATTCCAATTCTCTGTATTACAATGAATGGGTGTTGCATCTTATCAAAAGCTTTTTCTGCATCTGTAGAAATAATCATGAGATTCTTACTTTTGGCTTTATTTATATGGCAGATTACATTTATTGATTTATGTATGTTGTATCATCCCTGAATTTCTGGGATGAATCAAACTTGGTCATGATCTATAATCTTTTTGATGATTTTCTGCATCCTATTTGCCAATATTTTATTGAGAATTTTTGCATCTGTGTTCATTAGGGGTATTGCCCTGTAGTTCTCTTTTTTATTTGGTTCTTTCTCAGGTTTTGTTACTAGAATAATATTTGCATCCAGGAATGACTTAGAGAAAATTGCTTCCCTTTCTATTTCATTGAAAAGTGTGTGGAGTGTTAGTATTAGTTTTCCTTTGTATTCCTTGTAGAATTTGCAGTGAATCCATCTGGGTCTGGATTCTTATTTGTTGGTAAGGACTTAATTGCATTTTCAATTTCATTAATAGAAATTGGGTTATTCAGCAGTTTTACAACTTCTGGATCCATCTTTGGTGGTTCATATGTTTCTAGGAATCTTTGCATTCCTTCTGTGTTATTGAACCTATGAAAGTAGAGGTTTTTGAAATAGGTGTTGATGATCTTCCATATTTCCACAGAGTCAGTAGTGATTTCACCTTCTTCACTCAATATTGCTGAGAGAGGGAAGGGACCAGGCCTGTACAAAAGCGAGAGGTTAGTTAGGCCTGCAGGGAGGGAGAAGCCTGGCCAGAACTTCATGGGGAATTCTAGATTCTTGGTGTTGCCCCCTGAAAAACTTGGCAAGGGAGAAGCTGAGAGCACAGGAGTTGATATCCAACATGCCCAGGGAAAGTCTTGAACATCACTCAAAACACAGAAATGTATGAAAATGACAAAATGAAATACCATAATGTAATCTCAAACCTCCAGCCCATCCCAAGAAACCTGGGAGCCACATACATAGAAGAAAATAATAGTCATACTCCTGAAATACCTGAAGTTATATCAACTGAAATAAAGAAGCAAGTATGGGAAACTATGAAGGAACTCAAATCAGAAATAGTCTCCCAGGTAAAAGAAGAAATGATAAAAGTAGTGAAAGAAATAGTGAATGCATCCAAAGCAGACACAACTAAAAAATTTGAGGAACAAAGCAAACAGATAGAATCCCTGAATGAACAGGATAAGAAACAAACAGAATACATGAAGGAATTCAAAGAGACGTATAGGAAATCAAAAATTCTATTGAAAGTTGCCCAAACCACCTCAATGATAGAATTTCAGACCTCAAAGATAAGTTTGCAGCTAGTGAATGGGAAAGGAAAGATCTTTTGAAAATGACAAGGAATCAGGAAATAGCAATTCATCAGTTGCAAGATGATGCAAAGAAAAAAAAACATAAGATTAATATGGATAAATGAAAAAGAAGGGGACAAGAGAAATGATATCAAGAGGCTATTTACAGAAGTGATAGCTGAAAATGTCCCAAACATGAGAATGGAAACCAACATACAGATTATTGAAGCATATAGAACTCCAAACAGCCATAACCAAAATAAAACTACACCCAGACATATAATAATCACCATACCAGAAATGCAATATAAGAAGAGATTATTACAACCTGTTATAGAGAAAAGAAAGATCACCTAAAAAGGAAAACCTATCAGAATCATGGCAGAGTTCTCAACACAAACAATTAGGTCAAGAAGAGCATGGAGTTAAGTATTTCAGATCCAAAATGAAAACAACTTTCAACCAAGACTGATGTACCCTGCAAGTCCATCCTTCAAAGTGGATGGATAAATAAGATACTTCCATGACAATGAACAGCTGAATAATTTCATGATCACTGAAACAACCCTACAAAGAATACTGGAATACATTCTAGAAACACATATGAAAAAAAAAAACACTAAGCAAGACAGACAACTAAACAGAATGAAAAGGTAAAAATACAACAGCAGGAAAATAACATGTCAACAATAAAATGATATATAACAGTTATAAACATTAATATAAATGGCCTCAATTCACCAATTAAAAGAAACAGACTGGCAGAATGGATCAAGAAACAACATCCAATGCTATGCTGTCTACAAGAATACTAACTAACCATTGGATTTTCATAGACTGAAAAATTTCATAGACTGAAAATCCAAGGATAGAAAACAATACTTCATGCAACAGGAACTCAAACAAACAAACAAACAAACAACAACAAAAAAAAACAGAACAAGCTATTCTGTTTGCAGATTATGTGAACTTCAAACCAAGAATGAACAAAGAGATAAAAAAGATCACTACATGCTAGGTAGGGGAAAACTTCAAGACAAAGGAAGTCATTATTTTTAATGAACCAAATTTAATTAGATCTCTTGATATCTTACCAGATATCTGTACAGTCCATGTCTCTGCAGACTTTAGTAACTGTCCCTCCTTCCATACACGATTTTTTCCCTATTTAAAATTCAAAACAGAATGAGAAACTAGCATCAATGCATATATAAACAATCAACTATATATCAGTTGTAGCTTCCAATTTCTTATTTAGATCAATCAGGGATATTTAGTTAAAATAATGTGTGTGTAAATCCTTCACCTAATGCCTGAGGAAATCAGATCAAAGAATCAGCGCCAGACGTGGCAATTCTCAGGAGGCAGTGGACTTCCTACTTGTCAACTCTTTCCCTCTCCCACAGCTTCACAGCCTCAGTCAAAGTCATTGAATGTCAGCATGTAGCTGAGGGGTCTCACAGCATCCTTTCCATTGTCCTGTGTCAAGTGGAACCACTTTCAGCTGATTGGCTGAGCAAGAGAAAGTCATTGCTGTGTACTCAAGCCAGCCTTGGTTTAAGGGGCCATTGCTTTCTCTTTCCCATAGGCACACAGTTGTTGTGATTTATTTACAATGCACACTGTGCCATTTTGATTTTTATGGTGTTTGTTTGATTGAATAAGTTTGAGCCATTGGAACACTTGAGGTAATTTTTAAAAATGCATGAAGATTTGACCCAGTGTCATCTCAACACTATTATACTTGGATATTTCTGGTATTTTTAATGATCTTTTATGTGAAAAAGTAAGTGTATGAAATAATCAGTTTGTGAACTTTATCAGTGATGTTAGTACAGAACAAATTTTTGAAAACATAGTTGACAAATGTTGGGATCAATTGAAAAATTCACGACTATTCAAATGTTTGAGGGCCTTGATTCTCAGTATCCTCAATTTTATTGAATTAATTTCTTACTCAGTATGTAGTTACAAGATCATTTTCATACAGCATGATATTATTTTTCACTGAGTAGATGGGAATGTCACTTTCATGTTATCACACAGCTGACAGATGGTTTTGCTCTTTTCCTTATCACTTGAATAGATTCATGCTAGCTGTGTACCATAGTCAACCTATTGCCTATGAGACACATCTAAGTTCGTGTTTAAAGACTCTTAAAAGTTTACATTGTATTTCTCTAAAGTGTTTATAGAATATTTAAAAATATTTTTTCTTCATTACTGAAAGCATATAAAATGCAAAATTCACAGTTTCAATAACGGATTTCCTAATTGTATTACAGTATTTTATTGGATTACATGCTTTTTTTTCTTAGACAATGAATTATTTGGGGTTTTATGTGGCATTTTACATAGTTTCAATTTTATTTCTTTGTTTGTCTGCTCTTTCTATTACCCCATATTATTATTATTTTAAAATGTCATAAAGCCCACTTGAAACAATAAAATGCTTCAAAACCTGTACTCTTGGAATAGATTCTGTGTTCCATGTTTCCCAGATGCCCCCTGATGGCTAACACTGATGTCCCCTCACTGCGTCTCTCACACAATAATACACGGCCATGTTCTGGGCTCTCAGACTGCTCATTTGCAGATGAAGCATATTCTTGCCATTGTCCCTAGAGACAGAGTATCTGCCTTTCACTGAGTCTGTATTGTGTGTTCTACTAGTGGTTCCAATAGCTGAGATCCACTCAATTCCTTTCTCTGGAGCCTGACAGATCCACTCCATCCAGTAGTTATTGAAGGTGAATCTCAAAGCCACGCAGGAGAGTCTCAGGCCCCCCCACCAGGCTGCACCAAGCCTCCCTGGATTCCAGCAGCTGCACCTCAGCTTGACACCTGCAAACAGAGAAAAAATTTTCTCAGGAAGCTCTTACATATTTCCATTGTTTATTCCACTCATGCCACTCATTCATTTGGTATTTATAGTTTTCCATAAATTACCTTTTAAAATAGCAAGAAGCTAAGCCCACCTGAATGCCAGCTCCATGGTGAGTGCTCTGTGCCCAGTGCCAATCCAGAGTGGGAACAGCTGGGCATTGAGAGCTGGTGTCCTCTGCAGAGCTTCAGGGTGAGAGCTGGGCTGATTTTCAGCATCAAGGGAGGCCCTATTTTCATGGCCTCCTGTATATATGGCCAGTTCTATTCTGGAAGACCCACAAAAGTATGTGTTCAAAGCACATAAGAGTGTTTTGAGATTTGTTTTGTAATATCCCTAATGTATAGAACACATGGTTTATTCCTATGTGTAACCTCATCAATTTTTTTATTCTTACCAATGTGTAATTAGTGGTTTTGGTAACTTTATAAGATTGCAGACATGTACATAGAAGGAGAATCATAAATCCTATGAGATGTGACATCATATGCTATAAAAACATCTTGTCCCTGAGGTCCTATAATCTTCTCACAGAACTCAAGAGCTTGCTGAGAAATTCCAAGACAGAGTGGTCATCTTTCACTATGATTGTCAGATGTCTTCTTCTAATGAGAGAATATGACATTATCATTCTCTATTCTATT
The DNA here is from genome assembly GCA_004027455.1 of Hydrochoerus hydrochaeris. Lineage (NCBI taxonomy): Eukaryota > Metazoa > Chordata > Mammalia > Rodentia > Hydrochaeridae > Hydrochoerus > Hydrochoerus hydrochaeris. Next base: position 167,816 of record PVLA01003389.1, read on the forward strand.
ATATTCATAAGTGAATCAACAACCAGTATTTTTTTTCAAAACTATGTTCAAGGATCTGACATCTTTTCTTACCTCTGGATATATGATATATTAATAAAAAACATACACTTATTATAAAGATTATGCAAAAAATACATTAGAGGTTTATTTAATGATGAATAAGTGATACAGATTTTAACACATTTATATGTATAAATATCCACAAAACCATGCCCTTTCTCAAGATACCTAATGTATGTACTCATAAATTCATCTGTTGTTTTCCATAAAACTCCCTTCCTGTAACATACTTTTATTCTATATTTTTCTGAACTCAATCATTTATTACTGTGTGTTACAATTCTCTCTCATGGTGACAAAAATAGCAGACTATTTGTTGCATGATCATGAGATCTGTGTATTCCAAACTATCTATGTTCCTAAGATTCACAGTCTGTTTTCCAAAACATGCAAGTTGTTGTACCCCTACAAGATGAGGTCACATAAAGGAGATGATAAAATACAGATGTATATCTATTCAGTCAACAGCAAAATCCTTTCCACTCTCTACAGGCTGGAGACCTCACCTGTGAACTGGAGAGAGCACACTGCATGCTCTCCACAGAGTGTGTGAAGCTAAGAATGAGGGGAAACTCAGACAGTAAACGTTGTGAAGCTCTCAGTCCTGAGTCTCCTTCTCTGCATCACCTATGGAGCCGCTCTGGGTTCCAAGCAGATCTCTAGGTCCGAGTGCTGGTTCAGAGGTTTCCCCACAGGTACTGAGACCCAGTCCTGGTCTGCTGCAGCCGCCTTTTCTTGGTCCTGTGCACCTGCTGCTGGTCCTTAGTATCCCCTGAAGGGCCCCACCAACTTGTACATAGCTTTGTGTCTGGGTTCACACTTAGATCCCCTCAGAAATTGCATTGCACTAGACAATACAATTGTATTTCCACGAATACTGAGGACAATTACTAAGAGAAGTGTTTCTTGGCCATGTCTTTAGAGATGCTGACTTGTCAGGGATGAATGACCAGTTGTGCCTCAACTATTACCATCTTGAAACATCAGCTCAGTTTTCTGCTTAACAACTGAAGGAACCAACTCCAGGAGCAATGTCCCAGAGCTGTGCTAACCAGCAAATGTGAAGCTGAGAAAACAAGGACTGAGAGAGCTTCGTAGACCCAGGTCTGGTCTCTTGCAGCAGCAGCTGAGACAGGACAGTGGGAGAAAAGGGCAAGTCTGGAAATCAGTGGCAGAATCTCTGCATCATTCTTTCTGAATTTTCCTACACTCACTTAGGGGAGCCAGCACCAGAAAGAGAAGGAACCAGCATTATTCTATGTTCCTGAGGACTAACTTTACAAATATCTGAGAGCATCTTAAGTTTTGAGACACAATACAAATTAAGGCAATGTGCAATATGAGCTGATCTGATAGCTCGAAAAAATATTTGCATCTGTGATGCAGTCTTGACCATGAAGATCAAAAGGAGATAGACGATGAACAAATTTTTGCCTTTGCCTCTGGGTAGAGGATCCTTACTGAGCCCTCTAAGAACTCAGTGATGTTCCTGGAGTCTGTTGCTAAAGGACTAAACCTCCTTCTCCAGGACAGAATGTGTAGTGGAAGAGCTAGTCAGGGTACTGGCTGTGTCTACAGATGAAAGAAAAGTTTAGGAATATGAAAACCAGCACACAGAAGACAAAGATAATGAGACTGTGAGGTGCATACAGCACATGTTCACAGGTGCATGTGCATAACACACAGCATCAATTCAGATTCTATGTGCATGTATTCACATCCATTTCAGGGTCCTTGCTCACATCACTTTGTACTCTCCATTCCCCATTAGCTCATTCAGTAATTGGTGCAAACCAAAATTTTGAGATGATAACAAACTGTAGGTATCTCACTGAGTTGGGCAATAGTTTTCTAAAGGCTTTCATAAGGTTTTTAGACATTTAGACACTCATCTGATTGTATTTCCCTCTGCTCATGTGAAATGCACTCACACTTTTATGTTCATGGGTTTCTGGGTTTCTGTGAAGATGCATTTTTTCATTTCTAGTTCTTTACAAGTTTTATCTGCTACACAGTAGATGTTTACATGTGTATAGTGTAATTTCTATCCTTTTTCAAATACTACTTAGTTTTTTACTGACAAATGTTTCCTGTATGAAATGGAATTGTGGTGAGCTGTCCACGCCCTGTGAGGTGGAGAACAATGCTGTACATGAAATTCAGAACAGAGCACAGAGCCTGCAGGTGAAAGGCTTTCAGCAGAGATGGGGATGGCACTGGCTTTCAGGGAACTGTAACTCAACCAGAGGAATGCAGATATTATTTACTGTTGGTGCACTAAAGGCTTTGCAGTATGATGTAGCAAGGACCCTCATGATTCCTTGCTGTTGAGTTTGACAGCATATGCTGTACACATTACCTAAGGTAGCATTAATATGGAATCTACAGTCACTGTAAATTAGATCCCCATGAAGAGTTCTTTAGTGCCCTGTCATCCTTATCAATTTGTCTCTGAGTCAGGAAAGTGGGGCTGATGAATCCTGAGTGAGTCATAATAGAGCAGAGCCCAGCTCCATCCATCCTCACTGGGAGACCCTGAACATGGGGACTGCACATACTGACCTTAACATTGGAGGATTCAAGAATAAATCCTCCTGAATATGAAAATGCTGGACTTAGGCATCGCTCTGTATGTGACCTCTTAATCAGGGAGACATAAGCATCCAATATCATCACCACTGCCATGAGTGCTATTTGTCTACCTTGGAGACAGATTAAGCTCATGGGAACCCTCATCTGTGACCTCACAAGGCAGATATTCTGCACTGTTATTTAGCCATATGTGGAACTGGGACAGCTTCTTATATTTGAACCCAGTACTGTCTCAATTGAGAGATGTGAATCCATGTTCTTTTAACACCTTTACTCACATCATTTTGATATAGGGGACCAAAACTCCAAACCTATCAAATTGCTAGTGTGATTTCATGTTCTCTAAAAATGAATGAACTTTAAGAACAATGGATATTAATAGCAGAAGATATTTATTGAGAGAAACAAAGCCTCTGTCTGAGGGACAAAAATGTTCCAGAGTGGGTTGCCAAAGATGCTGTCTTTCCTAAGGACATTTTAATTTTTTTTCATTTTAAAGAGAATAAAATAAAAGAGGACAGATAGAAGCAGATCATAACAGAACAATGTAAGCAACACAGCACTTCACAACAAGACAGTTGGATATTAACAGTAGCTACTGTAATGTCTCTTTCTTTGAAATATTTGAGCTTAGCTTCTAAGGACTTTTATAGAGCAAAAGAACAAAGTGACAATGTGTTCTAATGTGGTCAAAACATGGGAACTTACAAGGTAGGCATGAGGTAGGACAGAACTGTGGGAAACCTATAAGAATAATTGCTCAGGTAAAACTGATCAAATCGAAGAAAACTGGCAAAGTGAGTTACACAGCAAACAGGCATGCATATAGATCGTGACTCATCCTGTAGGGGGTTGGGTTAGTGACTCCAGGCTTCCTGAGATAGAGAAATATGTAGAGTATCAGTCCTATGTATGTCGGTGCCTTTGCTTGATATTTTGTCTTGATGCCTGGCATACAGTGGGAGGTGACTCTCTCCTTAACAGTGGTGAGGTATCTGGGATTCTGCCCTGGTTCCTTTGAGAATCTAGCGCCATCTATCTGTCTATAATATTTCTACCTACCGCAGCTGCCTATAACAATCCTCCCTGTGAAGAATTAACAGAAACTGCCTGCGAGAGTAAAGGGTGATGACTGATCTGGCTTATTCAGGCTGAGGGGGGTCATAGTTGCTGATCATCAGTCAGAGAACAGCAGATGTTCTGTCTAATGACCTCAAACAGGCATTTTTATCCTGCTTAGGTGTATAGCTTTAATTATGGAGTAGGTAAAGGAAAATAAAGAGTTACATATGTATGGGCCAAATAATACAATTCTTAGGATAATTATGAGTACAGTGAACAAAGGTTTTCATTAAATGAGTTAGTAATGACTTACTATAAGGACAAAGTCCAGGGAATTTTACAATCTGACATGTCATTGATTTGTCATCTGATATCTTAAACAGCTACTGAGATACTAGCAGAAGGTACAGGAATGTATGCGTTAAATATTTATAATTTCATAAGTACTTCCTGTGCTAAGTATCTCCTGTCTCATGACTTCCAAGTTTGGAGGTTGGCCTGCTTTTCTACTTTTAGCTTTTTAAGTTAGGAAAGAGAGACCAGCTGCAGTGTCACTTAGGACCAATTGGATATAGTTAGTTAAGGACTTGTTATGCATCATATAACCTTTTCTCTGGATAGGGTCCAGTGAATCCCAGTAAAAGGAATCTAAAAGGAATCTGACATATTGCTAATTTGTCTTTATCTGAATGATGTCTTGTGGTTTGGAATCCGTTGGGCAAAAACCAAGTGTAATCAAAGTATGTATGAGTGAATCATGAGCATTAGAGATAAAAGGTCAGTTTAGAAACTGGTTCTTAGGAAATTCATCATGTAAGGTCCAGTGAGTTGTCTGCTGTATTATGCTCAATAGTTGTGATGCAAAGGTTGTGTATTTTGCCACATTGAGCTCCAAATTTTGTAACACCAAATATTAAGTATTTCCATCCAAATACTGCAATCCTTTTTCCAGCCTTCCTTACAATTAAAAAAGTTATATTTATAATCCCACTGAGATGTTATTAGATTCCTATCAAGTTAAATCCAACCTACCACCTCCAATGCAACCCATGGTGAGAGTAAGACACAAGGACATATTCAAAGTTAAGGGCAGTAAAGGGATCCTAAATATAATCCCATGAGGATTTGCAGACAAAGGTCTTGATGTGAGGGCTGTCTTAGAATTTATTACGTTGTGAAGAAGGGCGTGGCTTGAGGATGAGTGACAGAGTGGATGGAGGGAACTGTGCAACTTGAGCTGCCAGGTAGGGAGAAAAGCATCTTTGCAAATTGCAAGGAGAATGACACAAAGAAAGAGCAGTCTGAATCGTTCTATTAAAGTATCAATTGAATCATTTTAAAAGGCTGTTGCTTCCACTTCTGATCTTTAAACTTTCGTTCCCTTGGAGCATCTATCTCCAGGTTCATACCCAGTTGACATTGCCGGAGCTGACTTTCTGCCATCTTGTTGTACTCATATCTTTTATAGAAAACAATATGCAGGGAGCCAGGAGATTGCCTGATGGCTGTAGAGATTGTATACCAGTACCTTGGCTAGCCTTATTTGCAATGCTTAGAGCCAAGAGAGAAGGAAATACCATAGTAAGCTCTGTACATATCAGTATATGGAAATAAACCTCAATAAAATCAATGCTAAATCAATTGTTCTGCATTCAAGAGGAGTCACTCCAATTGTCTCCTAGAAAACTAAAGAAAAGTCTTAGACCTTTTAAAGATCTCCAGGAAAACGGAATTCATGATATTCACTAGCGTATATCCAGATACATCTCAGGAGATGGCATGTTCTGGAATATGTTTTCACCCAGAGCCTAAAACAACAGGTGCAACTGGGATATCATGGGAAACAAGATCACTCATCCCTGAGGGCAGGGCACAGCAGTGAGGATGATGGCCCAGGTGAGGTGCAGAGCTGGGTGGGGATGGAGAGGTGAGTTAGGTTCCCGGGATGACAGTGACCATAATTTCCATGGACATGACTAAGAGAAATGTGCAAAGTTTATGTGTGAAGACAGGACCTCAGCTCTGCCCTCTAGAAGTTTGCATATGTGTGGAATGTGTATTTCAAGTAATTTCCTTCACTTCAGTGTTCATTGCTTCACAGGGTTCGATGATAAAAATAATAATATTAGTAAGAATGAACTTATATCTGGTTATTTTATAATAATTTAGGAAAAGATACTGACAAATCAATACAGAATGAAATGACAAAATAAAAACATATAAAGACAGATATTGGAGAAAGTATTTAGGAAAGAAATATTAATATTATTAAACAGGAGCATTTTTTCTTTAATTTTGTCTCTTAGTATACTGATATATAGTTTGAAACCTGTGATTTTGTATTAGAGAGAGACAGAGAGACAAAAGAAAAAGAACCATGAATATTATATTATATAGTCCTTATTTAAAGATATGCAAATTAACTCCAGAAACATAACATGAGAAGAAAGAGCTAGGCAAGGAACCTGGATGCTTCTCTATGTAAAGCCCAGCTGCCTCTTTTCCTCCTCCCAAGCCCTGAGCTCCTCATGGTGCTGGCTGAGTCTGGGGATCAGGTCTCCTGAGGTGTCTAGGAGAGGAGAGAGCTGCAAAGTCTTAGACCATGTGCAGAGGCAGAAGAATAATTTAATTTTCTAACCTGAAACATTTACTCCTACAATAGACAATGACTCCTTATCAGGAGAAAAAGTAAGGATATCATTTTAGATAATGATGATGTGACATTCAATGGAGACTTAAGTTCTCAAATTGTATTTTGAGTTTTATCACCCTTTTTAGAAAAATCATATGAAAGAGGCAAAGAAAATAGTATCTATAAATAAGAAAAACTGTGCTTGTATCTTGAATACCCCCTAAGTCTTCTGAAGCCAGTATATATCCTGTCTCTTCCTATGATATTAAGACAGAGAAGAAACCCCAGAGTCCTACAGGAAACCATCAGTTCCCTGCTTCCTGCTCTGCACCTGCCCTGGTCCCAGCCTGGTCTCACTCAGTGAATCTCTGTCACTTCCTACTGGTTGTGATTGCCACTGCAGGGAGGTATGTGTCTGGGCTCATAGTGAAATTATCTCACTGTGGCTAAAGCACAGTAATACACGGCCGTATATTAGGTTCTCAGACTGCACATCTGAAGATACAGCGTTTTCTTGCAGTTGTCTCTGGAGATGGTGAATCGGCCCTTTATACAGTCTGTGTAGTATGTGTTACCACTGCTAGTGATGTCAGAGATCCACTCCAGGCCCTTCTCTGGAGCCTGGCGGATCCAGATCATGTAGTAGTTAATGATGTTGAACCCTGAGGCCACAAAGCAGAGTCTCCAGGATCCTGCAGGCTGCACCAAGCCTCCCCCAGACTCCACCAGCTGCTCCTCACACACGACACCTGCAAACTCGTGATACTTTGTTCAGAAAAATATTACACATATTCTCTATTTATCACAGTCATGTCTATTGGCACACTTACTATCAATTTTTTTTCATCAATTACCTTTGAAAATGAAAAGGAGGAAAACCCAGCTCAGCGCCAGCTCCATTGTGAGCCATCTATGCTCAGTGCAGATCACTTAGTGGGAACAACTGTGCACCAGGGTGGGGCTCTTCTGAAGAGCTACAGAATGAAGCCTGGGCTGGTTTTCATTTTCACAGGGAGGCCCTATTTGCATAGTCTCCTTCTATATAGTCAGTTCTATTGAGGAAGCTTCAAAGAGGGAAGGGTTCAAAGCACATGAGAGTGCTTTGATAGGTGTTTTGACAAGCCCTAATGCTATAGAACTCATGGTTTCTTTCTATGTCTCTGTAGTGAAAAACACATAACCTCTTCTGTTTTGCTTCTTCTTAGATATATTTAGTTAAGTGATTTCATAATTTCCTAAGTTTTCAGATATGTACACACAGTGAGAAGCATAATGACCTATGAGATGTGAGCTATAATTTATAAAACTTCCCATGTATTTGATCCTAAAAACCTTGGCACAGTTCCCAACTTCTTGTGGAGCAGTTCCCAACACAATGGTCATGTTTCATGACATTTGTCAAAGTTCTTCTTCTAATTACAGAACCTGACAGGATTTTCTGTGTTGCATTAGACTCTTAAAGGAATAGACAACTAGTATCATTTTCAAGGCTATATTCAAGAATCTGGAGTCTCATTTTCTCATATAAACATCAAGTTTCCACCGTAAGGTAATACAAATATATCAATACAAATATAAGTATTAATGTTAATGATGGATAAATGAAGTGAATTTTGATACAAACCATCAACATGATAATACTTAAAAAATAATGCTCGTTGTCAAGGAAAGTAATAGATCAGTACCCCATAATTCTCCTGTTGTATGTCATAAAGTCTCCTTCTTTATTGTAGATTTTGTTCAACTGAAACATTTATTACTGCATGAGACTGTACACTGTGCATTTCTCTTGGTGACAAAATTAGCACTCTAATATTCTGTGATGATGAACATGAGTATTGTGCAATCCAAATCATCTAATTTCTGCACATTCTTGGTCTACTTATCAGTATATGTAAGTTTTATTGCTATCACACAAATTCATGAAGGGTATTTTTTAAAATGTGGGTATAAATGTAATCTGTAACCACCAAGTTCCTTTTATTGCTTGGGATCTGGAGAATTCCTGTATGAGTGGAGAGGAAGCACTGTACATTCTCTGCAGTGTGTGAGATGCTAACACAGAGGAGAAATTCAAACACTGATAGGAAGCCCTGTGTCCTTAGCCTCCTTCTCTGAACCTCCTGCTGGGGCCACTCCTGTTCTTAGCAAATCCCCAAGGCTCTTTCACTAGTCCAGAGCTTTCCCATCTGGTGCTATGCATCCCATCCTGGTCTCAGGCAACCCCCTCTTCTTGGTGCTGAGCACCTGCACTTGGTCCTGAGCACCTGTATTGGTCCACGCTACTCTGTACATAGCTTTGTGTCTGGGGTCCCATTTATCTCCCCTCAGAAAATGTCTTGCACAGTACTGCACAGTAGTGTTTTCCATGGATACTGCGGTCAGTTGCAAAGAGAACTGTTTATTTGCTGTGTCTTTAGACATACTGAGTTGTCAAGGATGAATCACAAGCTGTGTTTACACTAGCAATTGTTTTGACACATTAACTCAGTTTCCTTCCTAGTGGCTGAAGCATCCAGCTGCAGGAGCAGCATCCCAGAGCTGAAAAACCCAAGAACGTGCAGCTGGGAGAGGGGGACTCTGATGGCTGCACCAGGCCACATCAGGCCTCTTGAGCAGCAGATGAGACAGGACAGTGGGAGAACATAGTGAGCCTGCTGAGAGATGCAGCATCTCCATGTCATCCTGTCTGAATTTTCCAGAGCACACATCTGAGAGGCAGCACCAGAAACAGGAGGAACGTGCATTGTTCTAGGTTCTTGAAGACCATTTTTGCAAATATCTGAGATCATCTTTAATATTTAGATACAAAGAAATTAACTCAATATGCTATGTGAGTTTATCTGTTAGCTCCTGAAGTATTATGCGTGAAGTCTTCTTGTATATGAAGGTCTCAAGGAGACAGAGGATGGGCCCCTTTGGAGCTGCCTCCATGTAAAACATGCTGGCTGAGCCCTCAAAGAACTCACTGATTTCCACGGGGTCCATTTCTCATGGGGTCCATTTCTCCTACATGATTCAGGACATATAATGGAAGAGCTGGTCAGGGAGCTGTTCATGTTCACAGATGAAGGATGGCTTTGTGGATATGAAAACTAGAACACAGGTCCCAGGGATAACATGGCTGCGAGGTACATACAGCACATGTGCGTAGAGACTGTGTATATAAGACATGAAGTCAATTCACATTTTATGTGCATAGGCACACATCTGTGTTAGGGTCCTGGCTCAAATCAGCTGTCATTCTCCAACCTGTATTTGCTCATACTATCATTCACATATTCTGGGGTTGTGAGGCCCTCAACTAAATGCTCTCATTTAATTCAGTTGGAAAAAAACTGTCTCAGACACAAAAATTGACATAGATTTTGTAGACGATTAAACACTCATTTGGTTGTATTTCTCTTTGTGCATGAGAAATGTACACATAATTAGGTATATACATGGGTTTGTGGTAAGATACATTTATTTTAACCTCAAAGATCCTTTCCCTTTTTCTAGCTCACAGTAGTTTACTATCATGTAGTGTAATTTCTAACCATGATGAAATGCAACTTAGTTTTTTAGGGATACATTTTTTCTATAGTGAGGTCCATTGCTGTGAGGACACCTCGTTGTCAACTTGCTACTTAGTGGAGAACAATGCTGCACATGAAACTCACAAGGATGCACAGAACCTGCCACTGAAAGGCTCTCAGCTCAGCGAGGTTGGTGGTATTTGTCTTTGGGTGACTTTCACTTAGACAGAGAGGTCCAGTTCTTGTTTACTACTGGTGCATTGAAAGGCTTTCCAGTATCAAGCAGCAAGGACCCTTATGGTTTCTTGCTACTGAGTTCCACAGCAAACACTTCACAGTTTACATCAGGTCAGCATGAAAAGATGAAACCTGCCAGTGTCATTAATTAGATTTTCTTAAATAAGAGACACAAGTATCCAATAACATCACCATTGCCATGAGTGTTACTTGTCTGCATATGAAACAGAAAATGACCCATGGGCATTCTCCCCAGTAATCCGCTGCACACTTTCTCTAGTGCACTAAAGTGCCACACCTGTGACTGGCACAGTTCCCTGTGCTTAGGTCCTGTGCCCAATCAATTCATGGGCTGATGTGTATCCATGTTCTTAAAATTCATTTCTATCCATAGCATGTCATGACCATAAAATTCACCCCAGCACACTGTCATCCATTTGCCATTCTTATTTTATTTCAGAGTTTAATTTTATATAAGTACATTTTTGCAGCACATACTGACTGCATTCATCATGGGTAGTTAGCACATGTGCATGACACCTGGGTCTTATCCCTTTTTCCTGCCCTCCTCAGATCTAATATTAATAAAGGGGCTGGAATACAGGTAACAATTTAGTCAACAGTAGTAAGCACTAAGATTGTTTTGCAACTGGACTCTCTGCCTATGATTTAGACAACTGAGAAGAGCTGTTCTGAGTCCAAGCAGGAGAGCAGCTGGACCCTGACATCTGAAGCAAACGGGTCCCTTACTTTTTCAATTGTCACTGGTTCAGATCTTTGATACTGATCATGTCCACCTCCCTGCTGTGAGGTTACACTTAGTATTAATGCTGCATCAGGAATTATCTTTGTTCTGAATTGCATGGCACTGATGGATATGTGGAAACACTGTTACATACTCTCACAGAAAAAAAACTAAAATACTGCAGTTATGCATATACTTATGTAGTGGGGAGGTTACTGCAGAGTCTGGTAGTTCTTGAAATTTCACAACATTTTGATCACTAGGATTAGGAATGTGCAAGTTTCATTTGAGGATTTATTAACAACAACTGCCTATGATCCATGACATGTCAGAGTTCTGTTTGAAAGAACCAAAACATTAAAAAACATTGACACATGAGGAAAAAGAGGAAAATATGAGTGAAAACCTGGAGGATATGAGAGATACACGAGGTGATGCCCAAGGACTGTGACGGTGCTGGGTTTCATGCTTGGGAAGTGGGGATGGCTCAGCTGATGCTTCTTCACCTCCTTTAGGCATTGGGAGAGTAAACTAAGGGTGGAAGGTGAATTTTGTATAACACATTCTCAGAAATGAAGAATGTTATGCCATAGTGCCATAGAGGAGTGGCAGTACTGCTGGTTAACACTCAGATCAGAGTTGCATGCAGAGATGGACACACAGTTTTATGAAACTGGAGGGTTTTTCCTTATCTTTTTCCATATTTTACTGATAAGCAGATTGAGTCATGAGAGATGAGAAACAAAGAAATCAGGTATTGGGGGAGAGAGAGAGTGAGAGAGAGAGAGAGAGAAATTGTAACAGTGTAATTTGTAAATTTTACAGTTTCTAAGGTTCAGAGGAAAAGTACGGACTCAAAGCCTGCTCATTCTCCATGGGTAGGAAGAGCACAGAAAGGCCCCCAGACATTGCCCTGACTCCAGTCAGACTGCCTCGCTTTCTCCTCCCTGAGCACATGGCCCCAAATGGCCCTCAGGCTGAGCTTGGGGACCAGGTCTCCTGAGCGCCCAAGATGAAGAGAGAACTGTGTGCTCTTAGACCCCACGTACAGAGCAGGAAAGGATTTAAGTCCTTAAGCCCCCAAGATATCCCTCCATGAGACAGACCTACTAATTCTGCTTACATGAGCAGATTAAGTTTTAGATGATGATGACCTCACACTCAAAAGAATGCTAAATTCATAAAATGTGTAAGTTATTTTGAGATGCATACAAATCACATTTATCCAACAAGGAAATTCATACAGAGATGAAAAAGTCAGTACTTGAATATGCACTTATGCAACTAAATTCAACAGAGAATATTTTCTTGGACTTGGATGATTCATCGCAGCTTCTGCATTGCAGTCTGCTCATGTCCTGTGATGTTACCACGTGAGGGAAGCCAGAGGCCCATAGGAAGCCCTAAACACAGGGCCTCCTCCTCTGCACCTGCTCATAGGGCAAGGTCTAGCTATCAACGGACCCCTGCGACCTCTGCTGGACGTGAGCGTCCCTGCAGGGAGGTTTGTATCTGGCCCCCAACTGATGTTCCCTCATTGTGTCATTGGCACAGTAATACATGGCCGTGTCCTCTGGTCTCAGGCTGATCATCTGCAGATACAGTGTGCTCTTGCCGTTTCCTCGAGAGATGGTGACTCAGCCCTTAATGGAGTTGGCATAGTATATTTTACTACTATCCGAGTTTATGTCAGAGATCCACTCCAGCCCTTCCCTGGAGGCTGTCGGATCCAGTACATCCAGTAGTCACTGAAGGTAAATCCTGAAGCTGTGCAGGAGAGTCTTAGGGACCCCTCAAGTCTACATCAAGCTTCCCCCGAACTCTACCAGCTGCTCCTCGCACAGAGCACCTGCAAACAGAGAGACATTCTGCTCAGGAAACTGTCACTGAGGTGCATTGTGTAACGCACAAATTTCCACTGATACCCTCGGCATCTTTTGTTTTAAATAACTTATTTTTGAAAATTGAAACAGAAAAACCCAGCTCACACAAGCTTGATGGTGAGCCGTCTGTGCTCAGTGCTGATCACTGAGTGGTAACAGCTGGGCATCCAGGGAGGGGCTTCTCTGCAGAGTTCAGGGTGAAGACTGGGCAGGTTTTCATGAGCACAGGGGGGCTCTATTTGCATGGCCTCCTGCTATATAGACTGCGCTGTGGTAAGACTCTCAGAGCAGGCAGTGAGCACTGCAGATGTAAGTGCACTGGGCAAGTCTGGTAACCAAGATGCATTAGGGAGAAAATGACAGCTCATGTGACAGAGCTCTATTGTGTTTTTATCTCTTCATGATTGTTCATCTTTATCCACATACACAAATCATGCTTTTTATATTCCCAATGCTTGCTTTGTAAACATGGGAAATGTTGAGTACTGTGAGAAGTTGTGCTCCCCATATAGGATCTGATATCATCCCCACTGTCTGGGCTTTTGCTTTCATGGTCTGTGAGTAGACTGATTCCCCATCCAGCTCCTGGACTCTCCTGTTGTGGTTTGCAGACCCCTCTCCCTGTAGTGAGTATATGTGTGACTCTGCTATATTCTGCTCTTTTATGAAAGGAAACAGCACCAGCCCTTGAGTGGAGCCTGTTAATGAGTTTCTTGGCTTCACCTGTCATTATCTATCTTTCTGAGCTGCATGAAGAGGGTCATGAGCTTCTTGATGCCAGGATGCAAGAGGGAAGGAGCAGGAGGGAGGAACCGCAGAGCAGCCACAGGCATCACTGCAGGATGACAGGTGTGTGCGCTGCTTTGATTGTGTGTGAGTGATTGTGCAAGTGTCCATGTGAGCTAATTCTTCTCAGGAGCCCACTTTATGTATGCATGGTTTATGTGATAAGTGTAACTTAGGTGTCACAGGTAAGCAATAGTTGCAAATACCATCTCAGTGTTGTTCTAATCTTCATTTTTCTAATGGTTGGAGATGTTGAGAGTATTTTGACATATTTATTGGACATTTTTACATCTATTTTTGCAAAATGTCTAACATTTCAATGGCCAAATTTTATTATGAGATTATCTAATTTTTTGAGTTATCTATTCAGTTCTTTATTTTAAAAAGAAAAAAATGAAACAAATTTTCAAAACAAGATAATAGGAGAGTAATAATTTTAATTCAGTGTGTATTGTTATCTGAGGAGTACTCATGGTAGAACAAATAGGTATGAGATATTTTCCTCACAATATTGTGCAAATGTTTCTCTTCAAAGAACTAAGAGAAACTAGCAGTATAACTATCTCAAAAGTGTTTGATATATATAATTCTTTTTCCCCTTCATATCCTTGGTGTTAGTTCACTTTCTATTGAATAGCTTGCAAAATTTTCAAATAATTTTGGTGAAACAAATGAGGCAGAAAGATTTAATCATTGCATAGTTTAATTACAGAATTAAACAAAACATATGAAAAATGACAAATGAAGACTGAAAATAAACAAAATAAATATTTTGCCAAAGTAAATGGAGCTAAGAGGTTGCAGGATGTTGGAGGGAATCTATGAAAGAAGAATTGAGGTGTTTTATGTGACTGTATCAAGATCCACAATAAGTGTTTTTTGTATACTGTAAACTTTATTGATAAAAATTCACAAGAACTAAAGATATAGATGTATGAAGTCAGAAAAAAAAGATCAAGAGTGATCCATGCTACTGCTGTGCAGTTTTCTCTCCTGCTCCTTCCATCCTGCAACCTCACAATGGGAAGCTAGTGTCCCTCTTCATGCTGATTTATCTTAACCTTTCTAAAGCATCACTTATGGAAGTTGAACATAGACTATGAATTTGGTTATGTGTAACTCAGAGTCTTTTGGAAATTCCTCCTCATCAATATGGGAATCAAAATATTTATGCCAATATTTATGCTGATCAATATCCAAATATATAAACATGAGGGTGGGGCTGTAGCTCAGTAGAAGACTGCTTCCCTGTCCTTGTGTGGCCCTGGTTTTGGTCCCTGCAGCCATAAAAATAAACACACAAGTAAGTGCATTTCAGTTTAACATTTTTAGTGGATTTGTTAATAGGTAATTAAATGTCCTCAGTTTCAGCTTACTGCAAGAAATGCTACTCCTCATCTTGCAAATGTAACTTTGTGAGAAAGATTGGATCTCATATTTTTTTAAAACAAAGAGAACAGAACAGCAAAATTGAATGCAAATTACTTAAGTTTCTTGACTTCATCCAGCAAATGAAGTTACAAAGCAAATAAAAATTTGAAATCCAGAGCTGGAGGCCTGTGTCCTAAAAACAGAGATGGGCCTCATCCACCTAGAACAGAGGTCACACTGTGATACATCACTAGAAAATTAAACTTGAGGTAATCCATGGGTTACCCATCACATTGTTCTTTTGTCACCTGCCTTCACTATGGAACTGTGATGGGAGTGTATGTTAAGGCTCATTTTTACTGTAAAAGAACAGGTGAAATGGGTTTCAGAATTGTAACACTGCTTTCATTTCCTCATGAACAAGAAAGACACAATGATTTTTGGTATCTTCACTAACACTTAATTTTTCTTAGTTTTCTTTCACCCATTGTAACATGTGGGAGCAGTTAGTTAAACCAATTTATTTATTATTAGAGTATGATGCATAAGTACAGTTTAGTGGTTTTCATTTTGCATCTTTAAACATGCATAAACCTACTTAGATTACATGTATCCTTCTTAGCTGTTTACTGTTCCACTTCCCTGTGATTTTCAGCCTTCCTTTAAGTTGCCTTCTTTCATGTAACCTCTTTTGATTAAGTTTAATTTTCTTGATGATAACTAATAATAGTACATGGTGTTCAATTTGTATCTCCCTTTCCAATCTTTAAGACTGTTGAGAGTTTTCACTCATTTTATCATTGTATTTGTAGATTTCTTTTTTGAATATATAATATTCTCTGTATAATTTTCTCTCACATATGAATGTTATGAATGTTTTCTACTAGTCTGGGACCTGGCTGTATATTATCTTTATACAGTTCTTTATGGATGCCTACAGCATTTTTAGTCTTTACAGTTGTATTGTGGCTCCTTATACATTTTCATTTTTTAAAAAAAATTTATTTATGTATTTTTAGGAAGTATGGTTTCTATTATGTTTATACCAAGAACCTGCCATGCATGTATGGCTTCAGTTTGTGCTCTGATTCCAGCCCTCAATGCCCAACAATTCTACTTTGAAATTTAGTCTCCTACCTATGACACTACAAGGACCTAGTGGCACCTCCATGTGTGTGAGTCCAGAGGCAGGAATTTAGGTCACTGATTAAATACTTTTATGGGAGATGTAAGGAACCCATCTCTGAAGTATCAGGGCTACACATGCAAGGACAAGCTCATCTGAAACCCTGATCCAAAATGAAACTTTCACCTTTTTCATTTACCAAACCTAAGATATGCATTCCAGACCCATGGAGCTGAATGATACAATGTGCAAATAAATAAAAGATTACACTGTGCACCAATTTTTTTCACTGTGATACCCTCTCACTGTGTCTTGTACATGAGGCATGGCAGAGTGCTGAGCTGCAGGAAGACCTGGTTCTTGCCTGTGTCAGCTGGGATGAAGATACAGCCTGGGAAATCTGGGTTTTAGCATGTTCTTCCAAGTAAGCACCCCATCAACTGTGGAGCTTTGCCAGGAGTCAGCCCGATACAGTTCATGACCAGCTGCTTATGGAAACCGTGTAAAAGTTCAGGTGAAGGAGAATGTCAGTATGGGTTGCACCAGGCTATGTCTTGGTTTGTGAGAGTGCATTCATAACCCCTGCTAATTCTTTTTTTTTTTTTTTTTTGTACTGTGGATCGAACTCACAACCATTCACTAGCAAAGCAGGCCCTTATACTGCTGAGCTAAATTCCCTTCCACTATTTGGGTTTTTATTGTCCTTTTTTCCGCTAAAATCCCACAAATGTTAGTTTTGAACACTTTATTTATTTTATGGCCTATCAGTTACACCTTATTTGCAGAGCTAGCAGTTTGACTTTAAACAACGAGCAAAATTTGGGCAAATCCACAAAAAGCTGCCTTCTCACACTTATTTTACCATCAAATCTACAAAAAGGAGAACAAACTAAATTGTCAACCAGAGAGACCAGAGAGTTCTCTTGAGAAGCAAAATTTACTGCCTTTGTTCAAAATTCATTCACTGGTTTTTATACCCACTGAATTGGTGGAATAAATATGGGTTGTGAAAGAACCATTTGGTATTTACTCCTGAGAGAGTTCTGATCCTCCTGGATCCCCAAAAGCATCTTATTTTTCTTGATTTAAGCCTTTATGGTACACTCATTTTGTAGGATTTGGAGTTACATCAAGGCACCAACTGTACTTCCAGGATTCCTTGTGATCATTCAATCTGTGATTTTATTTCTTTCATTGATTCATGAAAAAATTGTGTTGTTTATTTTATCCATAAATTTGCAAATTTGAATATGTGGGGAATAATTTTGTATGCCATACAGTTTCAGGTGAAAGCTAGGCCCAATTTCAGTGGCGAATTTTCAAATCTTACATGAGTCAGGGTTCTAAGATCAGTAATTGAAAATGATATTTTCACAATCAGAAATGAACACTAAATAAAAGAGAAGAAAGAAACAGAAGGAAACTAAAGATTTCTGGATTTTCTGGAGGGAGGAATTCAACAGATCCAAAAGAGGAGATATATCTACATCTCAGCTGGTGATGTGTTCTGGAGGTGTCCTCGTTTTTTCTTTGAAACAACAGATGCACATGGAACATCACGCCCAGAAGAGGAAATCTCAGTCCTTAACCACAGGACACATCAGTGATGATGCTGGTCCAACTCAGGGCAGAGCAGCGGGAGGAGGTGGAGGTGCATCTGACTTCCCAGGAGGACTGTGACTGTGAGGTCCATGGTCACATCTGAGGGACAGTGGCCTGTGTGTGAGAACCTCACCTCAGCTCTGCCTTCAGGAAACAGACATCTGTGTGGCTTGGATGTGCAAATGGTTTTCTTCTCTGCATAATGTATGTTCCTGTTTCAAAGAAGTGTATGGCAAAAAATATATTAAAAAGACCATAACTAAAAGCATAATAGTAAGTATAAAGTTCTACTCAATTATGTTAGGATAACTAAGGCATATCTGACTGCTAATTATGGAATTAATTGAGCTAAAATACTGAGATAAAAACAAAGGAAAAGTGTAAAGTCAGAAATATGAGAATCTATTAAGGAAAGAAATAGTGAATATAATGAAACTAGAGTATTTGACCTCACATTTTCTTATTATGCAACTCCTATGTTGTTAGAATCTCTAATGTCATCTTAGGTTGGAGGTAGCCCATTTTATTAATTTTATCATTTTTAATTTGGATAGATCAGCTGTAGTGAAATTTAAGGCCCACTTGATATAGTTAGTTAAAGGCTTGATATGCATCATATAACCTTTTCTCTGGACCAGAGTTGCTGGATCCCAGCAAAAGGAATCTAAAAGGAATCTAGCATATTTTTCATTGGTTTCATCTGTGTGATGCCTCAGGGTTTGACATGCTTGATACAAGAACAAATTTTAATCAAAGTTTATAATCAAAATATGTATACAAAGGCTTGCATAATCAAAGCCTGAGCATTAGAGCTAACAGATAAGTTAAGGAACTGTTTCTAAGGAAATTCATTATGCAAAGTCCAGTGGGTTGTCTCCTGGGTGATGATCAGTAGTTGTGATGTGAAGGTTGTGTATTCTGGACACATTGAGCTCCAAATATTTTAACCCCAAATATTGAGTACTGTAATTCAAACATTGCAATCCCTTTTCCAGTCTGCTTCACAAGCCAAAAAGTTATAAGTTTAATACCATTGAGACATTATTGGAATCCTTTCAAGTTAATTTCAATCTATCATGTCCAATGCAACTCAAGGGGAGAGTAAAGATACCAAGACATATTGAAAGTTAAGGGAAGCCTAAATATAATCCCTGTAAGGATGTGTGGACAAAGCCCTTGATCCCAGGCCTGTCTTAGAATTTATTATCTTGTGAAGGATTAGGTGGCTTGAGGATGAGTGACAGTGAGGGTGACAGGAATTATATGAGTAACATGATCTGGATAGCCAGGTATGGTGAAAAGCATCTTTGCAAAATACAGGTAGAATGACACACAGAAAGATCACTCTGCATAATTCAATTAAGGTAGCAAGTGAATTGGTTTTGGAGAATGTTGCTTCAGTTTCTAATATGTGAAATTTCATGGTTTGGAAACTCACAGCTTCATTATCTCCCAGCTCTTTATCACCAGTTGACATTCCTGGAGCTGACTAGCTCTGCCATCCCACTGTGCTCATATCTTTCACAGAAAGCATTTTGTGAAGAAACAGGAGAAAGTCTAATGGCTTTACAGATTGCATAACAGTACCCTGGCTAACCTTATTTGCAATGATTAGAACCAACTGAAGAGAGAAGGAAATACCACAGTCAGCTCTGTGCATAGCAGTATAGGGAAATCAATCTTGATAAAATCAATGCTGCAGCAATTGTTCTGCATTCAATAAGAGTCTCTCAAATTGTCTCCTACAAAACTAAAGACAAGTTTTAGACATTTAAAAGATCCCCAGGGAATGGGATTTAGGATATTCAATAGTGTGGATCCAGCTACATCTCAGGAGATGTCATGTTCTGGAAGGTGTTCTCACCCTGGTCTGGAAACAACAGGTACACCTGGGATACCATGAGAATAAGGAACTCTCATTCCTTAAACCAGGACGTAGCAGTGATGATGATTGCCCATGGGAAGAGCAGAGCAAGGGGAGGAGTGGGAGATATTTAGCTTTCCAAGATGACAGTGACCATGATTTCCATTGTCAGGACTGAGGGAAACGTGTGACATCAATGTGTGAAGACATCACCTCAGCTCTGCCTTCCAGAACTGTGCATGTGTGTGGATTGTGTACTTCACATAATTTTCTAATCTTCAGTATACACTTGCTTCATAGAGTTCCATGATAAAAAGAATCATATTAATAAAAATAAACTTATATGTGGCTATTTTATTAAAATTTAGGAAAAGATATATGACAAATGAATATAGAATGAACTGAGAAAATAAAAATGTATAAAGACAAATCAGAGACTCTAGGAAAAAATTAATATTATGAAATAGGAGCATTTTATCTTGAATATTGTTTCTTATTATATATATATAGAAACCTGTGCATTTGTATTTGACAGACAGAGTTAGACAGGAAGAGAAAGAGAGAGAGAGTGAGAAAGAGAGAGAGAGAAAGAGAGAGAGAGAGAAACAGACTAAGGAAAAAGAATGTTGAAGAAAATTTGATAAATTCCTAATTTCAAAGCTACCTAAATCAGTTCTGACCAGCTAACAGGAAGAGCTGAGCAAGGTTCCTGGACACTTCCCTAAGTACAATCCAGCTGCCCTCTTCCTCATCACCTGAGCCAAGAACTCCTCATGGTGCTGGGATGATCCTGGGGATCAGGACTCCTGAGCTGGCCAAGGAGAGGACAGAGCTGCAAGGTCTCAGACCATTTGCAGAGGAATGGGAATAATTTAATTTTCTTATCTGAAACATTTACTCCTACAGTAGACAATTGCTCCATATAAGGAGTAAACTATCAATTTCAGTTTTAGATAATATTGATGTCACATTCAAAAGAAACTTAGGAGAAGTCAAGATGGCTAATCAGTGAGCAACAAAATGCAAAGTCTCCCTGGAGAAACAGCTCATACACCAGAATAAAACATCCTGGAGAGACCCAGACAGAGGGAGATGGATCCGCTTGACACAGGATGAAATTAAAATTTAAAAAAGCTCATCAAATACTTCAAGACTACAACTGAAACAGCTAAAAATTATGGGACATAGTGTTTTCGTGACAACCCACCCAGTTTGCAATGGCCTGAATCTAAAACAGCCAGCGGAGCTGCCCAAACTCGTTCCTGCCATACTCATGGGAACCACAGCAGTGCTGAAGTCAGGGATTAGTGAGCCCAATGGAGAGTGGAGCCAGTGAAGGGACCTTCATAAATCCATGGTCAGTGCTGTGACTGAGACCCCCCCACCATGGGAAAGGAATGACCAAATGGGCAACATGTTGGAATAGGGCAAGAGGAGCCTAAACTGGGAGTGACAGTGACTTCAGCTGGTTACTCCCTCCCCAGAGCAGATTCATGGGATTTGATTGGACTGGGCTGTGCCCCTGGCTATGAC
Source organism: Hydrochoerus hydrochaeris (assembly GCA_004027455.1). Taxonomy (NCBI): domain Eukaryota; kingdom Metazoa; phylum Chordata; class Mammalia; order Rodentia; family Hydrochaeridae; genus Hydrochoerus; species Hydrochoerus hydrochaeris. The sequence goes on from PVLA01003389.1 coordinate 188,827, forward strand.
CCAATGTGCTGTCCCAAATAAATTCCCTGCACCTAGCAAGCACTAACCGGGTGAAGGCCCCTGAACTTTGGCTGGCCGGGTGGGGAGGGGCTGGCATATAGAGCTGCTGCTTACACCTCAGTGACAAAGGCAGGCAGCAGAGGGCAGAGGTCCCTTGGCAGCATGCTTTGGAGGAAATGTGGCCAACAGGGAAGGGGGCTGGGACCTGCACTGTAACCTGTGTGGATGAAGCCAGGACCATGACAGGAGAGAGAGGCAGGAGGAGGCCCCTAGCCCAGAACACTGAGAGCACTGATCTAGGAGAGGGAAAAACAAGGGATACTGAGGATGGCAAACATGCAACATCAGACCTGGCTTCCATAAACATTAAGAAATATCTTGGGAACCTTGTAGACGAGCTCAAAACTGAAATATTAAATCAGATAAAGCAAGATATGAGTAGAGTAATAAAAGAAATGCCTTCAGGAAGCAGCTCTCAGGAAGATACAGATGGTAGAAGGGAGGAAAACAAAATAAGGAGAGAAACATTTGATAAAGAATATAAAGAAAATATAGAATACATAAAGCAGATTCAAAGAGACTATCAGGAAATTAAAAACTCGATTGAAAGCTGGCAAAATGCCTTAAAAGAAACTAAGGATAGACTATCAAAACTTGAAGACAAGTTTGCAATATGTGATCATGAAAGGAAAGATCAGTTAAAAATAACAAGGAAACAGTCAGTAACAACACAAAGGCTAGAAGATGCCAAGAGAATCTAAAATTTAAGAATAAACAATGTGGACAAAGAAGCAGGAATACATACAGGCGAATTACAAAGTCTATTCACAGAAATAGTTAAGGAAAACTTCACAAGCATGGGGAAAGAAAATGACATGGGGTTATGTGAGGCATACAGAACTCCAGCCACCTACAACCAAAACAGATCTACACCCAGACATATAATAAAGATACCATAAATTCAATATAAAACAGAATATTAAAAGCCATCAGAGAAAAGAAACAGATTACCTATAAAAGTAAGCCCATCAGGATCACAGCTGAGTTCTTGACACAGACAATCAGATCAAGAAGAGCATGGAGCACAATATTCCAGGCCCTGTAAGAAAATAACCTCCAGACCAGATTGATGTACCCTGCAAAACTGACACTAGAAATTAATGGAGAAACAAGATGCTTCCATGACAAAGAGGAACTGGGGGAATTTTTGACCATCAATCCAACCCTACAGAGAATACTGAAGGACATTCTAGAGAGAGAGAAAAAAATACAAGGATTTTAGGAACAATAGCAGGAAGGTCTGAATGTGTGGAGCAGGCAGTAGAATGAAGGAGAAAAGTAGACCAACAAAGGCAGAAAAATAGCATAGCAGAAATGAGGCAGAGAAGAATGGCTAGAATCTCTAACATAGATGGCCTTGATACACTATATTGTTAATAGTGCACCAGGATTTAAAACCCACATTACTCACACTATTTTGCTTAGATGTATTATATTTTGTTGCAGTCATTCTACCTATACTAGATTTGAGGGCATAGACAGCAATCCCGAAAATAACAGGATATAGTATGGTAATCATCCTTAATTTCTTATTAAGTTAATCTAAAGCTCTGTAAAACCTACACTGTTTTACCGTGACTGATCATAATTGAATCTGGTTTGTTAGATCACTGTTTTGTATTGATATATTTTATTCAAAGCTGTTATGATTGATAGTATCAAGTCTGAGAGTATAGGCAACTGCACTGAAGATGACAAGATTCACTAGAATATCCACTCTGGTTTGATTATTACCTGCCTTGGAAGTTTTATACTGTCTACAATGTTTTATTTTTAACTAATATTGTCATGTACTGCTATATATAATTATACTGCTATATTCATTTATGCCTGATGATATAGGCAATTGTATTGAAGATAATAAGTAACAACAGAGCAATCATTGTAGATCAGCTTGTACTGTGGTTTTATATGACTTTTTGGTTTCATGTGTTTATAGGAATAATTTTTTGTCTTGCTAAGCATTGTTTTTCCCTCTAATACAGAAAGGATAGAAATACATGTAGAGATTCATGCATGTGTAGCTGTTTACACTCTCATGGTTTGAATATCAACTTTGTATTCTTTAATTTTGTAACTTGAACAAATATTTCTAAGAGGACGATATGTAATTTATCAACTATTGATTTCTTCTTGTTTATCTTTTTTAAAAATTCTGTATTATATCTACCCTTTATATACTTTTGTTTCTCTTTAAATAAATAAAAAAGGAACTTAATTTTTCAAGATGTACTTTGAGATTTATTGTCCATTATAGAAAATTCACATGAAATAGATTAAGAAAATAATATGCATCTGTAACCAAAATTGTATTTGTATTTTAAATACTTCATAAGTCATCTGAAGCCTGGTTATGTCTACTCTCTTCCTGTGACGTTAAGACAGAGAGGAAACCCAAGAGGCCTGCAGGTAATCATCAGTTTTTGCTTCCTGCTCTGCTCCTGCTTCAAGGGCCCTGGCCTGGTCTCAGTTAGTGAATCCCCATCTCTCCCTGCTGGTTGTGGGCGCCCCTGCAGGGCGGTTTTTGTCTGTCCCCTCCCCGAGTCTCTGGCACAGTAATACACTGCCCTGTCCTCAGTTCTTAAGCTGCTCATTTGCAGATACAGCGTGTCATTGCAATTTTACTGCAGATGGTGAATCGACCTTTCACGGACTCTGCATACTATATGGTAACACTACTACTACTGATGTATGAGATCTACTTCAGCCCCTTCCCTGGAGCCTGGTGGATACAGTTCATGCTATAATCACTAAAGGTGAATCCTGAGGCCAGTAGTCTCAAGGATCATGCAGGCTGCACCAAGCCTCCCCCAGACTCCACCAGCTGCACATTAGCTGGACACCTGAAAACACAGATACATCCTGCTCAGAAAATCATCACACATATCCTCTTCATTTTGCTCATGTCTACTCACATAATTACAATCACTTATTTTTCATAAATTACCTTTTAAAATAAAGAGGAGGAAAAACCCAGCTCATTGTGAATTCCAAGGTGAAAGCATTATCACTGTGTTGAAATGTTGAGACTTCCAGAGCTGGGCTCCTCTGCAGAGCTGCAGGGTCAGGGCTGGGCTGGTTTTCATGAGCACAGTGAGGCCCCCTTTGCTTGGCCTCCTGCTATATAGACAGCTCTAGGCATTGAAAACTCACACAGGGCTGTGCCCACCTCAGATGTGACTGTAGTGAGGGAGCTTAGTAACAATGATTTCATTCAAGAAAGTATAATAACTCACTATGAGATAATGTGTTGGCATTTCTAACTATCATCTTTTGTTTATCCTAATCATATAAAATGCATTTTTTATTCAATTTATCTGCTTTGGAAACATGAAAAAATGTGAATATGTCAGAAACTTTTTCTTTACTTACATACAAGAGAGCTGCTGTGCTATAAATGTCCTACCCACTCACTGGGCCAATGCTCCTCTAAGTTGGTCCTCTATGCTCCTCTAAACAAACTGCTTCCTCTTCCAAGTACTGGACAAATGTATAAAGACAAATCAGAGAATCTATTTAGGGAAAAATTAATATTATGAAATAAGAGTATTTTATCTTGAATATTGTTCCTTATTATATATATCTTGAAACCTGTGCATTTGTATTTGAGAGACAGAGTGAGACAGAGAGAGAGAGAGAGAGAGAGAGAGACAGAGAGAGAGAGAGAGAGAGAGAGAGACTAAGGAAAAATAATGTTGAAGACAATTCAATAAATTCCTAATTTCAAAGCTACCTAAATCAATTCGGACCACCTAACAGGAAAAGCTCAGCAATGTTCCTGGACACTGCCCTAAGTACAGTCCAGCTGCCCCTCTTCTTCCTCCCCTGAGCCAAGAGCTCCACATGGTGCTGGGCTGATCCTGGAGACCAGGACTCCTGAGCTGGCCAAGGAGAAGACAGAGCTGCAAGGTCTCAGGCCATGTGTAGAGGGATAGGGATAATTTAATTTTCTTACCAGAAACATTTCCTCCTGCAATAGATAATTGCTCCATATGAGGAGTAAACTAACAACTTCAGATTTAGATAATATTGATGTCAGAGTTAAAAGAAACTTAGGAGAAGTCATGATGGCCAATACAAAGTAACAAAATACAAACACTCCCAGGAGAAACAACTAGGCACTAGAATAAAACACCCTGAAGAGATCCAGACAGAGACAGATGTATCCTCTTGACACAGGAAGAAATTAAAACATAAAAAAGCCAGTCAAATACTTTGGGACTACAAATGAAACAGCTAAAAATTATGGGACACAGCATTTTCATGGCAACCTGCCAAGTTTGCAATGGCCTGAATCTGCACCGGCTGGCTGAGCTGCCACGCAAACTAGTTCCTGCCTCCACTCACAGGAACCACAGCAGCGCTGAAGTCAGGGGTTTTTGAGCCCAAAGGGGAGCAGAGCTGGTGAAGGGACATTCATTAATCCAAAGTCAGTGCTGGGAATGAGACCCCCACATGGAAAGGGTGTGACCAAATGGGTGACATGTTGGAATGTGGCAAGAGGAACCTGAACTGGGAGTGACAGTGACTTCAGTTGGTTCCTCTCTCCCCAGAGCAGATTCATGGGATTTGCTTGGAATAGGCTGCTCCTCTGGGTGGGACCCAATGAGCTGTCCCAACTTGATTCCCTGCACCAAGCAAGCACTAACTGGGTCAAGGCCCCTGAAGATTGGCTGGACGGGTGGGGAGGGGCTGGCATACACAACTGCTGCTTACACCTCAGTGACAAGAGCAGGCAGGAGAGGGTGGAGGTCCCTTGCCAGCATGCTTTGGAGGAAATGTGGCCAACGGGAAGGTGACTGGGACCTGCACTGTAACCTGTGTTGAGGAAGCCAGGACCATGAAAGGAGAGAGAGGCAGGAGGAGGCCCCCAGCCCTGAGAGCACTAATCCAAGAGAGGGAAAAAACAAGGGAGACTGAGGGCAGCAAAAATGAAACATCAGACATGGATTCAATGGACTTTAAGAGATATCTTTGCAACCTTGTAGATGAGCTCAAAACTGAAATATTAAATTAGGTAAAGCAAGATATGAGTAGAGTAATAAAAGAAATTTTCTCAGGAAGCATCTCTCAGGAAGATACAGGCAGAAGAAGGGGGAACAGAAAAAAAGGAGAGAAACACTTGATAAAGAATATAAAGAAAATATAGAATACATCAAGCAGATTCAAAGAGATTACCAGGAAATCAAAAACTCCATTGAAAGCTGGCAAAATGCCTTAAAAGAAACTAAGGATAGACTATCAAAACTTGAAGACAAGTTTGCAATATGTGATCATGAAAGGAAAGATCTGTTAAAAATAACAAGGAAACAGGCAGTAACAATACAAAGACGAGAAGATGAAAAGAGAATCTACAATTTAAGAATAAGAAATGTGAATGAAGAAGCAGGAATACATACAGGCAAGTTACAAAGGCTATTCACAGAAATAATTAAGGAAAACTTCCCAAGCATAGGAAAAGAAAATGACTGGGTTATGTGAGGCATACAGAACTCCAGCCACCTACAGCAAAATGGATCTACACCCAGACATATAATAAAGATACCAGAAATTCAATATAAAACAGAATATTAAAAGCCATCAGAGAAAAGAAACAGATTACCTATAAAGGTAAGCCCATCAAGATCACAGCTCACTTCTTGACACAGACCATTAGACCAAGAAGAGCTTGGAGTGAAATATTCCAGGCCCTGAAAGAAAATAACTTCCAACCCAGACTGAAGTACCCTGCAAAGCTGTCACTAGAAATTAATGGAGAAACAAGATGCTTCCATGACAAAGAGGAACTGGGGGAATTTGTGACCACCAATCCAACCCGACAGGGAATACTGAAGGACATTCTAGAGAGAGAAAAAAAAATACCAGGACTTTAGGAACAGTGGCAGAAAGGCCTCAATGAATGAAGCAGGCAGTGGAATGAAGGAGAAAAGTAGACAAACAAAGGCAGAAAAATAGAATAGCAGAAATGAGGCAGAGAAGGATGGCTAGAATATCTAACATAGATGGCCTTGATACACTATATTGTTAATAGTGCACCAGGATTTAAAACCCACATTACTCACACTGCTTTGCTTAGATGTATTATATTCTGTTCCAGTCATTCTACCTTTACTAGATTTGAGGGCACAGACAGTAATCCTGAAAATAACAAGATATAGTATGGTAATCATCCTTAATTTCCTATTAATTTAATCTAAAGCTCTGTAAAACCTACATTGTTTTACCATGACTGATCATAATCGAATATGGTTTGTTAGATTGCTGTTTTGTATTGATAGATTTTATTCAAAGCTGTTATGATTGATAGTTTCAAGTCTGAGAGTATAGGTAACTGCACTGAAGATGACAAGATTCACTAGAATATCCACTCTGGTTTGATTATTACCTGCCTTTGAAGTTTTATACTGTCTACAATGTTTTATTTTTACTAATATTTTTATGTACTGCTATATTCAATTTACTGCTATATTCATTTATGCCTGATGATATAGACAATTCTATTGAAGATAGTAAGAAACAACACAGCAGTCATTGTAGATCACCTTGTACTGTGGTTTTATAGACTTTTTGGTTTCATGTTTTTATAGGATTTTTTTGTCTTGCTAAGCTTTGTTTTTCCCTCTAATACAGAAAGGATAGAAATACATGTAGAGATTCATGCATGTGTAGCTGTGTACACTCTCACTATTTGAATATTGACTTTGTATGCTTTAATTTTGTAACTTGAACAAATAATTCTATGAGGACAATATGTAATTTATCAACTAGTGATTTCTTCTTGTTTATCTTTTCCTTAAATTCTGTATTATATTTACCCTTTACATACTTTTGTTTCTCTTTAAATAAATAAAAAAGAAACAATTTTTCAAGATGTACTTTGAGATTAATTGTCCTTTATAGAATATTCACATGAAATAGATGAAGAAAATAATATGCAAATGTAAAAAATTGTATTTTTATTTTAAATGCTTCATAAATCATCTGAAGCCTGGTTATGTCTGCTCTCTTCCTGTGATGTTAAGACAGAGAGGAAACCCAAGAGGCCTGCAGGTAATCATCAGTTTCTTGCATCCTGCTCTGCTCCTGCTTCAAGAGCCCAGGCCTGGTCTCACTTAGTTATTCCCCATATTCCCCGATGGCTGTGGCCACCCCTGCAGGGCGGTTTTTGTCTGGGCTCTCACTGATGTCCCCTCACTGAGTCTCTGGCACAGTAATACAAGGCCATGTCCTCAGTTCTTAAGCTGCTCATTGGCAGATACAGTGTGTTCTTGAGATTTTACTGCAGCTGGTGAAGCGGCCTTTCATGGACTCTGCATAGTATATGGTAACACTACCACTACTGATGTATGAGATCTATTCCAGCCCCTTTCCTGGAGCCTGGTGGATACAGTTCATGCTACAATCACTAAAGGTGAATCCCGAGGCAAGGAGAGTCTCAAAGATCATGCACACTGCACAAAGACTCCCCTGACTCCACCAGGTGCACATCAGCCTGAACAGCTGAAAACACAGATACATCCTGCTCAGAAAATAATCACACATATCCTCTATTCATTTTACTCATGTCTACTCACACAATTACAATCACTTATTTTTCATAAGTTACCTTTTAAAATAAAGAGGAGGAAACCCCAGCTCATTGTAAACTCCATGTTGAGCCTTATCAATGAGTTGAAACACATAGACTTCCAGAGATGGGCTCCTCTGCAGAGCTGCAGGGTGAGGGCTGGGCTGGTTTTCATGAGCACAGTGAGGCCCCCTTTGCTTGGCTTCCTGCTATATAGACAGATCTAGGCATTGAAAACTCACACAGGGCTATGCCCACCTCGGATGTGACTGTAGTGAGGGATATTAGTAACAATGATTACATTCCAGAAAATATAAAAACTTACTATGAGATAATGTCTTGGCATTTCTAACTATCATCTTTTGTTTATCCTAGTCATATAAAATGCATTTTTGTATTCAATATATCTGCTTTGGAAACATGAAAAAATATTAATATGTCAGAAACTTTCTTTTCATACAGGAGAGCTGCTGTGCTGTAAATGTCCTACTTACTGACTGGGCCTATGGCTCCTCTAAGTTGTAAACAAACCACTTCCTCTTCCAGGTCCTGGAAAGAGCTTACAAGCCTGGTGATGGTTCTATGCCATACTTTCTGTAGGTAGAACATGTGTGACATTGCTGCATTCTGCTCTTTGCTGAAATTAAAAAGTGTCAGCGTTTATGTGGATAACAGAATGAATCTTTCATTTCTGTCATTAGCTTACTCTGTTTCTATTTTTACTTAATCAGTGGAAGATATAAAATATAAACTGTCCACATACAAATTGTACTTCTGAGATATATTAACACACAGACACTTGCACAACCACGCACACACAATCATAGTAGTGAACATATGTATCATCCTCAGTTTGTCTAGAGGCTCCACTGCAATCCCTCCCTTCCCTGCTTGCTCCTGCATTCCATCCCCAGGAAACTAATGACCATTCTCATGTTGCTTTACATTAGGATTCCTACTTTAACATTTATCATTAATTATCTACACGTGGTTTTGTGAGTCAGGATTCATGATCATTTATGCTGATTCATTCTCCACTAGTAGAAGACAGAGTTGGGGATACAGCGCAGTAATAGGCTACTTCCCTATTGACTGTGAGGCCTTTGCATTCCCTGTAAGCAAAAGCAATCAGAAAATGATCAAGGAAAATGAGATATAAAACACTTCATTTCATTCCTTGATGGACTGTAAATGTTTTCTGCATATGCATAGCTCATCAAATAGAGCTGCTCATACTCTTGCAAGTGTAGACACATGAAAAAATTTGTCTTTCTTTACCATAATCTGTACATACATAACCAAAAAATCTGTCTTAACTGTGAATAAATAGATTTTCCTAAGAAATTCAAAAAATGACATTGCAAGACAATAAAAGTATGGAATCTGAGGATAGCAGGCTGACATAATAAAATAGAACCAAGGCTTTCTATCTTGGTCTAAGTTCACCCTGTGCCATGTGATCAGCAGATTATTTTGGAAGCAATTCATAGATTACTAATGGCTGTGTGTGTTGGAGGATCATGGTATGAATACAAGAGTTGTGCAAATTCATGAGTGTGCATGTCTATTTTACAGGCTGTCAAAATCCACAAAGAGAAACTCACAGCCAATACTTGTTTTTCATATACTTCTGCACACTGAGCATTCAAGAAAAGGAAATGACAGAGTTAGTGTCTACCTGCAGGTAACCATGTGATGCCATCCCTTGTCTAGTTTCTTCAGTTTCCGGTGGCAGAAGAGATGCACACTGTCCCTGCATTGCAGGGTGAAAAAAAAAAGAGATTGGCTCAGGTATCAAGAACCTGATGTCATCCAGAAGCACAGATCCCCATGGGGAAATTTCCCAAAAAAGTCACAGAGGGTTAATGACATCGTCCTGAGGCTCATGAGCTCCATCATGGAAACACTGAGGGCCCTTGGTCTCAGATCATAGCTTTCCATGCTGTTCTCCCTCCCTACTAAATTTATTTTACTCCTTCACAGTGGCCTCATGGATTGTAATCTTTCTTCTTCTATTTTAAAGCCTGACATAAATAGCATCTAAATGAATTATGCGTGAAGTTGGAGGTATGAGTTCCCCAGTTTGTGCTTGTAAAATGAACCACTTTAGGTGCTTATCAAATGCAGTGTTTGCCTTGGCACAGGGTGGACATTCCCAAGCTATAGAGGTGACAGAAAGGAGTAATATGCTTGACAAACCGAAAAAACCCCACTAGAGCATCATTTAACCTTAACAATCCAGAGTAATACTCTTTGACTTCATGTCATTACAGATTTATGCCACAATTTGACCGTTTCCTAACTGCCCTATCCTCATATTTTGTGGTTGCATTGCTACCTGACTGCATAAGGGTGCGAGCTAAGGCCTGCTGGTTCCCACACCAGTTTGATGCTCTGTAGGCCAGGGTTCTTATATGGCAAATGTGTCAACGTTTTCAGTAAGGCACTCTGCTTGGGCGCCTCTCTGTGCTGACTCTCACCCCAACCTTGTGCTGGTGTTGCCTCTGTGGGGGTCTCTGCAGGGTCCTCCCTGTTGCAGTGGTTCTTCCCTGTGCCTGAAGATGTCCAGTGCTTGCTTTGAAAGCCAGATGGCGGCATCCTTGCCCCACACCTCTTGGAATTGTGCACCTAATGGGTTAGCACCTCCTGGATGCCATGGGCTGTGCACAGTGTAGTGTGAGATGCTGTGGCTCACACTGTTCTTGGAAACACAGGTGCCACACATCAGGTTACAGCACAAGGTGACCACAACATATCTGGGATAGACACTGGAGAAAACCCTAAGAAGTGAGACCCGAGGTCACAGTTTGACCATAAATGACCTCATCAGATTCGCATATCCCTGTACTCTATTCCTGTGGTGAGAGATTCCTGTGGATCAGCATCTGGCTTCTCTCAGACTATGCTGCTGTACCTATACGTCATTCCTTTACAGGACTCGAGTGTTCATTTTAGTATATCATGTCATTTATAATTCAGCCAGTCTGGAAAATTTCCTAATTCCTAATTTTTCTTCCTTTGACTTCTTATTCCACCCTGTTCTGTTGCTTTTCAATCATGGTATCACCAGAAATCAACTTTATTGTGCTGTTTCTATGCATCATTTTTTGCCTGCTGTATTATGTTCATAAACCTATGAATAATGTCAACATCAGAGTGCTACTGACATTGTTCACTAAGTTTTAAGGTGTGAATTAGGTTTTCGCTGTTTGTTTTTTCCAGAAATGCATTAGACATTATAGCTTTTGGTTTACCATCTTAAAGGGCATTCTGGTTGAATTTTGCCCACAGAGAGTAAGATCAAAGTTTACATATTCTTTCAGGGAAATTGTGCTTATTAAATCATTTCTAATTCTACTGTAACAATGCTTAATCTGTGTGTTCATCATGATAAGGAAATTGATAACTATTTCTAATTATTCATTGCATAATTCATGCCTTCATAGATGTTGGAAGCCATAGGTGTATTTTCAGTGTGCAACTACTGTGAAAATTATAGATGTTATATGTCACCAGAGTGACAGAGGAGGGGAATTATCTATTTATTAGTATGATTCAATGAAGTAGCAAGAATATTAAACTCATTTCTTTAAGGGTGAAAAATATCCCATATTTGAGGAAAATTTCTTTGATTATCCTCTTTGAATTGATAAAATTTTAGGTGTTAGTTACTGTGAAGAATTTTTATACAAATGCTGCTTGTACTATTTTTTGTAAATTTTCAGTTTGCATAATCTAAATTAATTATGCAATGATATAAATCATAAGAAGAACTCATATTTTGAATTTCAAAAGATACCAAAATGTTTTTAGAACATCTAGGAAACTGCATAATCTCATCACCATTCTTCAGGGCACTAATTTCAATGCACCCTCATCAGTAAATGTATTGCCTGTCACTTTTATGCTAACCATAAATTGGGAATAAAATATAAAGAACTGAAATTATTTTGTTACACTTTGAATGTAGGTATAAATACTGTCTTTTATTTGAAACTTAAAAGAATTTTCCAATTAAAGGAAATCCACAGGGACTGTACTGGTTCTGTAGTAACTTTGACTGGGTCAGAGTGTTGGGAATGCAGGAATGAAAAGGGACAGCAAGAAATGTGATTTGGGAGAATAATTCACCCTATCATTGCATTGATGGTTGCAGGTTTAATGCCATGTAATTACCAACAATGAAGATCTAAATTTGAATTGATGAAATTGCTGATATCTAATTAGTTTCAATAAGTTTGTTAATGATTCAAGTTGATAGTTATAAACTGTTGCATAGTCTCACTTGAATGAAGAAGATGTAATGAGAGAAACACATGCCCATTATTATTGCACTTCCATAGAGGGAAGTGGGTCACAGGAGGATGAGGAGTGAGGAGGACCCGGGGTCTCAGCAGCTAAAGTGCTCCCAGGGTCTCTGTGCAGCCTGTACTTGGACCTGGAAAGGCTGCTTCCTGGGCACCATGATCCCCCCGAGTGATCCTCAGCTCCCTATGAGGGCACTTCACACCCCTGTGCTATGAGGAGCAGGGTGTGGGGGGTCTTGATCCCTGCAGAGGTGAGGGCTGTGGCTGGGCTCACACTGCCCGCCCCTCACTGTGGCTCCATCTTCCATCCAGATCATTACCTGGTTCCATGCGCTTCACTAGGACCTGGGCCAGATGAGCACAGCAGAATCTTTATGACACAGTGATAATTTGAACCCTGCAGAGTTGTGAATCTGTTTTCCTATTAAAAAGAAACAGAGACTTCAGAGGTAAGAAAAGACATAAAATCAGAGAGTCAGGGGTAAGTGTTATATGCAGAAATTTCCAAAACTGTTAGGAAACTACCATTTACCTTCCTTTAAATATGATCTTGGCCTGTACACATGGAATGAAAATGAAGCTAAAGTGCATTGCATTAAAAGAAATGAATGAAGAATAAATATTTTATTATACATCAGTGCTGGTGTAGAAAAAATATAGATATTTGGAAATTTAGAATTTTATACTTTAAAGTGGTGTTAAAAAAACAGAAGAAACCCTCTATTTCATTAAATGAATTTCTCTGGTTACTGTCAAGAAACAATAGACCAAAAAACCAGTTTTGATTTTTCTTTTTATTTTTGATATATTGGCATAAGTATGTGGAACAGAGCCTTATTTTCCTTAACAGGCATTTAGTCAAATAATATCAGCTCATCACTCTTAATAAAAGCTCATGCATGAAACTCAGTCACACAGTAGTTTGTGACAAGGATAGGAGAGACAAATGAGTCAACAGTTAAAATTTTAGAATTTATACCAAAAAGTCTTAATGCATATTTGCCATATCTGACACTGTGAAAACATTTAACACCTTTTGTAATATGTGAATGGTTGGCTTTGAAGCATCATCATATGTTTGAACACCATAATTGAGTACTTTGGTTTAATACAATCTTTAACGTTATTTAAAAGAATTCTGAAATAAATGTAAGGTAAGATCTAAATACTTCAACAAATATCACACAAAATTATAGGAAAATCAAATAAGCAAGGATACAGATATAATGGGGGGACTTACTGCCCCTTTGTCACAAAGAGACTGATCAACCAAACAAAAAATCAGCAAGGAGTCAAACTTGTGAACAGATGAGCAGCAAGAGCATAACTGAATCAAACTTGTGAACAAATGAACCTAGTTAATTGTGTACTGAGTATTCCACCCCACAACATCAGAATACATATTCTTCTCAGATACATGTGGGTCATTCTCCAAAACAGACCTGTATACTAAACCACAGAATATGCTTAAGTAAATGCAGTTATTGAAACAATCCTTTGCATATTATTTGACCATTGTACAATAAAATTGGAAATTCATGACAAAAAACCCCCAAGAACATCATAAACATATGGAAATTAAATAAGCCTCTACTAAACAGCCAATGGATAACAGAAGAAATTAAGCAAGAAAATAAAAACAATCTACAATCAGACAAAAATGCAAATACAACTTACTGGCACCTGCAGGGCAAAATGAAAGCATTTTTCAGAGGGAAATCTATAGCAGTGAACTTCCACATCAGGCAAATGGAGTAAACACAAATAAACAACCTAATACTGACATCAAACATCTAGAAAAAGAAGAGTAACTCAAGCCCAAAGCCAAAAGAAGGGAAGAAATAATAAAGATTAGAGCAGAAGCCATTGCAATTGACACTCAGAAAACAATACAAAGGATTAATGAAGAATTGGTTCTTTGAAAGAATAAATCAAATGGATAAACCTCTAGCCAGCTTTATCAAAGAGAGGAAAGAAGAAAACTCAAATCCATGCAATAAGGAATTAAAATGGTGAAATCACTACAAACCCTGTAGAAATACAGAATATTATCAAGACCTACCTGGGAACCTTTACTATCATAGGTTCAATAACACAGAAGACATGGACAGATCCATAGAAATTACCAAAGCCTGATCAAGAAGATATAAAACTGTTGAATAACCCAATTTCAATGAGTGAAATTAAAAATGTAATTAGCACCTTATCAACAAAGGCAGACCCAGGTCTTGATGGATTCATAGCTGAATTCTACAAGGAATTTAGGTAAGACTTAATGCCAACACTCCTCAAACTCTTCAATGAAATTGAAATCTAATTAAGTCTCCCAACTCTTCCCTGGAAGCAGGTATTACCCTAATAACCACAAAAAAGATCCAACCAAATAAGAGAATTACAAGCAAATATCTCTGATGAAGATAGAAGCCAAAATCCTCCATAAAACACTTGCATGTAGAATGCACAAATAGTCAAGAAAATTATACACCAAGATCATGTGGGATTCATTCAAAAAATTCAGGGGTGGTTCAACATATGAAAATCAATAGACATAATATACTATATCAACAGGGCCAAAGACAAGAATCATATAATCCTCTCAAGAGATGCAGAAAAATCTTTTGACAAATTTAACACTCACTGATGATAAAAAAGAACCCATGGAAATTGTTTTATCTCAGTCTGATAAAATCCATGTATAACAAACTAAGAACCAACATCTTACTAAATGAACAAAAGCTGCTCAAAACTTTCAACTTAAAATCAGGAACAAGACAAGGATACAATTCAATATAGTTCTGGAAAAATTAGCCAGATCAATCAGACAAGAGATAAAATAAAAGGCATAAGGACAGGAAAGAAAGAAGTTAAATTATCATTATTTGCAGATAATCTGATACTCGACATAGACGATCCCCAAAACTCCATTGTAAGACTTCCAGGTTTAATAACCAAATTCTGTAATGTACCTGGATATAAGGTCTACACACAAAAATCAGCAGCAGTCCTGTACACAATCAACAAACTCACTGAGAGAGAAATAGGAGATATAAGAGAATCCACTCTCTTCACTATAATGTGCCAAAAAATGGAAAAGTTTGGAATCATTCTAACAAAGGAATTAAATAATTTATACATTGAAAATTACAAGACTCAGGAAAAGAAAATCTAAGAGGATTTCAGAAAATAGAAAGACATTTCTTGTTGATGGATAGGAAGAACAAGCTTTATGAAAATGGCCATTCTACAAAAATTGTTATACAGATTTAAAGCAATTCCAATCAGAATAACATTTTCATACCACACAGATCTAGAGAAATCAATTCTAAAATTCATCTGAAATCAGAAGAGACTCCTAATAGCAAAGGCAATTCTGGGCAACAAAGGCAAGGCAGGATGCATCACATTCCCTGACCTAAAGTTATGCTACAAATCTACTGTGATAAAATCAGCATGGTGCTCAAATAAAAACAGACCTGAATATCAATGGAATGGATTAGAAGATACAGTCACAACCACTCAACCACATCATCTTTGACAAAGGGGCCAAATATGTTCACTGGAAGAAAGATAGCTTCTTGAGTAGTGCTGGAAAAACTGGCTTTCTATATGCAAAAACTAAAATTAGACCCATGTCTCTCACCATACACTAAACTAAAGTCAAAATGAATCAAAGATCTAAATATTAAAACAGTGACACCAAATCTGTTGGAAGATAAAATACACTAAAATCTTGACTACGTAGAGGTAGGCAGAGAGTTCATGAACAAAAATCAAACTTCATAGGAAATGCTTCCCAGAATCAACAGCTTGGATATTGTCTTATTAAAATTTTTGGCACCTCAAAAGGAATCTCCAACAGAATGAAACAAATACACAAGAATTGGGAAAATATCATAGGCAACTCTTCCTCAGACAAAGAAATTCTATATAGAACATATAAACCATTTTTAAAAATCAGATCCACAAAATTCAAAGATCCAATCCAAAAATGGGCTTTTGAGATAAATACATACTACTCACATGAAGATATAAAAATGGCCAATAATTATATGAAAAAATGTTCAGCATTATTGATCTTATAGTCCATATCTCTACAGACTTTAGTAACTGACTCTCTTTCCATACACTATTTTTTCCTCTTTTAAGTTCAGAAGAATATGAGAAAATAGTATCATCAAATATGTAAACACTCAATTATATTTCATTTGAAGATTCTTACTTCTCATGAAGTTCAACCAGTTTTGTTTTTGAAACAAGGTGTGTATAAAGCCTTCACCTAAGACCTGAGGAAATCAGATTTAACCATCAGTGCCAGACATGGCAAATCTCAGGGGGCAGTGGACTTCCCACTTCTCAACACTTTCCCTCTCCCACATCTTCACAGCCCCAGAGTCAAGGTCAGTGAAGGTCAGGAATAAGCTCAGGGAGCCTCAAGTGTCCTTTCCATTGCCCTGTCTCACCTAGAAGCATTGTCAGCTGATTTGCTGAGCAGGAGACAGTCATTGCTGTGCACTCAGCCAGACTTGGCTTAAAGGACCACTGCTTCCTCTTTACCTTACGCAAAAAGTTGTTGTGGTTCATTTACAATGTGCGCTGTGCCATTTTGATTTTTATGGTGTTTGTTTGGATGAAGAAATTTACATTGAAACACTTCAAGTGAAATTTAAAAAATACATGAGGATTTGATTCAGTGTCCTTTCAAACCTGTTATACCCAGTTAATTCAGGTATTAATTAAAGATAATGTATGAAGTAATAAATATGTGAATTTTAACAGTAATTTGGGCATAGAGTAAAATTTTGGGATCAATTGAAAAATTCACAACAATTGAAATCTTTGAATGCCTTGATTCTCAGTAGTATCAATTTTATTGAATTAATTTCTTATTCAAGTGTGTAGGCTTAAATTTTTTCTGACAGAATGATGTGATTTTTCACTGTGTGTAGATGGGAATATCACTTGTAGTTCTTATTACCTTAGTAGATCCTTGCTATGTGTATAACATAGACAACCAATGGCCTATGTATTTAAAGGACTCTTAAAAGTTTACACTGTATTTTTCTAAATTGTTTATATATGTGTACAGGATACAAAACACTAACTCCATTACTGTTTTGTTTTGTAGGATTACTTGCATTTTTTTTAATTACACAATGAATTATTTTGGGTTTTATGTGCCATTTTGCATAGTTTGCATTTTAATTCATTATTTCTTTGCTCCCATACCCATACTACTATCTTTTAAAATGTCGTGAAGCCCACCTGAAACAATAAAATGCTTCAATATCTGTACTCTTGGGACATACTCTGTGCTCCAAGTGGCCCAATCGCTGCTTGCCGATCCTAAGTCCCCCTGCATGTATGTTTTTGTTAGGGCTCACACTGATGTCTTCTCATTGTTTCACTAACACACTAATACATGACCCTGGCCTCGGGTCTCAGGCTGCTCATTTGTAGATTCAGCATGTTCTTGCCGTTGTCCCCGGAGATGGTGAATCTGCCGTTAATGGACTCTGTATAGCCTGTGCTACTACCACCAGTAATGATGCATGTGATCCACTAGCCCCTTTCCTAGAGCCTGGCAAATCTAGTTCATGCTGTTATCATTGAAGGTGAATCCAGAGGCAGGATAGTCTCAGGGACCCCCTCAGGCTGCACCAAACTTCCTCTGGACTCCACCAGCTGTGCCTCACACTGGACACCTGAAAACAGAAAGACATCTTGCTCAGGAAGCTGTCACACATGTCCATTGTTTATCCCACTGGTGCAACTCATTCATTTGATATTTATTATTTTTCATGAATTACCTTTTAAAATAACAAGAAACAAAATCCAGCTTAGTGCAGCTACATAGTGAGCCATCTGTGCACAATGTCGATCACCAAGTGGGAACAGCTGGGCATTGAGAGCTGGGCTCCTCTGCAGAGCTGCAGGGTGAGCTGCACTAGTTTTACTCAGCACAGTGAGCCCCTATTTGAATGGTCTCCTGTAGATATGGTCAGTTCTATTCTGGAAGCCTCAGAGAAGGAAGGGTTCAATGATCATGAGAGGGTTTTGAGATTTGTTTCGTAATATCCCTAATATATAGAACACATGGTTTCTTCCTATGTGTAACCTCAGGTGATTTTTTATTCTTGCCAATATGTAGTGAATGGATTTGGTAACTTGACAGGATTGCAGATGTGTACATAGAATGAGAAGCATAATGTCCTATGAGAAGTGACATCATAGGCTATAGCATCACCCTGTCTATGAGGTCCTACAATCTTTGCACAAAACTCTATGGCGTGCTGAGCAATTTCAAGACAGAGTGTTCATGATTAATGATGATTGTCAGATATCTTCTAATGAGAGAATATGACAGTATTACTGAGTATTTTATTATATTCATAAATGAGTAGACAACAAACATCTTTTTCAAAAGTATGTTCAAAGAACTGACATCTTTTTTCACCTCTGAAGATGTAAGTTATAAAGAAAATACAACCTTATTATACTGATTATGCAAAATACATGTACTTTTGATGTTCATTTTAAAGATGAACAAGTGATATACATTTTGACACAATTTTACCAATAGTTAAATATTCACAATACCATGCCCATTACCAAAATACCTAGTGTATGAACTCATAAATTCTCCTGTCATTTTCCATAAAACTCACTTCCTGTAAATTCTTTTATTTTATTCTTTCCTAAAATGAAACATCTATGAATGTATATGATAGTTGCCTTGCATGGTAACTAAAATAGCAGACTACTTTTGCATGAAGGTCATGAGAACTGTGTATTCCAAAGCATTTATGTTCCTAAGATTCACAATCTTATTTCCAGAATATGTAAGTCGCTGCAGCCTTCCAACAGGAGGTCACGTGAAGGAGATGATAAAATACAGGCGTAAATATATTCTGTCGACACCAAAATCTCTTCCATTCTGTGCAGTATGGAGAAGTCTCCTGTGAACTGGAGCGGGTGTACTGTATGCTCTCAGTAGTGTATGTGAAGCTAAGTCAGAGGGGAAACTCAGACACTAAACACTGTGAAGCTCTCTGTCCAGAGCCTCCTTCTCTGCACTATGTATGGGGCCTCTCCAGGTTCCCCGCAGATACCCAGGTCCCTGTGCTGGTGTAGCACTTTCCTAACTGGTCCTGATCACCATGTCCTGTTCTCCTGCAGGCCCCTTTTCTTGGTCCGGTGCACCTGCTGCGGGTCCTGAACGCCCTCTACTGGTCCCCACAAACATTTAAGAAAAGTAATAGTGAGTAAAAAAGTAGGAATTCTGTACCATTTGGAACATTATGATGAATACTAAGCTGTGTATATAAACCTCATCCAAAACTCCCAAGAAGATTATGAGGCTACAGAGGAAACGAAACCCATCAGCAGTTATTGCAACTGCAAGCAGTTGGAGAAAAGTGGCTCCAAAGAACTTAGGCTTGCCAGGAGGGACCCACAAACTGTGCTGTACTGCCACATGTGCCCTGATAAGACATGGCCAGCTGAACCAGACAGTGAATGTTCTACATAAAGCTGAAGATCTTTGTTGGCAATCACTTTCAGGAGACCTTGATGGGATGGAGCAAGACTCACAGGAGGCACTGGCCATCATTCATTGTCAGATTCCATGCATTCTGCAGTGTCAGGTCATACAAAGGAGACTTTGCAGCTTTACAACATAGAATACAACTAGAGACCACAGAGGAGTTTTCACCAGCTGTAATTGCAAATAACATGAGTCCCATTGGTAAGCTATCTCAGAAGCTGTCTTTCAGTCTAAGAAGAAGGTGAAATTAACCAATGCAGAAGGAATAGAGTTTAAGCTTTGCAAGAATCAACTGCCAAAAGTAGATTTTATAAAACATTCCTTGCAAAGTACACAAATTAGGCAGAGCAATGTCGCACAATAAATGCTAGTTTACAATTCCAGAATCCTGGGCCTCTCCTCTGTGTTTTCATTCAAGCTGCCCCAATCTGCCGGACAAACAGCTCACAAGGACTGCAAAGCTGCTTCAGGAGTTTTCAGATCAGCATCCAGAAAATGCAGCTGAGTTTAAGCTGACCATGCCACAGTTGGAAATTTCTCATGGTAGCATTTCCTGAGAATGTATCACACACACGGGCTCCATTCCTACCACCATGGACACTGTTTGTGAATCTACTGGGCAGTGATGGTGTGGCTGAAAAAATGGTTTACTGCTTCCCAATGAATGAGTCGTCCTATCTACATGATGATAATGATGATGAGGAGGAGTATAACAATGAAGATGAGGAAGAGAAAAAGCAGGAGGTTTTTGTTTTTGAGCAGTTCTTGCTATGCAGTTCAGGCTGTTCTTGAACTCAGAATATACCACAGGGTAAACCAAAACTTGAGGCTATCCTCCTGCCGCAGTTTTCTGAGTGTGGGGATTATAGGTGTGCATCACCATGCCAAGCCCAATTGATTATTAAAGTCCACTTCTGCTGAGGTCACTTGGGGTGACTGTTTACATGGAGTACAAATATATTTCTATCTTTTGCCCATATGGAGTGGTCAATTCACATACCACTACAGTAGATATGTTTGTTCATGTTGCTCCTTAAAAATCTGTGACCATCAAGGGAAACAATTGGCTACCAGCCTGAGAATCAGTATATAGCCACACATCTGGCTGATTTTTTTCCGGACAAAATGTACTACCAAGTGCACTTCATGAACTGCCCAATGTGCGGCCCATTGTGAATATTTCCCTTCACCACTGTCTATCCCTTCACTGCTGTCAAAGACACATCCTGGAAGGAGGATGTGATTCTGCAGCTGTCTATGTGTGTGTGGTGCCTTAAAAATGTTCATAGTCATCTGTAAATCAGGCCCTCATGTTCTCTTCTTCTGCAGCTGATCACATAGCACATTTCATGAGACCATAGGTATGTGACGCTAAACTAAATGATGCATAATATGGAGAGGAGCCTGTGTACAATTTCTCAGCTCTGTCATGTGCCTTGCTTGTGCCCAGTGGTGCTGCTCTGCCTTGATCACATGTGCACCTCTTCCATTTCATGATTCACAGCTGTTGCTGTGCATTTCTAACTGTATTATATAGTGGATCAGTGACACCCAGGTTTTAATGAACATTATAGTTCACACAGTAACCTGGTGTCCCTTGTTCAAGGCTTTGTTTTTCACTGAGGCCAGTAGCAGTCCAAGAGCAGCCCCTCAAATGGAGAGTTCTTGTCTGAGGGTGATGTCAGAACCTTTTACCCAAATCCTATAGGCCTCCTCAGTTGATTTTCTATGGAGACCTGCTGGCAGAGCCATCAATATCTGTCACAGACATCGCCAGTCCCACTGGATCTGCTGGATCATGTGGTCCCAGGTGCAGAGCAATGTACACTGCAACCTGGACCTGTGCAGAGCCTGTTCTCATTCTGGGTCTCACTCAGAGTAGAGTCTCTTTGATTCATGTGGTAAACATATTAGAGCAAATCACCTAAGAGAGGAATGTGTTGGGTCAAGAATTCAAATAAGCCCATTAGGCTTTATACATCTGGCTGGAGGAGGAGGTGGATATGTCTAATTACTTTTCACCTTTCAAGAGATATCCATGCATGCCCCACATTACTGGAATCCTCGAAACTTCATTGAGGCACAATGACCTTGAATGTTAGTCAAAGTTATCTCCTGTCCCCTGACTTGCACATGCTCTTCTACCAAGTCCAGAGTGGTTGCTATATTCTGCTCTGATGGTCCAGATGTCCTGATATAATCAATGTAATGAACCAGTGTGATTGCTTTTGGGAGAGAAAGGTGATTGATGTGTTTGAGAACTGAGTTGTGATGTGGAACTGGATAATTAATATATCCTTGTGATAAGACATTGAAGGTCTTAGACTGTTGGTCTTGCCATTTGAAAGCTAATTATTTCTCTTCTGTCTTATGTTTGGTTTGGAAAAAACATGTGTCAAATGAGTAACTAGATACTAAGGACTAGGAGATGTGTTAATCTACTCAAGGGAAGAAATCTTATCTGTTCAGCAGATAAAATTGGAGTCACTACTTGATTACATTTATGATAAATCACCATCACTCTCCCAGTCTTATCCATTTTCTGCACAGGCCAAATAGGACATGTAAATGGGGATCAGGAGCTATCCACTAAACCTGCAACTTTCAAAAAATCTGAATCCCACCAGGAATGTGATGTTTCTGAATTATTATTTTTCCAAAGTGAATTCAAACACTCTGCATTTATCCTTTCCAACCATAATAGGCTTAATCATTTTAACTAAAATACATTGTGGTAGATTAACTAATGGTGAGCTTGTAACACCCTGCAGAACTGAGGCAAAGTGATTCTGGGTATGGAAGGCCCATCTGAGAATTGTGGCCAACAGCATGAAAGCAAAACAAGAGGGGTAGGTGATGTGCTGCTGACTCTCCCAGAGAAACTTGTCAAGCTGGTTTTCTTGATAAGAAGCCACCTGTCCTCATCATAGGAGGAGATCAGGTGCTTGATTATGCTGAGGACAGCTGTGCTTTTGTTGGGGGGAGTTCTGGTTCTACTTTTGGGCTATGATTTCTGGTAAAAGTGCGGGTTCCTCAGCCTGGGGGCGCAGGTCCTTACCCAGGCAGATATTTTAGCTTCCATCACTGACCCTTGGGCCTTCCCAGTGCAGATCCTTGATACAACTTTGTGTAGATACAGTTGCGAGCTCATGCTCTCCAGCTAGAGTCAGGGAAGACATTTCCATGGTCTACAGGTCTTCAGCTAGACTCATGCAAGATACTGCCATGGAATCCAGGTCCTCAGCTAGATTCTTTGGGGTCTATAGTGTGTGGACAGATCTCCTGCACTCTTATGCATTTGACTGATTGGGTGAATAGTATAAGATTACCCTATAAATTATGTATCCTTTATTAAGTTTATTCCCTTGTAAAACCTTAATACTTGAGACAGCACAATTTTAATGCTCATCCTTAAAATGTGTCTGAAGTAAAAGTGAGGGTGCTGAATGGGAAAGAATTAGATCCTATAAATTTGGATGGAGATATTTGTGAGTATCCAGATGAGGCTGAGGACATTGAGCTCCTAGAGTCTTGTGTGATTTTCCTGCCAGATGAAGAAGTTTCCTTACTTACAGTGCCAGAGAGATTTGCACACACACCCTCTTGTGATGTTGGCTTTCCTGGGTTAGCTGAGAAAGCTAATCCTATGTTACCAAGCATGATAATGAGACACTCCTTAGCACGCACACTCCACACCATATTGTATGCACAGTTTTTAGAGTTTTCAGTGCATGGTCATTGGCTGCAAAGCAGGATAACCTGCCATAGTGACAGGCCAGAGGAGGCTTTCTCACAGTATGGTAGTGGGAAGTGGGCAGGACATGGAAAAGGAAGCACAAATTGTTTTCCAGGCCACCCAAAGAATGACTCTCCTCACCCAGAGAGGCTTTGCTACTGCAAGCTATGAGCCCCTTCATTGCACTTACTAAGTCATTATCATCACACAGCCATGATCGACTTGCCTCTCAAAATATATACCATTGAGTGAATCTGGGTTTTGAGAACAGAGGGATTTGATATAAAACAGAAAAGATCATTGGCTCATGCATGATGGTCAGCCAAAAAGGAGACACTCCAGTTTTGTCTATGCATTCACCTTAAAGTTAGTTCCTTGAGTTCTTTGAGTCTTGACTTAATGTTCTTGTCCTGTGCACTTCTGAAGTGAGGTTACTGTCTGGACTTACACTGATGTCCTGGCATTGTGTCTCTTGGGGAGTAGAATGTGACTGTTTCCTCAGTGGCCATAGAGCTCAGACACATGGAGAACCACTTCTGAGACATGTTAACAGATAGAGACATGGCTCTTGAGAGATAGATTCTACTTAGAGTTTGCATCATATCTTCTATGCCTCATCCACACCATTGCTTTCCTTAGTTTCTGACTGATCAATTTCCAGCAGTTACCTCGTGTGATGGAGTAATTGGAGGCCATGCTGGAGGGGGACAGGGTCTGTGAGAGCTTTGCAAGACCAAGTACTAACTTGTGTATTTGTAATTGGGACAGGCCACTTAGCAACAAGAAGAATCAGACCCCATCAGTCACCTGCTTTCCTAACTTTCCTATGTGTAATTTTTAATTGTGATATGCCAGCCTCAATAGGTTAAGAAATGTCTATGAGATTAGTAGAGCATAGTTTTACCTGTGTCTGTAGATTATTGTCATATATCCCTCAAACTGAGGAGGGAAAAGGCATGCTGAATGTAGGTGGCACCAACCTATCAGCTTGTACACTGAAAGGAATAAAAAGGGAAAGAAGGAAGGTGGCACTTTCTTCTTCAGCCAGGATCCAGGCTTTACTGTTGACACTTCACTATTGCTCCTTGATCTATCATATGACCTGTGCCAACCCCTAAGCCTTAGAATTCAAATCTCTACATTTTCCAACATGCAAACTCACTGCACGCCATAACAAGTTCCAAGTTCTTTGTTTCTAGCTGTATCATCCAGCTCTCAAGCTCACACATTGCTATTTTACAGTCTTTCACACCTGACTCTGGGCAACCATATTTAGACTTCTAAGTATATAATTTATATTTTATATAAAACACAAAAGTGTTCTTCTAATGAAGTCTAACTTATACAGCAAGCAACCATCTGAGGGACCTGTGATATTTATGTCTGACTAAGTGATGCGACCCAATGTGGCTCCTGTGGTTCTTGGGGTTAAAGACCCAGAGAGGATGAGAAAAATAAAGAAAAGACAAAGATTGGGTCAAATGGAACCTTTATCCTCCTGATGGAAGGAAATAAACTGCTCAAACAGTGCAGCATCTTTATACATACCCTCCAAAGAAGAATGTCAATTTCAACCCCACTGCCTAGCAACTTGCTTGCCTGGCAGCTCTGAACCACTTTTATTCTTGGTGCTGAAACAACTTATTTACATAGCTGTTTTTGTCTGTTTGTTTTTCTGGGCTGGCCTTGCTTTAGCTCCATACATGTGATCAATCTTCAGCTTCAATGACACCCTACTACTAGGCACAGGAGAAGACCCAACAGTCTCATCTTCTAGGTCATATCCCTGCCTTCTTCAAGGACGTAAGTCTTTTTTTTTTACTTTTTATTTAAAGAGGAAAAAAAGCAAAACAGAAAAAGGGGTAGAAAAATACAGAATTTCAGAAAAAAATAAACCACAAAAAATCACTAGTTGATAAATTACATATTGTCTTTTTAGACATAGTTGTTCAAGTTACAAAATTAAAGCATACAAAGTGGACATTCAAACAGCGAGGTGGCAAAAAGTTCTATTCAATGATCCAATAAAATTTAGCAACATGGTTATCAATCCTACACCCTTAAATGTACATGCAGTTATATGTTTTAGAGCACTTTCTTTTCCTCCTTTTGCTTTTTAAATCCATTATCTGATTAGTTATATCATGTTTCAGCTTGCTCATTACCTTACTGACTTGTTTGGTTGTTGTTATTTACTTTTTAAACACCTTATATAATTATGTTGCTTTCTTTTTGAGTTTCTCCTCATCCATGCCCCATGGATCAGCTTTGGTGGAGTTTGGGAGTTTTCAAAGGTATTTTGTTGAATTGTTATCTTTTTTAAGGTAGCAAAATACAGCAGAACATGACAGAACAAAGCCAACTGAGACTGTGCAGTGAAATTGGCACAGACCCTCACAGCATATCAAGGACAACAGCAATAGGCAAAATAGTACCTGTATTCTCTTCACAATAGCTGTTCTTTCAATCAGGTTGAGCAAATGAAAGGAAATATCAAACTAATAAAAACAGAATATTGAATAGAGCAGTCACATTAATCAGAACTGAGAAAAACAGTGATAAAAATATTTGCCTTTAAAGAGAGGGTAGAAGGAAATCCCCCTTAATTGCCACACTGCATAAATTCATCATCCCAAGAGATGTTCAGACCTCTGACTCCCAATTGCTAATGGGGGGTGGGAGGATAGATGTTTGATTCTTAGCCTGCACATCAGCAGGCCACAGCCACTTATCAGGGTGGTGAGCTGGCTGTTTTTTTTCCCCAGCACTCCAAGTTCCAACTTGGCATGGAGCTCAAGAAATGCTGATGGTTCTCGCCCTCGAGTGGACACAGCTTGTGAGGCCACAGCCACTTACCAGAGTGGCAAGCTGGCTGCTTATTTTGACAGCACCCCAAGTTCCACCATGGTGCAGAGCTCAGGAAATGTCAATGGTTTTCGCCTTGAAGCAGCTGCCACTTGTCAGGCCACAGCCACTTACCAGAGCAGCAAGCTGGCTGCTTGTTTTCTCAGTGCCCCAACTTGCAACATGGCACAGAGCTCGGGAAATGCCATTGGTTCTTGCCCTGGAGTGGATGTGACTTGTCAGGGCACAGCCACTTACCAGAGTGGTGAGCTGGCTTCTTGTTTTCCCCAGGACATAAGTATTTTCTAAGACATAAATCTTACATCCCAAACATTCACAGGGTTAGTCCATGGTCACTCTATCCATGCTTATGTGCCTGTGATGAGGCAGAACAGCATGGCAGGAGGGCACAGCAAAGCCTCACCGATCAGCTAATGTCCAGTGAGTATGAAGAGCCAAGGTCCCAATGTGCCCTTCCCAGGGCACACACTCAGTACCCTACTTACAGCCGAATATTTGCCTCCTAACTTTCCGCATAATCTCCTAATAACACTTACATCTGGGGACCCACCTGCACCACACATGCATTTGAACACACTGAGTTCTAAATCATAACACAGTTAATGATGAGGGGGCACCCTTTCAGCCTCAGCAGTCCTGAGACACTACTGCAGCTGCACATGAGATAAAGCACATGGGTTCCTGCTGGGCTCCAGAAAGCATAATCAGTTCATAGACCACTGATGTGAGCCCTCTGCGGTCAATAGTTTCTAAACACTGAAAACTGATTAAGGCCCAGCACTCAGGAGGTTGAGGCAG